>CM031242.1:603956468-604379489 GCA_018340775.1 Taxus wallichiana var. yunnanensis | reverse complement strand
AAAGATCTCGGCATACCCGTAGTGGATGGGCTTTGTATACGCCAAGGCTCGTATGTTGCCGGCTTGTCAACACAACGCCACGGCCCGTAGTAGTCGCTATTAAGAGTAGGCCACAATAGCTTCAGGCGAAGATCCATTTGCCGGCGGTGCGCCACAAAATGTCCATTACAAATACCGGCCATGGGACCCGCTGGATGGTATAGACCTCGCACCGGTTAGACATCACAGAGTGACGCCATCAAAGCCATGTTTATAAAGGAGTCCCCCATGACTTACATAATGAGAAAACGCTTAAGAAAAGCACGTCACGTACTATGAAGCGGCCGTGGGAGAATTCGAGGTCAGCGTAATGGAAATCGTGATACTGTATCCCAGAATTAGCGTATACATTATTTATCATACAAACAATCAGAGTGAGTAAGATGAGAGCGAAGTTGTCACGACCACATTTCCAAAATGTCGTAGTCTACTGATGAAGTAGGACTCATGAGGTTGGAAAGTTTGTAGTATCTGCAAATTTGTTAGTGGAGTGGGAATGGCTCGATAGTATATCTTGAGTAAATATGGTTAGAAGTGTGAATCCACGATAGTGTTTGCACTTTTGAAGTTCCTTATTTTACATCCGTAGCATGCCCATGACCTGATTGACTACCAATCGAGAAACCTTTGACAAATATTGAGATAGATCTGGTACCATGTAATGTAATGACCACTAGAGACCTGAAACCAGTAAGCCTCGTATTCACGTATTATTAGTGCATGGAAATCGAGCCGAAATGAAAAGAGGCATAGGCCTGGGGCCATTGAGAGAATGAGAATAACACTGCTCCTCCGCCTCAGCGGCCGGCATTCGGATCTATTGAAGAAGAGGGTCATTAGATCTGGGCAACTCCTCCCCGAGGTGAAAAGAGTGGTGATGAGTTCCATTGGGAAATTAAAATTAGTAAATCGCACCCCGAGGTAAAGGGGCTTCCCGTGAGTTGGTCACGACGGTTTGTCCTTTCGATTGACTTTTTGTGTATAAATTAAAGGCTCTAGAGTCGAAGAGGCACATATGAGCATGTGTTCATTGCCGCATGCATCGGGTTTGGGGATGAGGTTTGAAAAGCATACATATAATGGATGGGGTCCATGCTGGTGATGATGAAGAGTTTTATGATTCAGGAGGTGAAAGTGTCGGAGTTTGGTGGCACAAATGAGAAAAATATTGCTGCAACAAACTTTTCTACATGTGTATACTTCCAGTCTCATAATCCACCGTAGTATGACTGATATAATACAAACGGCTTGTTCTCGATACTTGAGTCACTGATGTCAAGCAGCATGGCCTCATAAATATGGCGTGGTCGGTAAGCGGAAAGGTAAAGAGGTAGAAAAGGGCAGTCGCCCCGAGGTGGAGCATAGCAGCTAGTGGCCGTGCAGAGATAGGCACTTGAGAGCCTCAAAGGCCTGGGTGGCATTCTTTGCTCCATTGAGAAGGCAGCTATCCTTTTTGCAAGGAGGTGATTTGAAAAGGCCGACATCGCATCCGAGAGTTCAGGAGATGAAACACCGGATAGACTGGAGTTTCACCCTGTAAACTACGTAATCGTTTCTAAGTTGGGCAGGTGGGGCATTTCTAGGATAGCTTTGACTTTAGATGGATCGAATTCTCAATGCCACCTTGAAAGAGATGATAACCAAGAATTTTCTCGGTAAGGACACCAAAGACACATTTCTTTGGTTGAATACGTTGACAAAATATTGTAATAAAGCATTGAAAAATAATGGTTAAAACATCGAGATGTTCACTTTGCGATGTTTAGATTTTCCGAAGAAGACCACTTCTGATATAATCTTCAAGAATAGTGTGAATAATGTCATGCAGTGCTGGTAAGTCATAGCCTCGCCGATAAGTCGCTTGTAGGTATTTTTAAGGCCAAACGTACACGATTTGATAACAAAAGGTTCCCAAGGAGTATGAAGGTAGTTTTATGTCAGATGGTATCAATTCAACGAAAATTTGATCAGTATCTGGAAAGCCATCCAAGAGAGAAAGTATCTCATGGCCTGGCAGTGAAGATCACCCAGTTGATCCCGATACTCTGGGAGTGGGGGAAGTCATCCTCTTGGGGCAAGCGAGGTTAAGGTCTCGGAAATATGTGCATATCCGAAGTCCCCCGCCACTTTAGTGACATGACAGTACGATCATTAGAAAATCCAGTACTGAGATAGTCAATATGCAAGATGAAGGAAGCATGGGTAGCGTCAGTCAAGCCTCTTCTTTGGTTCAAGAGCGGCACATGCCGGATGCATTTTTCCTCAGCCTCTATTTCAGACCTGCTTTGGAATCGGGCTTCAGGGTGACATAAGTGGAGCAGCAATGTCACCACTTCACCCCTCGGCATAAAACATGAGACAGGGACCAAGCTGGGAAGTCAGTCATGTACTGGGAGGTGTGTAGTAAAGGCGACTTGTTCGATGGCGCTAAGGGAGATTTTCTTCCGATCTTCACAATGTGAGGATCCTTCTGCTATGTGGATGCTAATTTCTATAGTAGACTGGATTCAACATGGTTGGTTTGAGTTTCGGATAATAGTAATGTGTATTGAATATAGGAGTCAAATCCGCATCTGGGCAAGTGAGGACGGAGTCATTATCTCGGCACTCCGAAACAACATTAATCAAGGTGAATCCTCTTGACCGCGTTCGGATACGTAGAAAGGGAAGAGAAGATGGGTCACTCATTATCACCAATGATAAGAGTGAGAGGGCGAGGGAAGATAGCATTTATGAAAAAAAAAAGTTGTGGAGGGACAGTGATTCGAAGGATACTATCGAGCTTTTGTAAGATGATGATGGAAAAATGGCGTGATGATGGTTCGAAGCGGTACGATCGTCATCTCTGTGAGAGACAATCGAATATCAGAGTTCTCTCTGCTGTAAAATGTTCCGAAGAAAATCCAAGCACTGTAATCCCGATCATGTGTCTTTGAAAGTGTAGTTAATACGAATGATTATACGTGCGCCCCTGTTTCATAAAGACCAAAACCAAAGCCTTTCAAAGCCCTTTGTTAGTCGAAGGCGCGACGGTGAAGCGATGATTTGTCGAGGTATTGGCAATCAGATTAGAAAGCAACCACACTCGCAGGAGGTTCGTGGAAGTAATGGAGGATCGTTGCGCAATACCTTGATACGCTAAATGGTGCGGCAAGTGAGGAGTGGCCGCATGAGGATTATCACCACGGTAATTAGTCGGTAGGTAGATGATGAATGGCAGTCCATACTCTTGTGGGGGGTATGGAAAGAACTCACATTATAGTAGGCGGTAATCTTCCTGGGCCAGTAAGGTATCAGTGCAAAACATCTACCAAGGGGGCCGTGAGGGATTTGGGATGTTATTTATGGGAAAGGCGGTGGTCATGATTGCTGCAGTTTCATTAGTTGAAGAGTGTAGGTGCGGCTTTTAGCCCAGTGAATGGTAGAGGTGTGTTTGAAGTGGATGGCTGGGTATGGATGAATTAAGGCCTCTTGATTGAGTACGATAGCACATCATTAGGGGTGATATAACATATTACGACGGAGTTTTGAAGGGGGAGGATTATTTTCTTACGGTGTAGGACTTCTCCTGCATCATAAGGCCCCATGCACCCACGTAAGTGGAGGAGCATCGCAAAGATCCCACAAATGGTAATTCGATGGGCAGCTTCAACAACATATTGTATCGGAGACTCTCCCTCAAGCGACATGTAAGAGTTCGGGTAAGTGCATGTGGGTCCACACCAGATGTTAAGTGATCACGGTGCTCCAAGAGTAAGAAGGTAATAGCACTCATTGAATGACGCAACATGTTTTACGATGGCCGGTTGCTTTTACACGCAACTAGAAGTGGATATTCAGCCTGCTTTCAAGGCTTTTCAGAGAGATGATGTTTGAAGCAATTGGCCCCAAGTCAATCATAACACGACAGTACCTAAATGTCCCTACTGCAGTCGAGATGCAGTAGAAAAGAAAGGTAATGGATTCCCCAGTACCCAAAGCTTCGATAATTTTGTCTTAGAGCAAACTGACAAAGAATGGTCATTATGACAGAAGGCATGTGTGGTCATGGGGAGATGGGTTGTTTAGTGAGCGAAGCAACGTGATCGTGTGAGAAACGGAGGCAATGCGGTGTGAAAGCACCCTGTGCAGAGGTAAGACCTCACATCCCTTGAAGGATTTCAACCAGAGAGCTTGTTGATGAGATTGAAGCTTGAATGAGATCACATGCTGTCATTTTTACAGGTGTGATTAGTTAGTTTGTTTTGATCATGGTTCGATTAGAGCAACTCCTATTAGAGACGGGGAGAGGCGTGGTCTCACTAACAAATCACGCGAGAGTGGTGGTGCGATCGGGATGGTTGGACGGAGAAAGGGAGGCGCGCAAAGCTTTCTTCGCTTTCATTGTTTTTACTGGCCTTTAGTATGCAACACTAACTCATGGTTGATCTCGTGAATATGAGAGGAGGAAGACCAGCATGGATAAGTCCTTGGTCTTAGGGAGGTGGGTTGTTGTATTAATGATAGACTTTGGTGAGGTGGGGGACGAGGTAGTATAGGAGAGGAGATTAAAAGCCAAAGGTTTCTCCTTAAGCCAGGTTGTCTTGTTTTACAGCACTTTACATCGTTCAGAGAGTGGGACTCCATGGGGCAAGGCTTTGGTACCTGCTGTGCCACACTTCTACGTCATGGTCTGCAAAAGGTGAGTAGCGCAGACTTTAGACTCACCACAACCCAGGTCAGAGTAAAGGTTTAGATGGATCATAAGGTCACAAGTGGTGGTAGGGAAATGGCTTCGCATTCTCTCACCCGGCATAGCAAGGATTTCGTGGCGTAAGACCCACTTTTGCGTGGGTCAAATCTGCAGGAAGACGATGAAGCTATTGACCTAGGTAGACTCACAGTAACTGATGGGTAAAGGGTTGAATTGTATGGTGGTGGTTACCCAAGAGGGTTTGATATAATGGGTTTTACCTTAGAATTGGCAAACAGTAGCTCGCTTAAGCTATGTTTAGTCTGAGTTGGAGTATGATGAGGCTACAAAATGATGTGGTATACGTAAAACTTGTTTCAGAGAGAAATAGGAGTCGACTTAATGCAAACAAATCTTTTCGATGATGAAATTTGTTTAGAGTCGAGTAAGTGGACTGGAATGTGATACAAGGGGTGATTGCTGGATGACACCCTCGATCTCAGTACAGGTGCGAGAGCATGCGTAGGTCGCTTAAAGAAACGCAGGAGGTATGAGCAGGATTGATGCAAGGTGGAGGGATGAGGTCCCACATATGGAAGGGAAGATGTAATGACGATGGTTTTAGTCGTGATAGTAGACACAGGTCGAGTGGAGACTTGGAGTGTCTGCCTCCTAAGTGGATGGAGATGGCTTTATTTTTGACATAAACCAAGTTTCTAGGGTGAAGTGTGTTGGGGAATGGGTATTGGTGAGGTCCAAGTAGGGAAGATTTGGTTAGGCTGGTCAGAGGTGGATGTGCGTATTTGTAGTGAGATTTTAGGGGGTGAAGATGAGGACACTTAGGCCTTTTAAGTTTCGTAAACACTTCGGTATAAGTGGTAGAGGTTGTGTCTAATTAATATCATGTATTTGAGGCAGAATATGGCATGCTCAAACATTCCCATAGGACCCGTCTCATCTTCTCCTGAATGGCAGCCCTCACGTGGGTGAATGGGAAAATTTCTCAGATTTGGAAGAAAGGTGGGTCAGTGATTAGGTACCCACTTATGGGTGGGATATGGGGAAGATGAAAATTGCTTGTATCAATGGGCGTTAAGAGAGGTCAATTTGTTGTTTGAAAAGATTTAGGCGATAGAGTAACTAATAGGCAGGAGGGGCGTGCTTGAGAGGATTCGGCCATGTTTAAAGAATGTGGGTGGAGGTTGGTGTAGAGGGTTTCTTGCCTTATGATGGCATAAAAGAAGTTGTGAACCTTCCTGCAGAGCAAATGCACACATGGTAGAAGGGCGCTGGGGAAATAGATAAGCTGGGATAACATCCGCTCTTCCGCGTGCTGTAAGGATGTGCTATAAGAAGGCCGGTCATTTGAGAAGGGAACTGCAGGTGAGTTAATTCTTTCATGGGTAAGGAAAGGCAAGGATTTCATCTTGCTCTTGATGCTGTATGAAGGGAGTTCGGGTTCTAGCGTTAGTGAAGAAGCTTTGATTCAGGTTTTTTCTTTGGTGTGATGCTTTCTTGGCTGGTCGACACTCGCTATGGAGTCTTAGCTGAACACTCTCCTCGGCTGGGAGCATATCTTGGTTTATATTACATAGCTAGGAGAGTGATTTTGAATGGCTTAAGCTGAAAATTTTCAAATTTCAGATTAGCGAGATGTAAGGATCATCGAGGACTATATCTCTTAAATCAATCACTTCTGCACTATGTGTTTTTCATTGACATCTTGAAGTTTTGTAGATCGTGTCCCTTTACACGTGAAAGTTATGAAGTCATTTTCTTTGTACTGCCAGCTGTATGGCGCAGTGGAGCCAAACACAGATGAGGCTTGGCTTGCAGGGCAAGCGTGAGAGCCTGCACGCCTATGAGTAATTTTCCAAGATGACACTATAAGTTTCTCCAAGAGGAGTGTAAATGATAATGCATCGGCTTTATACTTATAAGGCGGTTTTGGTAAGGGTATTAGACTTATGGTTGGGATTTGACCATCACCAGCGTGCACTGACTCTTTTCTGACGGGTTGAAATGGCTGATGGGTGAGGATCATGTGGTGGTTGTTAGCCTTGCTGGTGGTAACCTTGGGCCTGGAAATTGGGGTTTTGTTGCTAGCATAACCGCAATTTCTCTTCCCCTATGCCCAAATCTCTAGTTTCGAAGCCATAAGAAAAGCTTTGACAAGTAATGTGGAAAGTCTGACTTTGGAGGGTAGGGGGAGATGTGTTTACTAGCGTATGCTACGTAATGGAAAGTTTGATAAGTTTGCCTCTGCGTAGGCAAACAAGTTACCGTGAAGTCAAGGATATGTCCCGTGGCTTATCGTCCAATGAAATGCATGCATGGGCACTAGCCTCAAATTGGAGTGTCTGATGGCATGAAAACAGGCTGCAGGTAGATAGCTTTAACTTGGCAATGTTAATGGGAGAAATGATTCGAAGGCAGATTAAGCACAAGGTTAGTTAAAGTAGATTGAGTCTTTGGGTTAAAGCACCGTGATTATCCTAAAGAGCAGAGTCCATAAGGACATGGGAGGGTGCAAAGGGAGTAGTGGTAAGGCATACGGGATACGTCAACAGTGCAGATATGAAGACAGCTGTCTCAATGAGCGGCTTAGTGTTGTTGGAGATCCTCCTTACTTATTAAAACTTGAGTAAATTTTGGTAATTCACGTTGAGGAGGATATGAATGAAGCGAGGGAATGAGAAGGGTGGATAGGCTCTCACGAAACTCGCTTTTATGTCAAGGTTGACTACGATCAAATGTGGCTTCCACCAGTTTACATTTGGTCCATCATTTGTTTAATGAAATCCATGGTTGGAATGAGCTGATAGTCCGGTATGTCAGGAAAATGGAGGCAAATTGGCCAAGGCCCTCCAGCTGTACAATGGTGGCTGTTAAATGTTGATAATATATATGGAGGACGAGATGTGTTGAGGCAAATGGCTTAGAATAGGGATGTCATATATAAGACGTTGAGGTCACCGGATACGCAGTGTGGGAATGAAAATGTGGGTGAGCTTCGAGAAGGAAAGCTCGTGTGGATGAGTGCGTAGAGCGAAGTCATGAACAAAACAACAGCGTTAGATCTACGCAGGCAGAGCAATGGCGACGAGCAGCATAGCGGCCCAATGACGTGTAACCATTTAGTGTGAAAGCTAACTGCGGTCAGTAGGAACCTAAGGCTCGCATTGTGGACTGGGAGACAAAGGCAAGGATGCGGCAGTGTGCAAAGCGGAGTTATCACAAAGTGCGAGAAGGAGCCTAAATGCGGATACTATACTAGCCAGTGCATGCCAACAAGGAGTCATTTGTCAAAGGATGTATAGTCGAGGGGCATGAGACAAATAGTATTGCATGCAAATGGCTTAGGATTAGCATCTGAAAATTTGGCAAATTTTCATTATCTCCTACAAGACTTTAGGAACTCATCATCCGTATGGTAGGATTCTCTATAGAATGTGAAGGGGGTGATTCGCAGCGAGGTACGAGCAGAACATGTTGAAACCATTGCAAGGCTTTTGAACTTCAGAGAAACTTGACCATGAATGAGTATTGGCTGAGGGTTTAATCTATCGTGAGAATTAAACTTGACTTCCAAAATGTTGAAAACTGGTAGGTTGCTCGTTTGTCGGAATCAAAGATAAAGACTGATGGCCGATATCGGGTCTCCGCTTAACCGATGTCGTGAATTGAACTATAATATTTCGACGCCAATACCTGACCAACGCTGTATAATAAGACTGGTGGCATGAAAATATAAGTCAATTTGTTGATTTGATTTTTAACAGTAGCTTGAAGTACATCTAATCGGAAATTGTTACTAAGTGATAATCTAAATAAATATATGACAGAGAAATAGAACTCTAAAACAAACAAGATACAGTGAAATTAATGATCCTAACCCTAGGATTAGTGTTTATCAGAGTCGAGCTTATGCCCTTGGGCGACGACATGATGACCTGTCAAAATCCCTCAAACAGCAAGACTTAGGGAAAACCGTCCAGAGATTTGTTTTGGCTTATCCTGAAGGTTACCACCCAATCGGGTGGAGAATACCATGGAAAAGGAGGGATGTTTGAGTTGTTGTGTTGATTATGTCATGATTTCAGAATGTCCTAATGGTGCGGTTATTACGAAAGTGGATCCCCCATAGTGATTAATTTACCGTAAAATCGTGGAAAACTCACACCCGATGTAAGCCGAATTGCTTTAATCTACATTCACATAGTAGTGAAAACAGCAAAGCATTAGCAACATGAATGTATGCGTGTGTTTAGGAAACCCAAATCTAAATACAGTAGATATCACATGAAGCCCAAGATGACTGACTAACTAATGCGAAGATGTAAAAGAAAAAGCACTAGTTCTTTTACCAAAATAACAAAATACCTCTTGAGTGGAATATCTTAAGAAGAAGAGCTCAGAAGTATGCTCCCTATGTGAAAGGCAAGCGAAAGAAAGAAACCTGAAATGGGTCCCAGGTTACTAACAGAAGCAAAATGTTTCGGTCGCACGGAATGTTTCAACTTTTGGGAATAGAGTTGCTTCTATCCTTTCATTCTCTTTGAGAACAGACAAGGGTTAGTGGCAGAGGAATACCCCGTCTAATGTCGAGGAAGGGTGTGCGACGTCTGAAGAGAGAGAGATCGAATAATCGACATGCGAAGAACTCCTTTTTGTCTCTTTTAAGGACTACTGTAGCAAGTAAGAATGATGAAGACCACCAGATTTTAATTAGACAAATAAATGAGGGAATACACTTCAGCCTAGGAAATATAAAACTTCCTTCAAGGTGGTTAGTTCCTTCTCGCTAATATGAATTAAATTACAAATTTAAATAAATAAGTCTTATTTCCAATTACAATTTGTTTACCTTGTTAGAACAATAGAAAAGGGCTGGTCTTGGTTTAGAATCACGTGTGACCGATGTCACTGGTCACCGTAATGCGGTACCGGTCTGTGGGTAACTCGATACCTGTAGGGGCAATGTTTCTTAGGAGAAGCTTTTTGGTGAAGGTTTGTCAGTAAGGGGTGGTTGGTGGTTGTTTTATAAGGCCCGATAAATGGGTGGGGTTAGGTAATGGGGTGATGAGAAGGACTCGAGAGAATATGGGGGTGTTCTTGTGGTAATGTAAGAGTGGAGGAATGACAGCTTGATTTAGTGTGTCACTAGGTAGTAGATCTAGGAATAGACCCATTATGATGGTCATGTGATTCTTAGAGTTCAAGAAATGTTATTAAAAGGACACTACAAGATATTACTTAATGATTATTGATAAGGATGCGGTGTCCAAGAACTGTGATGGCTATTGATGGAACTCGGGTAGGATGACGCCGACAACTAGTGAGATGAGCTATCTTCCTCCCTCGAAGCAATATAGAGGAGGTGTCACAATGCTCTGAGTTTACTTCACCAAGCAGCTGGGCTTGATGTGTCCTCTCTCGCATGAAACTCTTCGTTTTTCACTTGTCTCGTCTGCGGCTCAGTAAATTCTCGGGATCCTTCCAATGACTTCTGATTTGGATCCACGAAAATCCAACCACTTTGTTTTGGTTGGGAGTGATCATTTACAGTGAACCGATGAGTAGCATACGTAAACCGCCGGCCAGGGCTTCGAGTAGAACCTACACGCATTTGCCAAACCAAAGTCAGTGGCTATTTTAGTAAAATAGCCACTTTCCTCCTTTTCTCCCTGCGAGGGAGTTAGCGGATGTTTGGTCAAGTCATTTATGAGGTTGGTTTTAGGTGCTGGGTGTGAGGAGTAGCATTAGTCATGGGTGTGGGATGTGGGACTCAGTTGTAGTGCTTACTAGGATTAGCTTTGAGGTTGGTTTACCAGGTCATGATGAGGTGGCAAATGAAGGTGGCGAGGTGTAAGATGCGTATGTGGATTTATTAATTATTGTAAGTAATTAATAAATAATTGTGTAAGGTTTAGGGTGATGAGGTTAGGTTGCAAAATGAGATACGGGGCACAGGGGTCGTAAGACACAAATTTGGTGTCTGACAAATTTCAATGGACCGATATACATAGGCTTAGAAGGCATAGATGAGTACATAGAAATACCATTAGAACCCAAAAGAGTTGGTCTTGAAGAGGTCCTCAAGCTCCTCTTAGACACCTCCATATAACCCATTCAATGCTTATATTTTCTCATATGACCTATGAGTTGCGGGAATTCCACTTGTAATCATCATACCCCCAACAGACACCAAGATATATTCTAGCCCCTTTAAAGGTCCCTCTTATACCATTATCATGTATCTAGGGGCCTTCTCAAAAAATTACATCCTTACATTATCAGTACTGCTTGAGAACTCTTTTTTTCCTTGTGAATAGTCATGCATGGAATGCTTTCAGCATGAGACCAAATCCATTATAGTTATAACAAACCACATAACTATTCCTCTCAGTAATCATCAACATTACTAGTATTGAACTCATTTCAGTAAATACTAACAACATGGCTTTACCTCTACCGCACATGTAGCATACAATATTATTTTCTTGCTACACTTTTATTGTGCATATCTCCATAGATGAGTATCTCTCAGATTCTTTGCACACTTTATCCTCGTGACCAAAATGCATTACAGCTATAATTGATTATCCATTGAAATTCTCTTTCATACCTCGAGGGCATTAGTGCAGCATAATCGGCATTGATTTTCATACTTGCCTTCACTTGATGTACCACGGTCTTCTATCTTATCTTCCTTGTTGTTAGGTTTACTTTACTCCTTTCTTGGAATGATGTCTCTATTGTTTCACTTTAACTTTCTTATATTCTCTCTTTGAAACCCATGTCCAGCTCCTCTACCTTTAAATAGTCTTTGTTCCTCTCGAGTAGATCATTCTAGATCATTAGCACTTTCTCAGAAAGCTTCTCCGAAAGGACATTTAGTCTTCTTACTAACCTCTCAGAGTTTCCTACCTCTTATGAACTCTATATATTATTCAAATTTTGAACACACACTTTCTTTATCTTGTAAAATTAAGACTATAATTTACCTTTTCTTATAATAATATAATTGAATCATTTTCTTGCTCGATTTAGACTTGTACTTTTCTTCTATCTTATGAATCTGATTTTCATATTCCTTGACCTGAAAAATCAGATCCTTTGTCTCTTTCTCGGCATGCTTTAACTCCTTTTGATTCCTTGAAGATAATATTTGACCTCTCTACTTAATCTTCATCAGTAGTATGCAATAACACGATATAAAATATCCTAATAAAGAAAAGACATCATTAAAAGACTTTATTGCATCATTAGACATGAATAGAACCTCATTTCCTACGTCCTCTGATCTGATTTAGATTCATAATCTAAAACACCACTCCCTAGCATCGAAATAATTAACTATATTCCTTTGTGATAAAATCTTATTTTGTTTTTTTAGATAAGATAAAAAAATTTGGTTTTAATTGGGACGAAAAAAAACCCATATGCCCAGAGAACAAGGTTTGAAAGAGCAAAAACTTAATCAAGGCCATGAAGGAAGAGTTAAAATTACTTGAGAAGAAGCCCCCACATGGGGAGCGGACAAAATAAAAGAGATTACTGAATTTAATAAAGTTTTTTTGACCCCCAAAGAGAGCGAAAAAAACTAAGCCGTAGAAAGGGAAGCAAAAGGTGCGAGAATTAGTTCCACCGTGGCCCCAGCTATGGGGATCAGTGCACTTGGACCTCCATCCCTCTTGCAGGACACCTTGATAATGACCTTTTTTGGTCCATTGACAACCTCGTTCTCCATTTAGGTATCAACTCACTTACTTGTCCCTTCCCTTGCTCTCTGCTTTGATTGGAGTCATCAACCATGCACTGAGATATCTCGGCATTTGATTCCTCATTGTAGAGACGAGCTCGCGCCATCTGACTTCATCTTTCTTTTCCCTCCTCGAAGTAGAAATTTTATCCTCATTCTTTTGTTCTTTTTCTTATGATCAAAGATTCTTAAAATTCTTCTTACCTTTACTAAATTTGTAATTTTATTTTTATGATTAACCATCATTATCTTCATCATCATCTTCCTTTTCTCAAAATGCACTATGAGTGTTAGGAATATTAATATTTACATGTTTAATTTTACAAGCTACTAAATATTTTGGTTATATGGTTATAACCTATATTATTTTAACAATAATATATTCATAGAGGTTTATTACACCCATCGAAACCTTTCTGCAATTATTTGGTTTGTATAACTTCTTTTTTCATAGGAAGTTTTTTTTAACATTCACATATGGCTATGTAATAGCCTCAACTGTAATTTTCTACCAGAAAGAACTCCTTAATATATTATTGTATTCTACTTTTACTTGTTGATTTGATTCTCCTGCTACATAAACTTTGACCAAATTTAAAATTTGGTGGCATCATAGTAGGTGAAAATAAGTGTTAGATGGAGGCATAATTTTCTTACGAGTAGACAAATTTATTTGTCTTGAGTTATGAAAGGGCATCATGGAGGCATCTAATATCCTGAAGTATCTATGAGGTGTTTGATATTTGTATTAAGAGATTCATGGACCATAACTAAGATGGGATCAAACTGATTCAAATTCATGAATATAATGCGAGATGTGTATACAATCTTTCATAGTTCTCATTCCTGCGTGGATATCTCTTCAACGGTGGACTATTACAGGTAAAATATTTTGACATCTTCCCACAGTTCATTTTTGTGTAGTGAATTACTAAATTTGAGGTGCATATGCAAAATCCACAACTATTATGCGAGGTCATTAAACAAGTGGGAATATTATTCTATTGTGTTGTGTAGATATTTCTTGGAGGGTGTATAAGATTAAGGATTTTTTAAGCATTCAATCATTACTAAAGTTGGTGATCTCCTACACTCCAATTTTGAGGATTCTTAACTCAAGTTGCTGATATTTTGGTGACATAATTTGATAATGTAGGTTCAAATACTTGATTCACATAGCGTTTAATGTTTTGGGGAATTGAATTTCATTAAACACCACATCTTAAGTATTACAAGCAGGTTTGATCATAAAAGTGATAAGAGATTTCATTCTCCTCACTTCAAAAATTACACCAAGATAATTCATTGGATATCTGTCAATAACGATGGAGGGCTCTATCTACAAAATTTACTCTGATATTTCTTTTATTTCACCATGAGATAATTGGTTGTAGATGCTTTTAAGAGGAGCCAAATCATTCCCCGGCAATGATGCAAGCCACATCCAATCACAATCATTTTGTATGCAGGCCCATGGTTTCTACAAATCACATGTTTTCATCATTGACATTCGACCTTGTCCTTATCACTTTAACAATAATATCTGATAATTGATATGTACATTACGTTAGACGATCAAGGAAAGGATCTAATAAAACATCTTTTTGCATTGTAAGTAGAATATTCATTCTAGTGCCTTATTGCTTATATCTCTTCACATCCAATATTGAGTTTACTGAAGATGGAACCAGCTTTTGGTGACACCTGAGCATCATTCAAGCCTCGAGGAGTCGATGTATACACTGATTCACAACTTCACCCGAGTCCTTCTGTCCAGTGAGGTTGACTTCCCATGTGTAGAGAAACTCTATACCATTATTTAATGTAAGTTTGTATATATTGGTCTTTAATAAATGTCGGTACTTTGTTAATAGTTTTAGTGGCCATTCTCTCTTTTTAGGTTGCATGTATATGTTTATTTCATGTTCTCTCGTCCCGATTCCTTAGTATATATTGAGTGTCTAATAAATGCAAAGTTGATTCGTATTATTATCCATTTGTGATGTTTAATATTTGTGGTCCAAATCCTTCACTAAGTATTTAAAAATAAGTGTCAAAATCATATTTGAGATAGATTCATAAAACTATCTTGTATCTTTGTTAAAAATAAAGTTCTTTTTATAAGATATGACTATAAATTACATAATCATTATTAGTATAAAATTTTCAAAATATTTGAGTCATTTTATGTCAAAATTTTATCAAGAGTTTTGTTAAGAAGTTTGTGTCTCAGGTCATTTTTGTAGTTGTCAAATATTGCTAAAAACAAAATTACCTTATGGGCCATGATACAGTGTTACCCGACATTCAAAGATAAATTATTTCAAATTTTGGGGAGACATAAAAAATAAACCTAATGTAAATTATTGAGTTTCATCAACACATTTTCAAAGTGAGCTTCGCGTGATTTCGTTGAGGAGGTTGGGAGGCATTAGAGGTGGAGGAAAACCAACGACAAATCGTAATCACTGAACGATGGGGCCACACAGATTGGCTATGGTGGCACATTTTTTTGGTGTGATTACTTGTTTTTAGTATTTCAATTGTATGTGGTGTGGATTTCACTTTTTGATGTGGTGTTAAAAATAAGAGTAGATGTTCATTCATGTTCACATGTGTATGGCTATTCCACATAATTCACAATGTAATAAAATAGTGAAGAATAGATAACATAATGAAATGTAGCATCATGATTCTTGAAGAGGTTAAAAATTTAGATGTGTTCTGGTTATACCTAGGTTTGTGGTTAGCCTCTAGAAAACCATTGAAGGTTGTTTAGATGTGTTTCTCTAACCAGAGTTCCCACCCAGGTAGGTGGTGTATTCCCAGAGTGAATGGTTGATAAGAAGATGGTTCTGTTCATGTTCCCATCCTCATCAATTGGTCGATGTGTTCCCAAAAGTGCATGGTTGATAATAATTTGATGTGTTCCTTCTTACACCTTTAGTTCATGTTTGCAGATGCAGATCATGGGAAGCCACGGGTGGTAGGAATGTGCGAGAGGAAGTTCAAAAAAGTTGTTTTCACCATGTAATCATTAAGTGGGAGTGTTAGGAATATTAATATTTACATGGTTTATTTACACATAGCTATTAAATATTTTGGTTATATGGTTATAATATATTGTTTCAGCAACAATATATTAAGTGAGAGTTTATTTTGCCCCTCAAACCTTTTACGTTATTTTTGTATCACTTCCTTTTATAGGAAGTTTTTCCCTATTGTTATAAGTTATATAATAGCCTTTGTAATGTTCTCTAGAAGTATCTTGAATATATTATTATATTTTGTTTTTTCTTCGGGTTGATTTGATTCTCCTACTATATATATGCTAACAAATTTAATAATGAGAAAACTTAGTAGAAAAATGACCTAATTTACCACAATTGAAACACTTGAATGGATTTCACCTCTAGACTTACGAATCCAATGTTTAATCTTCTAAGCTACCTTAACAAAAGAGATCTTCATCTTGATTTAGGTAGTATTATCATCCTTCACCTTATTTAATTTATCCTTTATTTCATATTTGAATGTAACCTCTTTCTTATTGGTTTGGAATCACCTATTCTCATCTCACAAGTAGTAAAAGTACCATTTAGGTAATGCATCTTCAAATTAGTCATAACATTTGCTTCTTACATGTGAAATACTTTGGAATCAAATGTAGTATTTAGTGACCTTAGGACCTTAGAACAAAGAACATATTCTTTTACGTCTTCACCTAACCCTTTCATGCTATTAAAATAATTTTCAACTCTAAGAAGATATGCAGAAATAAATTCATTCTCATTCATTTTAAGAGACTCAAACTGATTTCTAATAGTTATAATCTTAGTAATTCTTACCTTTAGTCACCTTCATATAAAACTTGTAGTTTCTCCCATTCCTCTTTTGATGATTTTCAATGCATCACTTTTTCCTAACTTAGATTATCCAAGAGCATGTATGATAGCATTAAAATCCTTAGAGTTGATTTTATATGCCTCCTTTCTATTTCACTAGTATGAGGAGTGGAAAGAGAGTATATCCATCATCCACATATTTCCAAACATCAACCCATTAAGACATAATGTACTTCTTCATCCCAGACTCTAAAAACATAGTTTGTTCCATTAACCAATGGTACGCTTTTCAGTGAAGACCACTTGCCTCTCTAGCCATTTTGGGATTCAGGATCTCCTTTGAGGATCAAAATTCTCAAAAATACCTATTTTGATGCCAATTGTTTGGAAACACAATAGATTGAGGGGGTGAATCATTCATTACAAAATTAAATAATATTTCAAATTGATTATTCAAAATAAAAACTTACTTAACCATACATTAATGTGTGCACACAATCAAATATCATATATAATGAACCACCATGAAGCAGAGAAAAAAAATACATAAGATATAAGTGGTAAACCATCAAGGGGAAAGTACCCCTGAAAAAAAAATATTTATATTCATATGTGTTTCTACTATTTTCTTTTTACGTTTTTTAATGACAAAAGCAGATCACGGGTAATGGGATAGGAGGAATACCTATTAAATGGGTTGGTTGATGGTTGATGCATGCATTTAGACTTCTCAAATCCAATGCCGATTGTGAGAGATTCTTTTAGCTAGGAGGAACTACCTTAATATAAATCAAGACCACAAAAGAGAAGTTAAATGATATATGAAAGTGGACTCCTAGCATATGCTAGTTTTGGGAAGTGTGATACTTCTAGATGGGCTTTGTCAATCCACTATTTAAAACAAATTAATGTGAGAAATAAGTAAATTCCTAATGTAATTGATATGATTTAGGTATCTCATTCAGTAAACTAAGAAAATGCAATCACTACGGGCTGAGGCTATATTTGGATATGAAAGATGAGGTCTCCAAGTGCTTTGGGACAGTAATGGGGAAGTTTGATTCTAGTTTATTTAGGTCAACTGGTAGGAGGTTGTTTGGCATATGTTCTTGGGTAGGGTATAAAACACAAATACCGTGTCGTCTGCAGTATAAGCTGAATGACAAGTTTATGGGAAACCTGACAATGGTCATGGAGTAGCTGTGAGGTGTTGAGTACGGTTAGGTGACAATAATTCATCAATCCTTACTTATGAAGTCTGGTGAGGTTAGATAGAGCTAAATAATGGGATGGCGAGTCTGTGGGAATGCCCTAGGGAACTTGAGAGAGATATAAGGGCTGGGATAGGTGATCTAATAAATGGGTGGGTGAGATTTTGGGTTTTGGAAAAGAATGCTATGGAGGGATGGGAATGTTAATGGAAGAATAATAACAGGAATGATAACCACTCTATGAACATAATAAGAATGGAAATAATTAATGATAAAACACTTACCAATGTTGCGGGTGTCTAATGGTTGGGTGGTGGTGATGATCGGGTTGATGGAATGGGGCTTGGTGCGTGTGGCGCTTACAAGAATGTTATCGTGAGTGAAAGGGGCATACTTCTAGTTCTATCTTGGTGTCACTGAATATGGATGTCTCGGATGTGTGAAAATACTATGATTCTACTTGCATGCGAGCTCTCTTCTCATCCTCTTTCTCGAGAATGTGCTAACTAAAAACAAGGTTTCTTAGGTGAATAAGCAGTGCATTGAAGCGATGGTTACGGTTGGCCCGATGTCGATTTCGGGTGACCAGGAATCGGTTAAGGTAAGATTCCAGGTTTACTAAAATTGGTATATCTTTCTAATTTCTTGCCTAGTTAGATTGTTCTCACATGATTAGAGCATAGAAAGTGCTTCCCTTATAATGGAATTAGAATGTGGTTAGAGAGATTTTGAGGGATTGATTTTAGGGTTAGACCAAATATTATCTCATTAAGGCAAGTAAGACTTAGTTATTGTTGGTTATGAAATATGCCAAGAATAGGTCTAGGGTGAGGTTGTTAGGTGAGTTTTCTAGGTGAGGGTGGTGGGGTAGAAATTAAGATAATAAGATAATAAATATTGTGAGGATATATATTGCACTTTGATTAAATCAATTAAATTAATAGTGGTGTGTTGTGGAAGGGGGCCTTGGTTAGGTGAGTATGTTTGAGCTTGTTGGTTACTTGATGAGGGACTAAAGGGAGTGAGACCCGATTTTGGTGTCTGGAATATGTTTCAAATTTAGTAGTACTTAACCCCATAAGGAGCACTAACCCCTAGTTTAGTAGAACTATTGACCCTACATAAGGGCACCATACTCCAGGAGACTACAACCCCAAGATGATAAAGAGAACCACTCAATAAAATTATGAAGAAGATGTCTGATTTATTTTATACTTCCACAACTGATATATTTCACAAATTCAACTCACATTCCTTTAAACAATTGTTCACACTCTAGGTCCTAATCTCTCACAATTTTTGCTCTTTCTTAACTTCTCAATTCATTAAAAACTTGAACTTGTGATTTGTGTAATTATTCAACCTTTCACAAAATTTATCAAATCTCAAATCATTTTCCTACGAACATATGCAAAACTCTCACTCCTAGGTCGCACTTCTTTTCACTCACATAACTAGCTCATTAAAAAGCACCCAAAGAAACCATGCTTTTATAATCTCTCCTTTCCATTAAAATTAAAAATATATAGGTTTACCTCCTATATCTTGACCCCATTATCTTAAAAACATAGCATAAAATTTATCACAATAGTCAAAAGTGACTCAGAAATGTATTCTGACTTGTAGTGCGTAGCCATCACCTTGACACCCATAAATCTCAAAACCCCATCATTGGAATGAGAAAAAAATACCCTTACACTTAAACCATGGTTATTTAAGCTCCATAATTCACCATACATGAATAATTTAACATTTAAACATCATCCATGGTTGTAATTAACTTGAAACAATCAAATTATTTCATTTAAAAGGGCTCGAGTGGCTCATTACCTTCCCACAAGACACTATTCTAGCAACTTTGAATCTGCCTTTGGGCCTCAAATAACCCTCAGATTAACTCATCCATAGAATGTGACCAATAAATGAAATCTAGAAACTTTAGAAAACTTCTAATAAAGTTACAACTCATGAAACAATCATATGCCCAAACAACATTCAACGTTTGTCTTCACCAAATCAGAGCTGCCTAAAAATACGTTTTACAAATAAAACTTGTTAACAAGCATTAATGAAACTTTAAAGACCTAAAAATAAAATTAAATGGATGAAAAATTCACCCCTCTTCACTTTATAGTTGATATAAATCATCACCCAATCCATTTCTTGCACTTTAAGCAACTCATTTGTTCAGCCAAAAGTAGTTTTTTTTCTAAAAGAAAGAAACCTTCTTGCTCACAAAGCAGATAGGTAAACCTTATTAAATAAAATAATCATGTATCAAAAATTATACCATTGGAAATATATCTTAATTTACTTTCAATAAAATATTGTAACTCCTTCTAACTCTAAGTGGAATGCCTTGACTAAGGTGATCTCTAAACTGCCTAGAAGCTACCCCAAAACTTCCGTTTGACCTGATCAACATAAATGAAGCATACTTGACCATTTAAAAAAATAATCATGACCTAAAAGACATCATATAAATAAATGATAACTCACATGCATCACATTATTTTCATTAAGTTTGTAACTCCTTTTGAAACCCTTGTAAAACTAAGCATCTTAACAAACATGCCTATTTGAGTGGGAGTAAACTCATCATGCCATAACCTATATCATACCTTTACGGAAACATGGATTATTCATCTAAATTATAAAACCATCATCCATTCACTATAAATAAATTATTTCTAATTAGGAAGAAAATCTCTCAAATCACTTTCGAAGTTAGGCTTTTAAACACATAAAGAGTTCTTTACCTTCTTAATGTTTGTTCATAAACATTTGACAATGAGATGACCTCATTAGTTTTTTTAAACATTATAGACTCAATTTATAAACATCACTAAAATCCACAAGTCTCATTCAAAGCACACAATTCAAGGTGAGAATCGGAGACCCCGAATCATCCCGAAAGCATGAAATGACCTTATTCTTGGACATGTTTAAAAAAATTGACATAACATGTAAAATAATCATCATGGAATCCTTTAATTTTTCCACAGCACCATGACACACCTAAATACATCTCTAATAATCACCATGTCTGATAAACACCCATCTCTCCATATTATCTCATTTCATAGCTACCCTTAGGGTTTACTACTTGTAAAGGCTAGAGTCAATTGAAAAACCTCATAATACATCATGAAAACACTCCAAAATGTCCTAACATACATACGGTACATCATGAATAAAAATACCTACATGAATACATGATCTCATATAGCTCCACAATTCAACCTAATGCATTCTAACTACCATACCTAGTCAAGCACCAAACATGGTCACCAAATATATCTCGCACCACTGAAACTCATGTGAGTTCCCAAGAACTCTCAATATATACTCTCCATCATTTTAACATGCTTCTCAAGTAACAAGAAGAACATATCACCACGCATTATTACCTAGACTAGGCTAGAGTCACACGAATAGGCTTCCGTGAACAAACAATCCTCACTAAAGCACACGATATCATCATGAACACATCTAAATCATCATGTCATCATCATCCTTAACCTGATATGACTCCCTCCAACATCCACTATTTCTTTAATGAGGTTTTTCATTCATGAAGCCACCTATGCAACATCATGTTAACATCTTATTGTCTTTTTAACACGATTCCTTCCTTTTGTAAGGCATCTAAATAAGGAAGAAGTTTCCTAGTATAATCTGATATAAATGATGTTATTATTCCTTCCCAACATTGTAATTTTGGGAACACCATCAACATATAAAATACAATATAGTATTGGTCTGACCATAACTCGGGATGGAGTCGAAACTTCTGAGAGATTTGCACTCTAGAAATGGTAAATAAAGCTTAACAATTTCTTGAATAATACTCGAAAATAGAAACATATGATACTTGATAGAATCTTCCAAAAACCCATGTATATCCAAACAAGCACCAAATATTTAGTGGATTCACCCAATAATGGTGTTATTGATGAATAAACAAATCATTTAGCTCATAATATTTGAAAAAAATCAAGAGAAACTTCTTACATACCCAAATATAATAAGTTTTGTTTGAAACTCACTCTAGGTCCCTAGAAACAACACTAGAAAAGTGTTGAAGATGTTAATAGGAACATAGGGTGTGCAATAACACCACTAACTCATACACTTTGGTAGTTTTAAGTAAAACCTTGATCCAATTACATAAACCTTTGATAAACCTAAATTTTATGAATCAATTCATTGGAAATTACGTCAAAAAGCATGTTGAAGGGAAAATATACATGTAAAAATGCCACTAACTAAAATGGTTTGAATTATTCATGATAAAACCATAGAAATGGTATCACGAAAAATAAATAAATACAATTAAGTCCCCAAAATTATTGCAGAAGGTTTGTTGGTTCTCAATCTAATACCCCTAACATGGAAAGGAATGGGAAAGGAGGAACAAATAAAAGATATACCTCTAATGTGTCATGTTGTAGCCATATATAAGTCTATGTGTATGTCTTGACCATTCCTTATGGGAATGACATAGAGGTATTGTTAGTGCAAAATCACAGCACCCACCTGACGTGCATCGAGGCTTCTAGGTTGATGTTCGAGGCATCGGTGTGTGATTGCACAACATTGAATCCTTTCTCCAAGCGTGGGACTTGTAAAGCCGAGAGAGGAATCTCCGAGAGAAGGCTGGTTCTGCTCCTAAACTACCCTGCCACAAGCTATTCCGGTGCGGCAAGCTAATCTAATCCTAATCTAACATCACGTGCGAGGAGACGAGAGAGAGAGAGAAAGGAAAAAAATAGCAAAAGCCTACACTAAAACGGTGATACACCAGAGAAGGAGAATGTTGAACATCTATCAAAACTGCCATGGGACAAAGAGAGGTGAGCCATTGGGAAGGATGGACAGAAGCATCACAAACCCAAGGATAGATTTCACACAGAAAATGTCCCAAAACTCCATGAACACAGCTCCAAACCTGCAATGAACATTCAAACATGCACAGACACTGCGCAATGAAGAGAGGCGAAGAAGAAAGACAAAAAACGAGAGGGATGGATGGATGCATCCGTAACACGTTTTGTTGCTCCGAGGTTTGGTATGCAGAACATCATTCCATTAATGGTAAAAGGTAGGAATGCCATTACAGAGAGAAGGAGGAGGTTCGGAACTCCATTTTTAACCCTAGAGAAGAAAAGAAGGAGGGCAGAGAGCAGAAAGAATGAACAACTCTCTTTTAAAATGAGCCAAATCTGGCTTTTACATTGCATCGGTCGAGCCCAGGGGACAGAAACATATAAAGGCATGGGAGCCCATTCTTCTTGACTGCAGGTGCATTAAAACGGCATGGGGAACCTTACAAACCCATACCAATCACTTGACCGGATTACGAGGAGAATGCGACCCATTCTGCATTAAATTTGGTCGCTGGAATGTCATTTCTGGCCATTATCACGCATCAGCGCCGTTTCTTGATTTTCTCTCTTCAGACCACACCAAAACTCGAGATTGATCCCAGAATCATGTAGAGAATTTTATAAGCTTTAGTTGATATAAGGAGCGTGACAAATCCGAGCTCGGATCGAAAGTTATGGAGGTCTGAAGTTTTAGGAGCACAAAGCAGGCAAAAACGTGTTTTGAAATCTTTCCAGCTCGCCCACGTGGATGACACGTGGCACGCTCTGATTGGATGAGCAATTCTCTCTCCTCTGTCTTTCGGGGCTGTCTTTTTGAAATTTCCTCAGGGGCCCCAGCTTGGACATGTGGCGCCATTTCATTAGTTCGGTTCAGGCGCTCGATAACTCGTCCCTTTGACCTTTTGACCTTTTCTCCTGTGAGGACATGTGGCGCTTCGATTGGTCTTCGCTCCTTCGCGTACTTTGCTTCCATTTGTCCTGGATGTCCCATTTGATTTTGGGCCCTTGTGCTCATTTCGGCCGGTTCGGGCATTTCGGCGTCCATTTGTCCCGGATGTCCCATTTGACTTTGGACCCTCTGGACTCATTTCGGCCGATTCGGGCCGGTTCGAATTTTTGGCCCGCCTGTCCCACTTGCGTCCCTCTCAAATAGCTTAGACATTGGCTCGGTCGAACCCGGCATTTCGCGCCCACCACGTACTTTTGTCCCGGATGTCCTGTTGCTTTGGGGCTGTTTGTGCTTACTTCGGCCGAGGCCGTGGCCAAGCTGTTCGGGCCTTTTTGTCCCAAATGTCCCATTGCCCTCAAGACTAGGACTTAGTCATTTTTATGATTTTTTCTGGATCAACCTACTTGCCTTCTGACCTCTTTTTGCATTTTCTCGAGCTTGCTCTTTTCCTCTCAGGAGCAGGAACTTAGAAAATATTTGAGGGGACTCTAAAGAACATGATTTTTGGCCTCGAATCAATCAATTTTCACAGGACTTGAATATTCGATGCATGTTATCAAAATTACCTGGGAGGGGAAATTTTGACAACGGTTTAGCGACTAAGGGGTCATCTGCTGCTAGATGAATGATCGTAGCTCGAAGCATCCATTGGGCATGGAGTCATGAGTTGCGAACTTGCAGGCGATCTAAACTTTAAAAACCTCCCCTCTCGAGCCACTTGGAAACCCATTGAACCTGGAGTGTCTTCACCAAGATGCCACTGAAATGAACTGTGCAAGAGCAAAACCAGCAACACCAAAACTATGTACAAAACTGAAAATCATACATGCCCCAAATGGAACATGCAGAGTGTGCACAAGCACTTCTTCTACTGAAAGCAAATCTACCTACTCTACTCTAGCTGGAAGCAAAGGCAAGCTAAACAAACCCTGCAACTGGTTGTGAAAATAGCTTCCTTTCTTCAAAATTGGCAGCCATGCAATTGATTTGGCACTGATCATGGCTGTTTGGATGGATGGAAAATCAACAAGAAGCTGGTCTTCTATCCAAATCATCAAGGTATCAACTGAAAAATCCAATACCTCTTTTAGTTTCTCTGCATTTGGATTGGAGAGGTATGGCAGCTGATCCTTGGTACTTTGTAGCTCATCCTCATGCTCAGAAGCAAGCATGACTGGTTGTGGCTTCTCCTTTGGCTCCAATGAAGCCAAATACCTGATTGGGCAAGGTCTGATCCATTTGATATGCCCATTGCTGTGATTTTCAACTCCAAGAATGGAGTCTTCTTGTAGACCCTCTTGAATGGATGATGTGGAAGAAATGGTGGAATCCTTCTGTCCTTTCTCTTCCTCCAATGAAGAACATGGAAAATCTTCCAATCTTGATCCCAAAGAGCTGCTGTAAGATGCAGGCTGCTGCAAATGAAAGCTCTCCTTCATGGCAGCAGGCTCTGGTGTTTGGAATGTGGATGATGAAAGAGAGAAAGGTGAAAGCTCAACTGGCTCTTCTCCATCAAAACAGTCCTCCAAAACTGACAGGTAAACTGCCTCATTGCTGTCCTGCTGCTCGTGTTCAACTTCCTCCATGGTGTCCTCTTGATCTGCAACTTGACCACCATGGTTTCCTTCACTTTCCAATATTGAGTTTGAGAGATCAAACTCCTTTTCAGTAATAGAACTTGAGAGAGATGAAGTGGAAAGAAGAACTGAAGGTTCTCCTGTAGCCTGCTTTGTGCTCGAAGCCCTTGGATCTGCACTTTTCTCCTCCACAGCTAGAATGTGCTCCTCTTCTTTTGGATTTGGAGCAGTTTCTCCTTCCTCCAATGTTTGAAGGCAATCTTGCTCTTGATTGAACTCTTCCTCCAGCATGAAGTTTGTCAAGTCAAACTCTTCAATCTGCTGCTCTAGAGGACAAGTTGGGGCTGCAAGATCTTCTTCTTCTGCTGCAACAAAATCAGTCCTAACCACTACCTGTTCTCCAACCCTAGCCTCTTCTGTAGGCTTGACCATCAAGGGGATCTTTGTCATCCCAAATTTGGCAGCCCAAACCTTCAAGCTGTCTGTCATTTCTTTTCTGTTGGGCTCCTCTTCTTGCTGTCCTTGATGACTGATTTTTTTAATTCCCTCTTCCCCATATGAAATTGGGAATGCAAGAGGAGGAATGGGTTGAAACTCAACCGATTTTACATTTTTTTGTGGTGGTGGAGGCAGTGAAACCTCTTGTTTCTTTGGAGGAGGGGGTATTTCTGTTAGCTCTTGTGGAGGGGATGACTGTTTGGAAGGGAAAAGAAAAGAAGAATCGAGATGGGGTGGAAGACTAGGGGATGGAGGGATGGATTCAACACTTGGGACAGCAGATGGAGGGTTTAAAATTTGCAGGTCCAGATGAGATGATGCTGCTTGAGTAATGGGAAGAGAGAAACCAGATGATGGTGTAGAACTTACCCATTGACAAGGTTGTTCAACACCGACTGTATAGGCCTCTATTTTTGCTGTCCATTGTGCAAGTTGGGGTAGCATCTTTATCATGAAGTCCAGCTTCTCCTGAGGGCTGAAGTGTCTTGGAAAAGGGCCTCCCCATGGACAAGGAGTCCTGCAACCAATTCTGAAAGCTCTCATTTGAGTGTTGCTCTGGATCTGCAAACATCTCCACCTCCATCTTTTGATTTTCTCCAATGAGACTGAACATCTTGGATCTCGATGGTCTTCATTGTATGCATACTCTTGCTCTTGAAAGCTCCATAGCCAAACTAACTTTGATGCTTGCTATGCTCATATGGGTATGCATCTGATCTCGGAGGATTTGTAAAACGTGTTGGAGGTGGAATATACTACTTGTTGTTGATGTGAAATCCATGATGGAAATGAAGTCATGATTGCACAACTTCATGGAATGGAAAAGAATGGAAGGGATGGAAAGAAGGATGAATGAAAATGGATGGAAATGGAGTCTCGTAACTTAAAAATGGGTCACGATCGGATGGAGTCGCGAGATGTGTTTGCAAGTGCCTCCAGGCTGAAATCTTCACAGAACACATCAACCTCGCAAAGATGAAGTGAAAGACCTCTAAGGTCCCATCAGCGTGCAAAACTGTTAGTGCAAAATCACAAAGCACCTCGGATGCGCATTAGGCTTCTAGGTTGATGTTCAGGCATCCAGTGTGATTGCACAACATTGAATCCTTTCTCCAAGCGTGGGACTTGTAAAACCGAGAGAGGAATCTCCAGAGAAGGCTGGTTCCTGCTCCTAAACTACCTGCCACAAGCTATTCCAGTGCAGGCAAGCTAATCTAATCCTAATCTAACCGTGCCAAGGAGACAGAGAGAGAGAGAGAAAAAAGAAAAAACAGCAAAAGCCTACACTAAAACGGTGATACACCAGAGAAGGAGAATGTTGAACATCTATCAAAACTGCCATGGGACAAAGAGAGGTGAGCCATTGGGAAGGATGGACAGAAGCATCACAAACCCAAGGATAGATTTCACACAGAAAATGTCCCAAAACTCCATGAACACAGCTCCAAACCTGCAATGAACATTCAAACATGCACAGACACCTGCAATGAAGAGAGGCAAGAAGAAGACAAGCAAAAACGAGAGAGGATGGACAGATGCATCACGAACAAGTTTTGTTGCTCTAGAGGTTTGCATGAACATCATTCCATTAATGGTAAAAGGCAGAACACCATTACGAGAGAAGGGAGGAGGGTTGAACTCCATTTTAACCTAGAGAAGAAAAGAAGGGAGGCAGCGGAGCGAAAGAATGAACAACTCTCTTTTAAAATGAGCCAAATATGGCTTTTACATTGCATCGGTCGAGCCCAGGGGACAAAACGTATAAAGGCATGGGAGCCCATTCTTCTTATCGTAGGTGCATTAAAACGGCATGGGAACCTTACAAATACCCATACCTTGAAAGTCACTTGACCGATTACGGGAGAATGCGACCCATTCTGCATTAAATTTGGTTATTAAAGCGGAATGTCATTCTCGCCATTATCACACATCAGCACCGTTTCTTGATTTTCTTTTTCGACCACACCAAAACTCGAGATTGATCCCGAGATCATGTAGAGAATTTCATAAGCTTTCCGTTGATTTAAAGGAACGTACAAATCCGAGCTCGGATCAAAGTTATGGAGGTCACGAAGTTTTAGGCACAAAAAAGCGGTGAACGTGTTTTGAAATCTTTCCCAGCTCTGCCACTTGGATGACACGTGGCACGCCTTTCGATTGGACGAGTAATTCTCTCTCCTCCGTCTTTCGGCGGGCTGTCTTTTTGAAATTTCCTTATGGGCCCCAGCTTGGACACGTGGCGCCATTTCATTGGTTCGGTTCGGCGCTTCGATAACTCGTCCCTTGACCTTTTGACCTTTTCTCCTGTGAGGACACGTGGCGCCTTCCCGATTGGTCTTCGGCTCCTTCGTGCATTTCCTTCACTTCCATTTGTCCCTTATGTCCCATTTGATTTTGGGCCCCTTGTGCTCATTTCAATGCCGGTTCGGGCATTTCGCGTCCATTTGTCCCAGATGTCCCATTTGACTTTGGACCCTCTGGACTCATTTCGCCAATTCGGCCGGTTCGGGTTTTTGGCCCGCCCGTCCCACTTCCTGCGTCCCTCTCGGCCTGAGTTAGACATTGGCTCGGTCGAACCAGCATTTCGCGCCCGCCACGTACTTTTGTCCTGAGATGTCCTGTTGCTTTGCCCAGGCTCAAGCTTGTGCTTACTTTCGCCGGCCGAGGAGCAGTTCGATTCGAACCTTTTTGTCCCAAATGTCTCGACCGCCCAAGGACTAGGACTTAGTCATTTTTATGATTTTCTCTGGATCAACCTGCTTGCCTTACTGCTGCACCTCTTTTTGCATTTTCTCGAGCTTGCTCTTTTCCTCTCGAACAGGGGAACTTAGAAAATATTTGAGGGACTCTAAAGCAACATGATTTTTGGCCCCGAATCAATCAATTTTCCCAGGACTTGAATATTTTGATGCATGTTATCAAAATTACCCGGGGGGAAATTTTGACAACGGGTATGTGACTAAGGATGTGGTTGTTATCCTGCTACTTTATGGATCTTCTTGAACCAAGGTGAGAGAACTTGAGTGGTGGCTTGAAAGAGATATGGAGATATTATGTTTCAAACCATCATAATTATTAGAACCTCAATATGAAATAAAATGTAATCACTAAATGGAATTCTCATTCAAAATAATGGTCACAAAATTATTAAAAATACTTGATACATAAAACACAAGCCATCAAAGATAGATAAAATGTGACCTCATTTATCATCTCTAAAGAAAATGTTGACAACTTAGAATATGACGATGATGGGATACTAAAGTTCATAAATCATAGAAAATAAACTTGAAATATGTAGATTAGGTGTTATTTTCAAGGGTAGAACAACATGGTTCTTAGTTAAATAAGGTTGGGGTGGTGGATCTAGTTGGGAGAAGCATAAAATATTACCATTTCAACATGTTTCTTTCAAAATGTAGAGAAACAAAATCAAGAGAACATAACCTTAAAAAGGGCATTTTCATTCATTAACAACAAATTCATACAAAAATTTCCACATAACCTCTAAACCTTTAGCAGAAACACTTGTGATTGAATCTTCAACAAAATTCTTGTTATATCAATTCATAACACCCAAGATACACTTAAGAGTCAGTAAGTAGCCATTTCCAAAGTAATATTGCAAAAAGGATATTAAAATCAAACAAACATTGTAAAGTAACACTATAGAAAAATATTCATTCAATGACAAATGCTATGAAATAACCATAAATAAATCCTTTATATTTCATTTATTGACAAGAATTAAAAGGAACGATAAACAGATCGTATCAAGCCAAGAACTCGTGATTCTAATCAAACACCATAATGAATAAGATGAAAGCAATTCATCAAAATAATTTTACATAAACCTTTACAAAAAAATGAGCACCATATCATATATTATTATGGAACTCAATGAAATATAATGAGAATGAGCCTTGCTTATATAGGTAAGGAATAAAAATTTAAGAACTAGTGAAGGTCATAGAGATCAATCCCTAAATTAAGGAAAGAACTAGTCAAGACCACAAATTTAGGAAAGAACTAGACATCAAGGATCTAGTCAATAACATAGATTAAGGAAAGAAATAGCCAATACCATAGATCAAGGAAATAAATATACCTAACAACTAGATAATATCCCCAATATCTAAATAAGATAAAATAAATATCCACACACATAAGTAGGTGAGGATAAATACAATAAAGGTAAATAAAGTACTAGGTGAACATGAGCTAAGGTAAATACCTACTCTAACACCCCCTCAAGTGAAGATAGGGGCCCAAAATAAAAGTGGCATAACCACGGTATGAGTCCCATAAACTAGGCACGATGCGGTACTCATGTACAATAACTAGGAAAAGGGATGCCGAAGGTACCCAAAACACATAACAACAAAGTATTGAGAGAAAAATCCACTCGCAAGGCATCCCAAGAAGCTTGGCTCAAAAAATTGCACAATGTTGAATAATTTTGGTGTGCACTGTGTGGTTTTAATCCACTGTTCGATCAAAAAATCAAAAACAATTGACACTGGGCTTCACCGAATAGCTCCATACAAGGAGACCCTGATTAACTAAGTGATGTTGAAAGTGTAAAAGAACACCAAACATAATTTGATAAAATGCTGCAAATAAGTGTGTTACAATCTAAGAACAATAACCAAAGAAACAAGGAAAGGACACAAAATCTAGAGTGTCACGATCCAAGAAAAGTCAAGGTAACAAGGAAAGGACACAAAAACTGAAGAATCATGATCAACACCACACCCTCTCATACTGTTGAATGGGTGGAGTGACACTATAAATTTGTATGAGTTGTCAAAACAAATACTTGAACACTAAAAACTAACACTGGGAATCACCAAAATAGATCCACCACAAGAGAGACTTTTAACATGTCAAAAGTGTCGAAAATACGAGATACAAAATCTCTCAACAAACAAGAGGGATGTACACTACACCTGCTAAAGAAAAATGTTTAAAAAAGAGCATTATAATGTAGAAGGTATAGAAAGTGGAGCAAGAGTTTGAATGGTGGAGGAGCCATGCCTATAAAATCCTCTCAATTAATTCCTATGTCTTTGCCATGAGTGATCGATATCTACCCCAATCAACATGTATGGATGAAGAATATTCTTGCATATGACTTGGTGTAAAATGCATAATGGGTGCATCCAATGGAAAATTAGAATGTGTGTTAGGTTAATCATGCCTAAAAGATGAATTCTCAAGTTTCTCAAGCCTAAGTGAAGGTGCAAAACTCATGTGTTGCTCATGATCCTCGAAAAAAGTTGAGCGAAAAAAATAGGAGCTTTATCAATGTGTGATCCCAATGAAGTACTTGCTTGAAAACCAATGCCATGGTGAGAATTCCACTTAACATGTGGAATAGGGGAAACAATACCCGTGAATGTTTACTAATACCTCATCCGCCATGAAGCCCATAGAACGGAGCATATGATAATTGAATGAAGTTGTATACTTCTCAAAAGAGCCATACATATGAGTAGAAGTAAAATACACAACATGTGTAACTATAATAGCACAGGAACACAAAAGAACATGCAGTAACAAGCCTAATAGGCTTAAGAGCATCAGGAGCATGAGCAGGCTAAAAAATTGACAGATCAAGGTCAGTGGGTACAAGAGAAATAGCTACAAGTGGACTAGGAGCATGGATATGACTATCCACAATATGATGGTGATGTTGCAAGCTAGCAATTTTTTATTGCAAGGAGTGTATTAGTGTATCCTTATCATGAATGAGTGCTTGTAGAAGATAATTTTACTTCTTGAGTGATCTATTTTCTTCCACAAATTTTACAATATCCTCCTAAAGTTCACACACTTCAAATAAAATCATATTGTTCTCAAAATCCATGAGAGATACAAGTATGCAACTCCCAAAAGTTTAGGACGTCGACTCAACCGTTGAAATTGTGTCCACAAGTGATTACAACACCCCTCCATATTTGGCACTTTATAATGAGTGCGTGTTACAATATGGAAGTTTAAAATTATAGTGTAATTCTCAAAATAAATATTTGTAATGGAAAGAGCACGAAAAAAAACAAACACTTTTGCAAAAACTAGCACTCAAAATTGAGTTTTCGATCAATAGATACAAGCTTTACATGTTTATGCTCTGCTATTTATTTTAGTTGCTAGTAAAACAAAATAAAATTCTCTTGCATTCGCCACACAAATAAAAATGAAAGGGATCTGCATTTAAGCACCTACTAGTAGGAATCACAAGCTTAAGCCCTCATATGACCAGAGGATAAGGATTTCAATGGGTGTTTTTACAACTTACTATTATGGGTTGTGATGCTTTCTCGAATTGGCAAAACGTGCGTAGTACCTCTCGGACCCTTTTGAAAAAGGAAAGAAATGCCCTTCCGAAAATAGCTTGCTTCATGTCTCCTGAAAAATATGCATCACGAATGAAACATACGCAATCTAGATCTTGAAAAACCCATAAATTGATTTTCTCGCTTTTTCTCTTGATGACACACTGATTCCGAGGCAAACTTGTGTGTGTCTCTACAACAACAAAAAGGACCAAAAATGAATTCCTCTAGAAATGGTTGATTTTACAATTGATCTTAGGTTTTCTAGAAAGAACTCCTTTGTATTTCATTTATTTGAAAAGAATATTATTATATCAAAAGTTATATCCACTAACCATGTTCTCATTTACATCCTAGGATGATAGACTTAAACATGGAAAATAGTTTTGGATACTTCAATTTAGGAAAGGGAGACATACCAAATTCTCTCAATTCCTGCTAATGACTATACAATGTAATCACCTCATTAAAAAACAAAAACTAGAACTAGAGCTAGAAGCGAACCAACCCTAGAATGAAGACAAGCCTTCATTCTTATACAAAATTTCCGTAGAGGGAATATACCCAGATACCCCCAAGAACCCCTTAAAAGTCAGAAATATGTGGGATGATAATCATTGATCCATAAAAATGAATGTAAGGTCCATTCCAACTTAAAGTATTCAATCTTGGTGTACTAGGTTGGAATGGTTTTGGATCATGATTAAGCCCGTGAATAAGTATAAAGTATTCCTTTTGCAAACAAACTCTTTTTTCCATTTTTTTCATTGTGAGCATTATGTGTGCACTCTTAGGGAGATTTTTTTACTCACTACTATCATTTTATTTGATTCCTTCATCTGGAAGAATTATGAGTAAAAAAGAATTAAAAATTAGGAAGAAGAATAAGGAATGAAGAAAGTGTTCAAGAAGGGTCAAGATCAATGTGTTCACCCTCTTCCTTATTTTCCATATTATTCTTCTATGTATCAAGGCGTTCATAAATCCCCAAAATGGGGTATTCATTTGGTCCCACATGATAGAGACATATTATTTCCTATTTAGACAAGACATTGTCAATTTGAGTAGAAATAGATTTTTTCCTTTTGACTCTCTTGGCGAAATTATTTATGCAACCCTCCAAATGAACGTATTTCTAACTCAAGGAGTAATTTAAATACTTTGGAAATTTTAGATCTCCTACAACATGTTGTCATAGAATTTCAGTTAAATTTTTTGCATCTGTAGTTCCTAGAGTGTAGACACCTATGACGAGAATCCTTTTTCAATTTTTGACTCAATATCATCAACATATTCTCTTGTTTTCTTTCACATGTACTGGATTTTTCTTATATAATCCCAAGGCTATTCATTATCACTATAATAGCTCCTCGTGCTCATGTTGTATTCCTCATAAGTATGAAGGAACTATTGCTTCATTTTATATTACCTTATCATCCATGGCAATGATGGCCTCAAGCTTAGGTAGCAAGCCATCCCAATACTCAACCTCATTTTGATACATTTCAATCAATGTTTTACCTACCTCTATTTTTTTACATACTTGGTTGTATAATTCAATCACTTATTTAAGGATTATGTTATCCCTACTTACCAACACCTCATGTCATTTATTTTGGCATCCACTTGGTCATTAAATCATTAGTGTTTGTTATCACTTCAGGAGTGATAGTATTGGAAATTTCTTGTCCTTTTATGTGAGATTACAACCATTTCTATAAGTAAGCTCACAAGATGTCAACTATTTCCCTTAAATTATTCTTGGTTTCTTTATCCTTATCCATATTTTTGAAAATAACTCCCATTTCCATTATAACTTTATGTTAGATCCCTTTTGAATTTGGTTTCAATAATAGGACCTTGGTGATCAGGTAATCAAAAAGGGAAACTTCATCCCTCAAGATATTAGTTTGTGGGGTGGAAACTTCCGCAAACCTTTCTTCTTGAGGACCCACCATTATTCTTGATAAATATTTTTATTTATTTGGTGGTTTACATGGTCTCAAGGAAATGGTGGTTTCTAGGTCTATTTATTCTACATGTAATCTCTCTTTTATTTTCCTTGGGAATGTTGATCCCAACTATCCTTCACTTAGAGTGTTGTATTCCATTTGTGCTTGTTGTTGGGAGGAACTTGGTATAATCATGATTTATTTTTATTTAGAGAATGTGAGGTTGAATTCAAGAACCTATATTTGTGGTGTTTACACACTTTCAAATAATTACATGTGGGTCTCTTCCTCCTTTGTCCCTTCATTGTTTACTTCTTCTCCTATATCAGCTTAAGGGTGAGCGGAACTTGCATCTTCTCGGTTCAATAAAATTCAATTACAACCCCATCCTTCTTATATGAAGAGAACTCCTTGATTGGATTAATTTATTTTTTTATTAATCTCAAGCCTTTATTTTTTACATTTTTCTATCTAAGCTCATGAGATGTAATTACACTTTCTCGCCATTTCTAGAGCTGATTGAAGATGATCCATGATTTTTTGTTTTCCAAATCTGTCACTATAATTTCATTAACATTTGGTTACTCGGTTCATGTTTTCATTACTTCTCTGATGGTGTATTTCTCATGAGATGTTGGGCCTCCTTCCCTATCTCAATTGGCATAACTCCGATTAAATATATCTTGAGCATTCTTAGAGTGAAATTTTGGTCCAAAATCTTGACCCAAGACACGAAACAAATTAGTAAATTCAATTTCATCGAAGGATATTTCACTTCTTGACTCACAACTACAATTGATGCAACTTGTTATTAATGAGTAGGGGTTGAGACAGAATTTTATTTGACATAGGAGGTGGGGTGGTTTCAAATACCTCGAGCCTCAAATAAAACTTGGGCAAGTACATTAAGGCTTGGGTTAGCTCCTTGTAGGGCTGTACTTGAAATTTATTTTGTTATAGGTGTTTCCACCATTACCCTTTTACTCTCACAAATTTCTAAGTAATTAGTTCCTCGTCAACTTCCTCATGAATGGGTACTAATGTTGGACTCATCTTGGGTTTCCTTGGTGATACACTTCCCATCATCCTCTTTCCTTTACTAGGTGATCCTCTAGAGCATAAGATGAAAAACATACTTGGAATTTCCCATGAGTAACAACTAATTTGGGCCCTAAAGTGGGATGGGGCATATCCTTGATTGGGATGGCTTGAGTAATTAGGACATCCTTCATTTATTTCTTTAGTATCTCCTTAGTTTTCTCGTGTCAATTAAGACACAAAGGTCCCATTTTTACTTGTAGATAAATTGTACTCTTCCACTACTTTTGAGGTTGGTAATTTGATTGAAATTTTTATAAATTTTACCTTCAATAGATCCAAACTTATTTCTCTCTTATTCAAATGTTTAATCACATCCTTGACATTACGAATGGTTCTATATTCCCTCAAATTTGTAGTTTTTGTAAGGAGAAGTCAATTCCTTTATTTATCAATTAAGAGAGAGTTCTCCTAATGACATGATTTTTCCTCTCATGCATGCATATTGGCTCTTACATATTCCAATAAAGGGACGAAACTTATTGGGATCCAATGTTCTTATATATAAATTAATTTCTCACCAAAATTTAATCATCTACCAAAACCTTAGGGACAACAACAAATTTGTAATCAATTATCTAGAGAGATTCATTCTATAAAAATAATTGGGTCTCACCTCTTCCTCATATCTATAGTCCATTAAATATTCCTCATAATGATTATTATGATCATATCTATTACCCAAGGCTCCTTTCCCTATCCTTTTGATATCGTAACTAGTTCTGGCCTGAAATGTATGCATGATAACTCCGTTCATCTCAAATTTCAAGATTTTGTCTTTAACCACTAAAAGGAATGTGTATCTCCCAATATTAATAAAGAAATTAACATTGGTCTTGTACTTCCTTGAAATGATCTTAAAGACGTCTAGAAGATATGTTGAAAATTCAAGTAGTGACCATTTATCATCCAAGTACTTAGCAAACATATATGGTGTGCCCTAGAAGCCACTTACCTTAATGTAGGTAAAGAATTTGAATTAGATGGAATAAAATCCAAATTTATCGGTCACCACTTTATCCCTGAATGAAATACTATATTTTTACCATGCAAGATTTAACAAACAAAGGACGAGAAAAAGAAGGCATAATGATCCAAACTAAAATTATACTTTTGATTCTTGAGTTGAGCTACGGGTATATATCATATGCCTTATATTGAGAAAACTTTGTATCCCTTACCAAAACAGGGAAATGTATTATGACATGAAATTTTGTAAAGTAAGTATGAAGTCATGTAAAATTCACAATTTTTTAGACCCCTATTGAATCTACACTTCCATTTTGATGAGTTGTTGATGGCTAGAGCCACTTATCAACTCCCCTATTGGATATGTTTTTAACTCATAATGATTTGGATAAAACTAAAAATCCAATCATGGTAATGACATCTAGAGTCATTCTCGCACAATCTTGTTCAATAAGGTGAGGAGGTATCCAATTTATTCAATAAAATCAGCTCTACTCAACCTCTTAGGGATTTGAGTGGTAGAGATTCTTGGATTCTCAAGCCATTGATTGTTTAATACTTTGGAATACTTGGCACTTTGCTTGGATGTCTAAAATTATCTTCCTTTTAAATTCTAATAATTTATGCTCCATCAACATCTAAGAGTCCCAACATTTCATCCAAAGCATCAGGAGTTAGGGACAAGACCACAACACCACTCCCATCTCTAACTTCCATTTGTTCTAGGTTATAATTCTATGTATATGCAGCCCATACCAATTCTAGGTACTTGAGATGAGGGGACAATTTTGCTACTAAGGCAATGAAACCTTTTTCATTTTTTTTTCCATAATTTCATTCTTCTTGTCTACATGAATCCTCTAGAGTAAATCATCCAAATATACATTTCTTAGGATTGTATTAGTTATCTTATCCAATTTATAATTAAAGTGTGATGAGGTCGATCTTCCAATATATTAGATCTTCATTGTTTCAGGGAAAAAGGGTAGAAAATTGTTTTGAGTAGAAGATTGATAAAAACTAAGGTCTGTACACAAACTTATCATACTTCCCGCACAATCTCCCAATACCATATAAAAAATAGATGCAAAATTAAAGGACTTATCCGCACACCAAGGTAGATGCAACTCCTTCCTTCTTAACCAATATGCACATTCTAACACTATTAAAAATTTGAACATGACATTTGCATGAATTAATCACATAAATTAGGGTTTTTCTTATTCTAGGATCCAAAACACTTAGCAAATTCAAATTTTTATTGTAAAGTATATGACCTAGCCTATATTATCAACCATATATCTCTTCACACAATCCCATCAATGGTAGTTTCATCCTCCCATACATTTTCATTTTGTGTCCATTGATCTTATAATGTTGTTTGAATATGAACCTTACATGTGGACATATTAGCCACATTATATTTAATTAAATGAAATATCATTTACATGGCCTAAGCCCACATCTTATTTTCTTCTAATGAGTTGCAAAATAGTGGTACATTTCCATTATTCCGGGATTGTATGGATAGGAGAGGAATTATCAATTATGTAAAATATGTAAATCTCTAAACTACAAGGCTAAAATTTTTCTCAAGCCACATGATGAATCCATACTATGCCATGTATCTTCTCTATTAGGCCTTTAGGGATAAAAATATAGTTTGTAATATTGAAAAACTACCAACAGAAAAACTACAAAAAAATTAGGCTTGAGATGCCATCATAAGTCGACACACATCCCTCCCATCGTGCCTCGAGATGGAAGTGCGAAGTTAGCGACATTGCAAAACTATGGCTAAACTGAACCTTTTAAACTAAAAGGATGCTCCCTCATCAAACTATTTCTTGATCATTCCTTGTGTCCCTTTCCATCATGCTTCAAAGATGGGAGTGGAAATTTCAATCTTGCAACAACCGCAAAATTAATTTCTTCCTTGTATCATTTAATATTCTTATAATATTATCTTTTTCATACCCGGGAGGACTTTTTTAGTTATACGTCTCGCATCAATATTTAATTTGTATAAAGGCTAGCAAATAAAGGAATATTTATGGGATATTCCTTTTTTCGAACTTATACTTGTAATCGCAGTTTGTAACTTTGTAAATAATGCAAAGTTACTCTTAAGTCCCACATACCCCCAGATGCTTTGAATATTCCTTTTTCATTCCTTAGGGGTTAAATTTCAGGTTGTAAACTTGTAGAATTGCAGATAACTCAATTCCAAAAGCAATGTTCCTTATTCCAAAGGATTGATCATATAATTAAGGACGTAGAAACATTTTCCATACCCCTAAAACATGTAAACCATTGAAATGATGAAAAATAAGAATAAAAATTAAGGAGTTAGCGAGAAGACAAAGAATTCCATAAGAGGACAACATGATTTCAAAATTTGGATCTCAAGAAGGCACATGGTGAGTTAGGGAACTAGTAAGATAATCAAAATGGTCAAGAAACATTAACACCCTCATGGAAAACACATGATATGTGCAAAAAGTTTGGATGGGATCAAATAAGGAGCCAACACTAGCTCTTGATCGAGGATGGACACTCTGGCCGGAGTGCCACAAGAAACACAAAAACATTCATGGATGAATTATACTAGATGCATAATCCATTGGGTAAAGAGTCACATAAAAATACATTTGGCTATTTTTAATTGAAAAAAACATGAGCACAATACTTATAAAAATTAATCACAAAGTACTAGAAGGGAATATAAAACAAACAAAACAAAAACTATACATTGTACATCATTACATGTTGACATGGAACTAGTCCAAAAATTACTTGACATGCCTCCCACTAACAAGTAGCTCAAGAGATCTTTGCATTCATATATATATATATATATATTGTTTCTGAAAGCGCTCCCAGTGCTGATTACACTCCTTACGCCACTTCTGCTGTCTCTGGTTCTGGATTGGATGCCGGACCCCTCTGGTCCGGATCGGGGGCCCCTCCTGTCAGGGTCCCTCTCTCCAAAGCCGCCCGACGTATGGTCTAAAGTAGTGGAGGGTTCCACATCAGCTCATAGCCCGGAAAAGCTTTCCCCCTCACTGACTGATGGGTCCTTTTCCCTGCGCATCCCCTCTCATATCACGGAAGCTGCTACTGCTTCTCGTGATCTGTCCTTGGTGGGCACTCTGATGGGACCTAGACCCCCTTTGGAGGATATAAAAAAATGGGCTCGACTAAAATGGCATCCATGTGGAGCGCTAGAAATAGCGGCTATGCCTAATGGTTTCATTTTATTCTCCTTCAGCTTGAAAGAAGACTTCGCTAGAGCTCTGCTAGGTGGTCCGTGGTTTTTCAGGCAGGGGTTTCTATCTCAGGAAATGGTCTCCAGGTTTCAACCCACACACGGAATCCATGACCCAAGCCCCAATCTGGGTTCGCCTCCCGGACTCCCTCTGGAGTTCTGGCACCCGGCGGTTATTGAAGGTATTGCTCTCTCAATAGGCTCTTTAATTGCTATTGATCAAGCAACAAAAGCAAAAACTAGATTCATTCATGCTCGTTTTTGTGTTAATGCTGATATTAGTTGCCCCTTACCAAAAGATATTGAGCTTATTTCGACTTTGGAAACTGGAAGCAACCCATTGATTACGAATATATCCCTCAAGCTTGCTCCTTCTGCAAAAACTCGCCATCGGGCCTCTGGCTGCCCATCTAAACCTCAACCAAAACCTAAGCCCCAAACCCTATCCCCAAAAATCAAAAACAAATTTATACCCAAATCGTCTTCTCTTGAGATCCCGATCATACCCACTTCAAATTCCTTCGCTCTCCTTGAGGATGGAGAAATCAACACATCTTCTGATCCTGCTTCTGAGGTCGCTCCCTCCTCTGGCCTTTCAACCTCTCATCCCCCCTTTGCCCTCCTCGGATCTCCCCGCCTCTTCCTCTCTTGGAGGGGACCTGCTCCTGGCTCCCTCCTCCCCTCCCCCTTCGCCTTTTTCTATTCCTCTTCCCTTCCCTCCCCTTCCTTTGATTCCCTCTTCCATGGATCCTCCCACCCTGTCTCCCCTCTGTCCGCCTGCGGTGGACTCTGTCCCCTCCCCCGATCTCTCTTCTGATGATTGTTTCTCTCATCGCCTTACTAGAAGCAGCAACAAGAAACCCGATATAGGCCTGGAAAAAGCTCGGGCAGAATTCCGAGCAGTGTTAAGCTTCAACAAGAAGCAGCTACAAATGTTGCGCAAGGAACTCAAAGTACAATCCCCATGGTGGTGGGGAATAAACCCAAACCAAAGAAATGAAGATCATTTCTTGGAATATAAGAGGGCTCAACTCTCTTCAAAAGCAAAGAGTCATCAAAGACATCAAAATTCAGCACTCTCCTGATATCATAATGTTACAGGAAACCAAACTAAAAAAGGATGATCGCCTCCTTAAACTCTGGCCAGCAGCTTCTTTTGAATCTCAACCGTCTACAGGGAACTCAGGGGGGCTTTGTACTATGTGGGATCCCAGAAGTCTCAAAGGGGAGTGCCTGTTCAAGCACCCCAATTTTTTATGTATTCTCTTCCAAGAAGTAGGGATGGACTTCTCTTGGATTGCTATCAATGTGTATGCCCCAAATTTGGAGAACCATCGTGGAAAACTTTGGAATGATATCACTAACTTCATCATCACTTGTGGTAAAATCCCCACCTTATTATGGGCGATTTCAACTGCCCTCTTTATCCTTCGGAAAAACAGGGAGGTATGGCTGCCATGCCGGTTAGCATGGAGGCTTTGGCTGACTTCATAAGGGAGAATTCCTTCTGGATATGGATCTCCACGGCTCTTCTTACACTTGGTCAAATCGCAGATTGGGCAGGAACCACATACAATGCAGATTGGATAGATCTCTAGGTTCTCTGGACTGGATCTCTCTCTTTCCTGACTTCTACCTCAACTCCCTGCCTAGGGTGGCTTCCGACCACAGCCCTCTTCTGTTAAGCGCCAATCACAAAATAAATGCCAAGAACCCTCCCTTCAGGTTTGAGCTAGCCTGGCTTGAAAATAACCAGCTGACCCCCCTTGTTGCCCGATCGGTGGAATATCAATATCGATGGCACTAATATGTTCAGATTTTCCAGCAAACTCAAAGAAATTAAAAAACAACTCAAGATATGGAAGTCGAAGGTCTTCGGTAACATCAAGCTTCGCAAGCGGGAGCTAACTCAGAGACTGCAAAAATTTCTGAAGAAATCGAGGTTGTTGGTAGATTGGATCACCTTCATCAACAGGAAATCTCTCTTCTCAGTGATTATCATAACACTCTTAAAGAAGAAGAGACCTATTGGAGGCAACGTTCTCGGGCCCTTTGGCTTGAGCAGGGAGATCGTAATACCAAATTTTTCCACATCACTGCTTGTAAGCATAAAGCTAGAGACAAGATCCGGAGTTGGTGTCGTCGGAAGGGAACTTGCTAACTGCTGAGTCTGATATCTCCAATGAGCTAATATCCTTCTATTCCAATCTCCTCCATGCTGATCTGCCTCCTCCGGAACAATCAATGAATGAAATGCTCCAGCATATTCCGCATCTGGTGTCTCCTGAGATGAATAATAATCTGACCAAGCCTTTTTCTATGGAGGAAATTCATAAGGCTTTTTTGCTATGAAGAGAGACAAAGCTCCGGGTCCGGACGGCTTTCCTGCCGCCTTCTTTCAAGTCTTTTGGGAAATCATCAAGCAGGACCTCTTCCAAGCAGTTAATGAATTTCAAATGAACAACAATCTGCTTAAGGAATGGAATACCACTTTTGTGGCTCTCGCCCCAAAAGTGCATAACTCTAAAGATGTGTCCAATTTCCGGCCAATAAGTCTTTGCAACACGTCTTACAAGATTATCACTAAGATGTTGGCCTCCAGACTTAAACCTCTTATGCCGACCTCATCTCTCACAATCAGAACGGCTTCATCAAAGGTCGTCTCATCCAAGGAGGTATTATTACTGTTCATGAAGCCATTCACTCGGCCTTTCTTGCGAAGTCCCCTGGAATGATCTTAAAACTGGATATGCAAAAAGCCTTTGACAGAGTCAGCTGGCCTTTCCTAATTAAAGTTCTGGAAAAATTTGGCTTCGACAACAAGTGGTGTAGCTGGATTTTCTCGTGTATCTCGACCCCTTGCTTCTCTATACTTATTAATGGTATTCCAGCGGGTTTCTTCAAAAGTAGCAGAGGTATCAGGCAAGGTGATCCCCTGTCACCTTTCTTGTTTGTTCTAATGGCGGACTCTCTCAGCAGAGCTTTGGAAGCGGCTAAAAATCAATCCATCATTTCTGGTTTGAAAATCACCTCAAATTGTCCTTCGACCACTCATAGTCAGTTTGCTGACGACACCTTGCTGCTGAGTCTAGCCTCTGTTATTGAAGCGCGGGCAATTATGGATATCCTCTCTCTTTATCAATCAGCTTCTCAGCAAACTGTCAACTTCAACAAGAGCAGCATCTCCTTCATAAACACGCCCCCTAGGTCTCAGAGAAAGATTGCTGATATCTTTGGTTGTATTATTGTTGATCTCCCCGCCTCTTATCTTGGCATCCCTCTCTTCCAAGGAAGGCAATCAAAAAATTTATGGAACCCTGTCATTGAAAGGTATCAAAAAAAGCTGGCTGCTTGGAAAGGGGCCCTGCTCAGTCAGGCTGGCAAGCTCCAACTGGTGAAAGCCACTCTTCAAAACCTGCCTACTTACTTCATGTCCCTGCTCAAGATTCCTAGTTCTGTGAGGGAGGTTGTGGAAAAGATTCAAAGGAACTTTCTGTGGTCTGGATCTGAAGATAAGAAAAGGATCCACCTGGTGGCTTGGAAAGAGGTCTGTAAGCCAACTTCTCATGGAGGTCTCGGTCTTCGAAAAATGAATGAAATGAATGGAGCCCTTCTGGCCAAACTTGCTTGGGAAGTGGCTAAAGGGGACTCTTGTTGGGCCCATCTGCTCAGAGCCAAATATCTTGCTAATAACGAAGATCTGCTCACTTCCATGCCTATTAGAGGTTCCGCCATATGGAACTCATTAGTAGCTCTCTTCCCATCATTCGTGCTGGCACTAAATGGAAATTTGGGAATGGTCGCCTCATTGATTTCTGGAGGGATTTTTGGATTGGAGAAGAACCCCTTGATCTTGATCCTACCTGGAACCCTATTAAGAGAAGTATCATCAATAATCATGGTAGATTAGCTTCGGGCTATTGGAAGATGGTGAACTCCACTCCCTCTTGGGATATTATGGAGTGGGATGATATCAACGATCTGCAGCGTCACCTGCTGTCTTCGCTCAAAGCGGTTCTATCTTCCATATACATCCCTTCCTCCCATATTGAAGACGAGATTATTTGGCCCCTCTCCCCGTCGGGCTGTTTCTCTGTTAAGGCTGCTTATCTCTCTTTGCATCGTGCTGACCAAGGTCCCCCCCTTTCCAAAGTCTGGCCAAATGAGATCACTCCCAAAATTGGTTTTTTCTCTTGGATCTCCTCCAAGAATGCTTTCCTCTCTGGGGAGAATCTAAAAAGAAGGGGTTTCTCTCTCCCCACAATATGTGTGTTATGTGCTAATGAAGCGGAGTCCTCTGCTCATCTCTTGATCCATTGCTCTTTCTCGCAAATTATTTGGCAGTGGCTTTTATCAAGGTTGGGAGTTTACTGGATCTTCCCGATTCCATTCAGGATACCCTTTCTCAATGGAGCTCTCCTTTCACTCATCCGATTTTGAACTTGGCTTGGAAACTCCTCCTCCCGCACGGATTATGGGGCATATGGAAAGAAAGAAACAGAAGAATCTTCAAAGAAAAAAGTCTTGATCCTTGGCAGGTGGCTACTCAGATTGCTCTGGCTCTCCAAGAAAATATCAATCTGACCACGTGGACCAAGTATCAGCAAAAAATCCAATTATGCTATTCCCTGGAGTGGCAGAAGATATTATCCATTCAATGTAAAAGTACTCTCACTGATCGTAATTTAGTCTGCTGGACCCCCCCTCCAAGGGGATGGAAAAAACTCAACACGGATGGTGCCTCGAAAGGCAATCCTGGTATGTCTGGAGGAGGAGCCATTCTCCGTTGCTCTTCGGGTTATATTGTTGCTGCCTCTGCCCACAATTTTAATATTGGCTCCAACCATCGTGCGGAAGCTTTGGCAATCCTCAAAGGTCTTGAGATGGCCATCATTTTAGGTAATGATCCTCTCCAAGTTGAAAGTGACTCCCTCAACATCATCAAACTCCTTCGAATGATCCTGGTCATTGGTCGATTAGAAACATCATTGCTGATATCAGAGTTCTGCAAAGATTTTTCCTTCAAGTCCAGTTCCAGCATATTCTTCGGGAAGGAAATAAAGCGGCCGACCTCCTTGCTAATATTGGTGTCCACATTGAGAATCAGCAAAGGTGGACTGATAACTTCCCGAATGATCTCAGCCAAATCGCTCATAATGATACTCCCCATTGCTGACTGGCGGAGTAATGAGCTGACTCGGGTCTCGGCTATCTTGATTTGGCCTCATCAAAGGACGGCGGTAATTATGGCGAAGTTAATGGATGGGACTCTTTTCGAGGGGCTTTTGATTAAGGTGCTTTGTATTGATGCGAGAAATCCCCGCACGAACGGGCATTATCGCCACATTAATCATCTGAAGACGTGGCGTAAGTGCAATGATATCTCGTCCGACTGCTATCCTGACCTGTTTAAGCTGGTTTCGCCCTCGGTTTTTCTGCTTTTCTGTAACTATCCTAGCGTTCAATCCATGGGGGGTCAATGAAGCGCCTTGAGCCCGACAATTGCGAGCAGATTAAGAATGATGAAGAGGTGTGGAATATTTTAATGGAAAATGGTATAGCCACCTTTCTGGAAAAGATGACCGGTTATTCTGCGCTGGTTTCCTATGCGGTCACGGCCTCCTGGTCGAAGGGTCGGGTCCAAATCGGCAACACCCGCTTCACCATTTCCACGAACGCCATTGCTGATGCCACCGCCTTCCTGCTGCAGGTGATATTTACTACAAACGGTCGCTTCACGCGGAAATTCAAGATTTTAACGCCCCTGGTGACAGGCCGAAGAAATATCTTTCTGGTTATACTCGGGATTCCCTGCCTGCTCCCTGGGACAGAGTGGCGGAGGTTATTATGAGGTACTTCACTATCGACGGCAGATACAGGTTGGTTTTCGACCTCACCTCTTCATCCTCTCCCATCTCAGATGGGGAAAAAATCAATCTTGCTGCTTTCTTGTTTCAGTCTCTTGAACATTCGGTGCAATTAGCTCGGGAGGGCGAGGGCGTCATCCTTCACCAAGGTTTACTTTACCTGCTTTTCTCTGTCGCCGCTTCCCACTCTGATTTTCTCCGCTTTCCCCCCAAGTTGGGTCGCCGCCGCCGCTCCCCTTCTCCTTCTCCCCGCCCCTCCTCCTCCTCCCTCCGCTCCTCCGGCGTAGGCGTCACCTACTTCTCTCCTCTGCTTCGACTCTGACGTGGCTATTGTGAGTCCCCCCCGTGCTGCCTCCATCCCCCCGACATTCCTTCCTTTCCCATGCTCACTCCCATCTCGTGCTTTTTCTTGGAAGGCACTGAAGCCAGTGGTCGCCTTTTCCCCTGTTTCCAGCCCTGATTACTCTCAAGCCGCTGATCTCTTGGGCTTGGCCAAGCTTTACCCCGACTCCCCGGGTTCGGAGCAGTGTGATGTCTCTCAACAGATTAAGGATCCCATCTCCCAGGCTGCTGGATCCAAGGCTCTCCTCGACGAAAAAATTGTTGCTGCTGACACTCTCCACTCCACTCCCTTGATGGATTCAAATCCTGCTGATTCTGAGTCTGCTGACGCTCATGGTGGTCAATGCAGAGCCGACATGGTCTCCTCTATTCTGAGCAAGCTCCAGCGTGCCTTCAAAGCACTGAAAGATTGGGAGGCCTTCACGGAATCCACTAGAAATGCTATTGCGAATGATTGCGTGGAGCTTATCAAGCTGGCTGACATTTTGGCTAACGACTCAGGCTCTCCTAGAGCTAAGGAAGTTGTTTCCGAGCTGAAAAAGCTCTTCTGATGTATAGTGTTTTTTGCTTTTTGCTTTTTCTCTCCCTCCTTTTTTGGAATCTTCTCGGGTATTTTGACTCTGATTCTATTAATGCTAAATCTTCTAAAAAAACAAGTATCTCAAGAAAATATCCTTATAAATACCTTAATAAGATTTTATTTTCTCTAATTCCGATGTCTATGGAACAGGGACCCATCCATATTGCATCAAAATTCCCATGTTTTCATTTATCTTCATGTATATTATCCCATAGTAGGACCAATACACCCACATGGAAAGATATTGGAGTGACCTTTTTGTCAAATATATTCTTAATTTTTTCTTTACATTTAATGTGTCTCTCGATAAGATTCTCTCTCCCGACCTCATGAAGCTTTATAATATAATTGATCCTTACAACATAAATATCAACTCACTCTTCATTTCCCCATTTTTGCATAAATTGATAAGTTGGTAACTAAAAATAAAGTGGAAAGACTATTTGAAGTGTTAGTGTATATGACTTGTCTCATTGTCACTTAGAATATTTTCCACCTCATGTGGTTATTCATCTCACTTAGTGAGAATATATGCCATTAGGGTTAGTTAGGGTTTCATGTGTCCATGTGACATGTACAGGAGTTACATAACACTCCTATATGTACATATTACTTTTGATCTATGAGAATGCTAGACCACCTTCTTTCTACATGATTTTCTTTTCTAATTTGAGTTCTTACTAATTATGTGAATTGTTCACGTCACCATTAGAAGTGAAACCATATCCGATGTACATGAGGTTTCATATTAATCTTCACATAATAATCCACTATGGTATTAGAGTTATTGTTTGGTAAACGCGCACTCAAGTATTTTGGTTGCTAATTACTTCATTTTTGGTTTTTCGTGTTTCTCATGCAATTTTTTTATTATCTTTTAGAATGTTGTTAATAGGTTTAACAATCTTTTTTTTTGGATTTTTTTGTTGGTTTTTTAGCTATCTATGTGCAAGTTTTACGTATTTACCAATTAGATCTAGTTATTTGTATCTAAGTTTGGAGGGAACAACTAAATATAGAGGTAGGTTTTGCATTTCTGGTTTTAATCAGTAATTTTTAATTGAAAGTGATTTTTTTAGAAATTCTATTTTTTGGACTGTTTGAATTTTCCCTCTACCAGGTTTGCATTTTCTTTTGAAATACTACATGTTCCCTATTTCTCCCTTCTAGCTCGGTGGAGCTCTTACGAGTGGCTTGGTGAGCTCCTTGAAAGCTAAATCTAATGAACGAGTTGATTTATTTGTTTATATTGGATTTTCTAGGCGAGTTGATCTCTTTGTTGATTTGTTTGGTTTTTCATTTGGATGCATTTCTTTGTAAGGGGATTTTTTTCTTTCCTTGTGCATTAAGTTATATTTTTGCTACTATGTTTGTATTCCTTGCTATATGTACATGTGTGTTGGGTCTCATTTTATTGGGCCCACATTTGGTTAATTTCATTACATTGAGCTAGTTCATGTTTGCATTGCCCTATTTGAATCGAGCTCACAGTTTTTTATTTTTACTTCTACAATGGGTGAGCCAACCCCTTTTGTTGTGCACTTTGTTTGGGCCCAATTTTCTTTCTTGGATCAACAAGCTACATAGACCTTGGTTCTTCACCCTAGTTCACTTAGCATGTTGATCTCTTTCTCAGCTCTCTTCATCACCAAACCTAGCCATTGAACACCCCTCAAAACTATTATGTTGTAATCCTATGTTTTTGGTGAGCCCTACGAGTCAACTCCCTCTTATGTTACCTTGTAATCAAAACCTATGTTGCATTGTAATCAAAACCATTGCATTGTAACTTTCTCCCTCTGAGTCAACTCCACCCCAAGCCATTACATTCGGATCTGTTGTACTCCATCCCTTGACTCACTCCTCCCTACTCCTCGCAAATACCTTGTGTTCTAATCGATCCCACTAGGTTTGTCTCACCAACATTGTCCAAGTCACTCGGATCTTCCAATGCCTTGAGCCCCAAAGCAATCCAACCTCGAGACACTCATCTTTGACCGTTCCAAATCTAAGTCTTTTTTTTTAATTTTCCCACTTTTTGTGTTTTGAAAACATAGTTTAATTAAATTCATTAAGCGGTGTTTTTTAAATTAAAAGGGGTCATTTTTTTAAAGGTCAAGTGGGTGTTTTATTAATGGAAAGAGGGGTGTGGTTTATTTTAAAGGAATTTTTTTAGATCTAAGGTTTAGTTATTAGTTAGGTCTTAATATATAATTTAAATGATCTAATAATCATTTTTAAGGGTGATTAATTTAAATTAGGAGCTTTTATAATCTTAATTAGGCATCTATTTAACACTTTTTGAGCTCTTTAATTTCTATGTAGTAGTTTTATTTATCATTACAATCATCCTTTCTTGTTTTTTTAATCTCTATAATTAATTTAATTGGGAATTTTAAAAGTATGATTTTAAATGTTATTAGAATTTTTTTCTATTGGTCATTTATTGGAGTTTGTAGTGCACCTTATAGCATTCTTTTACCTTTTGGGAGTTTTTGATGTCCTGAGGTCCCTAGGACTCATCTTGATTTCATTTTTACATTGTAATAACCCTTATTTTTAGTTTACAAACTTGTGATCATGTCCACCACAAATTCCTATAGCAAGTGGGTTTCGTCAGTGACATGAGATTTTTTTCTCACAACAGGATGAGATTTCATCGCTTCTCATATTTTTAGCTCATTGTACTTGTTTACGGTGCCAAATATCTATGATCAACGAAACTCGATTGTGGTATTCTCTCTTGCACTTTATTAGACTGATTGCAGGTGTGTGACCAACTGTTTCATGATGCACATTCACACCTCGATTGTATCCAATGCACTAAAATATAAATTTCTGAAATCAGGGGGTGACAATATTATTCTAGGGGTGTTGTGTCTCGTATTTCTTTCTTACATTCTAGATGTTTTTTCTCACTTAAGACCTTCATTTTTTTCTCCTATTCTTATTTCTTCCTTTATTGTGCCTATTACAATGTCATTTCAGTCAGTGTGTTTTGTAACACATTGTGGTCTCCACTTGTGTGTTATTACGCTAATTGTAAGGTGAGTGACCAAACATTTCACACCACACGAACGCACCTGATTGTAACCTACACATTTTTATAAGGTCACAAATAGGGGTTAAAATATTGTTCCTTATAGGTTTCTCCTATCATGGACTTTGATTTTTATCATTTTGTAGTCTAACTAGATTCAGACAACTACTTGCAATGGAAGAATGGGATACTCGATCATTGCATTATGAATGACTTGTTACGCCATCTTCTTAGGATTACACATGAATCCATTGACCACATTCAACATGATGATTGGGTGAATAAGAATTATATGACGTATGGACTTGTTTTCTTACTATACCAAAGAACCTTCAACATCAAGTAGATTTCACTTAGTCAACACACAAAGTTTGGAATTTCATTCAGGACCTACATAGAGAGTTTGACCCTCCTTCATCAAGTTATGGCTCTTGCAATGATCTTACATCCATGGAGGATTGTGATTTTACATATACTTCTTCTTACGATAAGTCACCCATACATATTGCTCTTAATACTCCCTCAAAATTTAGTATTACCCTCGTCAAAGTTTCCACAAACTCTCCTCCACAAGACTCTTTGGTTGAATTTTCACCCACCTCACATGTTGCTTCAGATTTTCAGTTTTCTCCTTCATGAGCATCTACATATTCCTTTGATTCTAGCCTAGAGATCCTTCCATCACCTATTTCTTCTTCCGATTTCAGTGTCACTTCTTCACAAGCTTCATACAATCCTCTTCATATAACATTGATTTCTTTGACTTAGACTTGGATGATATGCTCGAGGACACCAACATCACCATGTAGCATCTTCAACCTCCTCCAATTCTACTTGGTAGGGATAATTATACATTATGGCATTCGAGTATGGAATGTTTTCTCATTCAACAAGATATCTATCCATACTTATATGGACAAGTACCTGCCCCCAATGATTCATATCATCTTAATGATTGGCTTAACACTTGTGACATGGTTCTTGGTCATTTGTTGATACACATTTCCATGTTTCTTCACCATCATTTGGTGCACACCGGAGTGTCATTTTTTCTCCTTTTGATACATCTGTTTCCATGCCTACTTCATGTGATGATAGTTCTACTAACACATATTTTCTTGTTCATATTTTTTATTATTATGTTTTTTCTTCTAGTTCTGGTGGTGACAATATTGATTAGGATACATATCCTCTCTCTCTCGGTCACCCTTCATAGAATCATGAATGCCCTTTTTATCCATTGGACACCATGCATTCATGTTCTTGGCCTCATACTTTCATTACACATTTTACTCCTACTTCTTGTGTTGATGATTCATACCTATCAGACATTGTTCTTCTATTTGTCGAACAACCTTTTTGGGATAAGTATCTTCCAGAACTTAGATGTCTCTTCACAGATCCTACTTGTGTTGTAGTACAAGGAGTTTCTCTTCCTTTTACAAAGCCTTCATTCCTATCCTTTTATGGGATTTCCCCTTATGGGATATCAATCACTTCTACTATTTCGAGAGATCATCATTGATCCACCTCTTCTTGTGGATCCTCATTCTACCATTGTGGGGGTTGTTGTTCCTTCACTTCATATGGACATTCTTTTAATGAATGATCCATACCCATACTTTGTGACAAATTATACTTCGATGGCATTACCTTATGTTCTTGAGAAACTTATTTTCGAACCTATGTCACACTTAACTTTTGGACCATCTTCAGATTTCTTAATATTACTTCCTTCATGGAGTGGGTAGAATTCAAGTACACCATTTCTATTCTTCCAAAGGGTAGAAACATTGTTCAATGTGGATGGACCTTCATTCTACAGGTGGAAGACCACATCATCGAAACTCTTCTTGGAGACTTCGAGAGAGTTTTAAACTTCAAATCAGGTTGTATGATTCTTTATCAAAACTTTCACTAAAGCCAAGTATCTTCACTTATGCTCTCATATTAGGGTGAGGTCCACTACTACTTCTACACATCTACTTCAGACTTTCTTTCCTCCCTCTCCTCTTTAGGATCATCTTCCACAACATCTCAACCGAATTGATGATGTATCTACATTTTCGAGACTCTTACCACATGGAGCTTGAAAGGATTTTCTCTGGCTCACTTGATATATTATCTCCTTTACATGTTGAGCCACCTTCAAAGACACTTCATGTTCCTCCTCCCTCCACCACTAATTACTAACTTTCAAGTCCTTCATATTTCATGGGAGTTCATCAAAAATCATCTTCTAAAGGATCTGTCTAGTTCTCTTCTTCTCCTCATCTTATTCTTGTATAAATATTGTAGTTTGTACATAGGTACCTTATTAGGCCTAGTTTCTAGGACCCATATGATGTATCTTTCTTAAGTTGTTTAGGGCATTATTTTATCTCTTGTAAGTAGATGTTTTTACCTTAGGGTTTTTCCTCTATTACTTTAGATCCTTATTGTACATATGTACCTTATTAGGTCTAGTTGTTATGACCCATTTTTATCCTCTTTTTCTATTCTAGAATGATTATTTTTATACATGGGTACCTTATCAGGACTTTAGTTATCGGTCCCCATTGACACATCTTTCTTATTTTTCTAGGGGATTTCTCTTTTAGTTCTGACTTTCCATGACCTCTACCTCAACTTCGATGAAGGGGATGTTGGTGTATATGACTTGTCTCATCGTCACTCGACGTCTTATCCACCTCATGTGGTTATTCATCTCACTTAGTGATATCATAGGTCATTAGGGTTAGTTAGGGTTTCATGTGTCCATGTGTCATGCACAGGAGTTACACAACACTCCTATATGTACCTCTTATTTTTATCTATGAGAATGTTAGACCCTTTTTATTTTTACTTGATTTTACTTTGTGATTCGATTTCTTGTTGATTACATGGAACGTTCACGTCACCATTGGAAGTGCAACCCTTTTCGATGTGCATGAGGTTCCATATTTATCCTCGTAGAAAAATATGTTATGGACACTATGCACCAACTCAAATGGGATCTTTCAAGTGTATCTCTTGAATGTAACCCTATCAGCCCATAAGTAAAAATTGAGATACTCACCCCAATTTCTCTTGTTAACTTTCAATGTCCTTCTTAGTATTGTGAGCGAATTATTGTTACTTGATTCATCTTTCCCATTTTCTTGAGAATTTTAATTAGAAGCATATGTGATACTTATTTCATACTCATCACACATGGTTGCTAAAGGTTTGGATTTGAATCTCATGGAATTTTTAGAAACTAGTTTCATAGGAGAAAAATTATATAAATGATGTGGTTTACAAGAAAATCCATGACTACTTGGTGTGTTTCCTTCTTGGTGGGGATTACTTTAACCCACTTAGTGAAATAATCAGTTTCCACCAAGATCCACTTGTGGGAAATACTTGGAAATATCTGACACATCACCAACAAATTCCAACTCCTATTATATAAAAGGATCCTTAACTGAAACATGATGCGAGGAGAGACCTATAGGCTCTTAACTCCGCCAATGAAACATTGTTAGTCTTCACATTTTCTCACCAATTGAGTAACATCCTTGAAATTGGATGGCCACCAATATCTTGTTCTCAAAATATTATGATCAATCACCTTAGAAGCATATTGATCACCATACACTTCATCATGAAAATCACTAACCGGCTTAAAATCTTCATCCTCGGTTATACACCATGATAAAACCCCTTCATAATTTTTCCAAGATAAACCAAGGTCTATTAGGATGTATTTTTGGGAAACTAACTTTAGTATCCTTCTTTGATTCTTGTCAAAACCTAAAGGAAAAGTTATATTTTTCAAATAATAAATTATGTCTTTATACCAAATAGATGTACTTACCTTTTATGAGGGTTATTTAAATCAATATCAACATTGTGCACTTCAACAACTTGTAAATTTTCCTTATTATTATTTTTTCCACACCAAGGTCTCTCATTAATCTGGTGGTCTAGATTTCCATATCATATTCAACATTTTTTTGTCACACTATTGGGAGAAAAAAATTTTAGGTGGAAAAACTTGTGGATTTATTGCCAACACTCTGGGAATCTAAGTCCCTCTACTTAACTGGTGCAATTGTTGTATGTGCATGCACAAGAAAGTGTAGATTTCTATGGTGGTCTTTCAACCAGGGATCTAATAGGGGCACTCCATTGACCTTGTGGCAAAGCTAGTAGTATCTTGCTAGGGAAGTCTTCTTCTATAGAGTGGGGAAGGGGAGTGAGAAAAGAGGTAGGAGAACTAATGTTGCAGGTAGAAAATTAGATTCTTACACACACACTAGTTAAAAACTTCAACACATGCATTTATTAGAAGAAACAAATCTGCGAATAACAACAAGACCAAATAGAATTCACCGATCACAAAGTATCAAGAAACCCCTTAGTCAAAGAAAGCTAGAAAATCCTTCTTCTTGTATTGATTGCTCAAATAAAAGTTGTACATAATGTGGGAATGGAAGAAATTTGAGAGGGGAAGAGAGTACAAGAAAATGGCTATCTCCTTTGCTTTCTCTAGGTACAATGCACTCTTGAGTCTACAAGATCAATTACCAACCCTTTGAAATGGGAATGGATTTACAATTTATAGAATAGAATATGACTCTTCATCTTCCTCATGACCTTTCGAATACCTTAATATGACTTAAGACTGTTCATATTCCACTTTAAATATTTAAGTCCCTTTTATAATAGCAAGGTGACTTAATTTACATTATGTTTCTAAAGTCACTTTTAAGTGACTTAAAGTTATATCAAAAAGTGAAAACCCCAACGAAGAATTAGAAAATTTAAAAGTGAGAGAAAGTTGGGGGGGAAGAGGAGAGAGAAATAGAGGGAGAAGAAGAGGATATGTATCTCAATGAAGTCTGTTGATCCTTGTTGATGGAAAGCTCCAAATGTAATGAAGTTATAAATTTCCCATTGTGCCAAAACTACCTTTGAGTGTGACATACTATTTTTAGTAAATGGTAATTTCCACTATTTTCTGCTCCGAATAATCATTCTAGCCTTTTGGAGATCTTTAGTGCACACTGCTCTTTCCATAGCCACTTTTGATGAAGACTTCCCAAAAATAGCAAGCATGTATAGGAAAACTTACTATTTTTAGAAAGTGTGTTTCCAGTGCTTGATTTATGATGGAACATAATTTTTGGACTCTTCTTGTCGTTACGATCACACCCTCTCGAATTTCACATAGTTTTGCCCACTAGAATGCCTGAAATAAATTTAGAAATTTTGACTGGCAGCGGTGGCTTCCACTTGAGCTGTCATGGACGCCATTAATGGAGCTCAAAATTTACAGGTCTAGTTTTGTCTTTGTTTGCAAATAAAATTATATTTTTGATGTGGGTTTTTCTTCTAGTGCTTCACGTGTAATCTTCTATCCGACAATGACCGGTGACGGAAATCCCACTTCTTTCTTTGTTGAGCCGGAAAGGAGATTTCTTCATTATGGATGCTCTGTCACACATGGGGGGACTTTGAAGGTGTATTCTTGATGGCCTTTGGTAGAGCAATGATCAGAAAAACATATCTTGTTGTTTCATGCATCTGTTTGGGATATTTCTTCAACTTCTCATTTCATGGCTATGGAGTTTTCTCTGTTTTCTCATACGTAATCCATGCTTCTCCTTCTGTGTTTAATAAGGATTCCTTATGAGACCTACACATCTCTACGGGGAATGTGTTTCAATTTTTATGTTGAGTAGGTTTGAGCATTTTCAATGGCGGAGTGATGGAAGAATGTTGCAGAGGAAGTATGGAGGAATGAAGTGCACATATAATCATAGAAGTGGGAAAAAGTGACACTTGAAAAAATTCAAAAAGTTATGCATAGGTAGGGCTTGTGTGCATTTTTCCATGCTTTATTTCCCTGACCTTAAGGATGTGAGGGACATACATTTCTACAATGAGCAAGATGGAGACACGTGGCACTAGATCCAACAACGAGGGGAATGAAGGAGGAAAAGCTGATTTAAAGCACCGTGAGTTGAAACTCGGTCATGTGGGTGTCCAAATGACTCCTCATAGGGGATGGGTGAATTTTTCCATGTATGATGTCCCCCACCTCAGGTGCATAAGGGACATCAGTTTCCATGGTGGTCCTGGAGGTGACACGTGGCGCCCGATCCAACGGCAGGGAATGGATGCTCCAAAAATGCACCTAGGGGCTGAACTGCAGTCACGTGGGTGTCTAGAAGACTCCCCATAGGGGATGGGCACATTTTTCAAGGTCTGATGTCCCCCACCTTAGGTGCATAAGGGACATCAAATTCCATGGTGGTCCTAGAGCTGACACATGGCGACCAATCCGACGGCAGGGAATGCATGCTCCAAATAAGCACCTGGGGCTGAACTGCTAGGTCTGGAGGTCACATGAGGGTCCCAAGGGTCACATGAGGGTTGGGTGAATTTTCCAAGGGTTGATTTACCTAACCTCAGGGACGTCAGGGACATGAAATCCCACTAGGCTCCTGTCTTTGACACGTGTCCTCTCGAAAAAATGACTAAGTCCTGAACTACGTTTGAGAGGGTAACTTGGAATACAGATAACTTGAGCTCATGGTGGAATTTATTGGTGAAATTTTATATTATCTTGACTTTAAATGGAAATTTTAATCCAATTATGTGGTTCTCATGTCTTAATTCGACCATATGATCCCTAAAAAATTGGATTTTTGATCTGGGACTCCACTTGTGCCTGAGAAAAACTGCCTTCCAATCATATGCGCCAAGGTGTTGTGAAAAATATTATTTCACCATCATGTAGGTATTGGAATATTTTTTCTTAATATGTTTTGTTTTACTTCCAACTATATTTGGAGCTCCCAAATTTTTTTTTGAATCCCAGCAGCTATTTTAGGCTTGTGTACTGCCTAGGCTTGAGAACCTTGTTTTTCTCTCAAACTACTCCAAGTATTTCAAAACTTCCCAAAGCCTTCCAAAATAATTTCCATGATGTTCTAATGTATTCAATTCATGTCCATGTTTAATTTGGCCCTTATTTTCCGCTCCAGGGGGTTGAATCCAGTCCTGGGAAGGCCAACGATAGCCCTTCCCAATACTACCAGAAGATAACATCTTTTAAAAATCCCTAAAATCACCTAGGGAAATGAATAAAATTTCCTAAATCACCTAGGGACAAATTTTACATCAAATAGAGGGTGAAAAGACTAATGGATTTGGCTTGGGGTTCTTGGGAATGATAAAACATGAAAAAATTGTCATCTGGGTATAGTTTTCGTGGCTTGAAATTATCAATTTCCACAGTTGCACATTTTCATGAAAATGGTTGGATCTAGCTTGGGGACATGGCATGGACTGAGCACAGTGAAGAAATGACATGGGAATCTAGAATCTCAATTTTAGACCATATAGTTCGTCGACCAAAGGTGCCTTATGCATTGGGCCTGCTTGAGTCATGCACAACTTCTAGAAAGGAAGATTAGAAGAAGGAAACACACACACAAACACACACAACGGAAAGGGAAAAACACCTATCAATCACCTATGGTACAAAGTGAGGGACAACCCACTTTCAATGAAGTACTTTTTATTTCTCAAAATTTACCCCTGAAGAGGCAACACCGAATGATGATGTTCTGTGAAGCCGTTGATGGGTTCCAGAAAGTAGCCTCCTTTCCTTAATTGTTTATGGAATCCAGGTGCTTCCATGATTTTCCTTTCACTTCGTAGGAGTGAGTCCATGTGAAAAGTAACCAACAAAACTATATGTGAACTCAGCTCATGAGACTCACATTGGACTATAGTGCATGGATTATGAGGTAGAATGATAGACAAAGGATAGTTTCCCATGAAGGTCGATGCGCACCATGTCATTAGAGTGTTAAATTTTTCATAGAAATCATGATCCAAGTATATGCCCATTGTTGTAGTGGGTTCTCCATAAGAATGTGTCTTCTTAGTGTAACATTTTCTCATCTATGAGTCACATTACAAAGGATCTGCTGATTGATAGACCAAATCCATGATGCCATTGATATTGGTGTCTGCAAGACTAGCATTAGAAGCAGTTATAAGAAAAAGGTCATTATTATGAAGGGAACAGAGATGAAGGTGGTTGAGGAATAGGTTTTCATGGAGGATTCAGAGGCTATGGTTGTCAAGAAGGAAGGAGTGAATTTCCTATGGAACTTACTACAATTGTGGATCTACTGAACACTACAAGTGCAAGTGTCTAGATTTTCTACAGTGCTCATGGTGCAAAAAGAAGCATAAGTATGAGGAGTTCCCTAAGTTGTATGAGCACATGAGAAAGAAGCATAAGTATGAGTTCCTAGAGGAATGAATTGAAACTAGAGGAAGGAAAAGGGCATAGGGATGGTTAGTGTGAAGTGATTTGAGTAGGGATGCCTAGGGTAGCACATAACCCTAAATTAGAACCTATCTTAGTAACTGTGTGGGAAAAAGCCACGTACACCGAGGGAAGAACCAAAGAAAATGCCCCTTATTACATGAGAGGAAATTGTTATCCAAAATGTGCCCCTACTACTTAATTTTTGTGGCTAACTCCTTTCATTCTTCCCTCTTTTGTGCCTCAGACATAATTTTTTTCTTTTTAGGCACTCAAAACCTTCTGGAAATGACACCATTGAATAGAGCTCTCTCTCAGCTTTCCAGAAAGGTAAAGTTTTCCTCCTAACTCCATGTATTTTTGAAGTTATGGCTCGGTGGAGTTTTTTGGGGAAATTTTCCCCTGAAAGGCCCGCGGCCAATGAGATGCCGCCACGTGTCCAGGAAGTGGCGGGGGTCGGAGGAAGACTTGGAATTTTCACCAAGTGTTTGGTGAAATTTCAAATGGAAAATTTACCCCACAGGCCCGCCGGTGAATCAGGTGATGCCACGTGTCCAGGGAGGAATTTGAAAATTTTGGCTAAGTGTCGTGCACATGGAAATTTTGGAAGGAGGGCCCCAATAAAAACGTGCCACGTATCCTATGGAGCCAGAATTGTGGAGGGTGGAGGAGAAGTTAGATTTTTGGCAAAGTGTTTCACCAAATTTCAAAGAAACTATTTTTGGCCTCGCTTGCCCCCCCAATCAATCATGTTTCAACTTGTGTCCTGAGGGTCGAGGCAGGAGTGCGGGAGGAAATTGGGATTTTTTCCCAAAGTGTTTGCAAAGTAAAATTTAAAATGCTTGCGGAGGGCCCGCAACCAATGAAATGCCACCATGTGTCCTGAACTCACCGGTGGGGGCGGGAGAATTTGGGAAATTTTCCCAAGGGGAAAACAAAGGAAATTTAAAAGGAAAAAGCCCACCCCCAAAGATGCGAGCCAATAGAATCTCACCACGTGTCCGGTGCTGGCAAAAATCAAGGAAAAGCCCACATGGAAAATTTGGAGGGGCAAGCCCGCATCCAATGAGACACCACGTGTCCAGTGTCCAGTCGAAAATGATCAAAGCAGCCCACATGTGAATTCAAGAAGGATAGGCCCACACCTAATCAAAGCACGTGCCACATGTCCTCAACTCATCGGCTCAAATAGGGATTTTTTGGAAAAAATTTCCCAAAGGGAAAAATAGAGGAAAATGGAGCAGGATGGGCCCGCACCCAATAAAAACGTGCCACGTGGCACCTGGAATGGCAGAGCACGGGGATTTTTTGGGAAATTTTCCCAAATGCAAAAAGGTGAAAAATTCAAATTTTTGCCCGCCAATCCGATTTGGCCTCTGTTTTTTCCCTAAAACTTCAAATGGCCATATCTTTCGATCCAGAGCTCGGTTTTTCATGTTCTTTATATCATGGAAATTTGGTGAAATTCTCTACAAGATTCTAGGGGTCATTTTTGCATTTTGATGGAGTTTGAGAGAGATAAAATCAAAAAACACATCTGGCACGTGGTCATGGAAAAAATGACGTTTCAACCACTGCTTTTAATGAAGAATGGCTTTCATTCTCTCCCAAAAGATGGCTAAAATGTCGGGGATGGGTGTGTAAGGATGCCCATGTTGTTTTGATTGCATTTTGGTCAATGGTTGAATCCCTTCCATGTTTTCCCATGTTTCTCTCTCTAGGCCTCCCTTGCACTGTAAAAGCCAGATTTGGCTCATTTTCAAAGGGTTGAACATTTTTTTGTATTGCAGGCTCCCTCTTTCACCTTGAAAGTGATTTTGTGGGATATCAGACCTTTTTTCAAGACTGCAACCTATTTTTCCTCTCAGGTGTTGTAATGCAAGTGATTTTTGATGTTAAAATAACAATACAGGCCCTGTGATTAAGTTTCCATCCTCTGCTTGTGTTGTTTGACTAATTTCTGATCCTCCATTACAGTTATCAATTTGTGCATGAAGTTTTGTTGCATTTTTTGTGAACTGTGTCAATCAGAAAGTAAGAAATGCTCACCACTCCTTTGGTGCATCACCTATTAGCATTAGTTTTAGTTTTTTTGCATTCTCTCTCTCCCCACTTTGGAATTTAGAGTAGGATTTTGAGTTTTAAACCTCTGCAACTGTGCAAGTGATATATCTGATCAGAGGAGTTGAGGAACCAGCCTCTAATCTAGAGATTCCTTTCCCATTTTACAAGTCCCACACTTGGGGAAAGGATTCAATGTTGTGCAATCACACTAGATGCTTAGGATGATCAAACTAGAAATATGATCAACATCCAGGGGTGCTACTGATTTGCAACAACAATTTTGGCACGCCCGGTGGGACCTTAGAGGTCTTCATCTTCATTGCAACAAAATTTATGTGCATTTTTGCAAGTTTCTTGCTTAAAAGAGCCCTAAATTGCACATCTGGCGACTCCAAGGAAGAAGAATCAGCTAGTTTTTGCAATGTAGGCCTGAAAACTCATGAGAAGAATCACCACAAGGTCAAGAGTTAGAGAAGAAGAGGTGTTGTTTGAGTATCTACAGTTATCTCCAAGAAGAAGGCAAAGAGGGAGGAGGATTCAAAGGTCTCCATCTCCACCAAATAGAACTCTCTCAACTCCTCCACCTAGTAGGCCTTTCATTCAATCAACAAGGGTTCTAAGGCCAATCAGAATGGCACAAAACAACCCCTATGTCAATTTCACTAGGAAAGCAGCCCACTTGCTCTCAATGCACAAAATCCAATTCCAGTTATAGCATTGAAAAACATTCCATACTTTATTGGAGAAAATTAGACTACTCCTAGTGATCATGTCAAGGATATTTCTAACATTTGTGTAATCCATGAGATCAATGAGATGCAAGTTACTATCAAACTGCTGGCATCTTCATTCAAAGGGAAAGCTTTGTAATGGTTCAGGAGTCTTGCCTTAGGTTCTATTCAAAATTGGAACCAGTTATGTATAGCCCTCCATGAGCAGTTTCGGAGAAAAGGGAGACAACTTGTCCCTTTTGGAGCAGTGACAACCATCAAGAGAGCTCCCAATGAGCAGCTGACTGATTTTAACTTTCAGATTTCAAAGGACTTGGGAGAGAATTCCAATGGCAGTTAGGCCAATAGTAGAAGGTTCTTTCCTTTATTACCTTAAAGCTTTAAATTCTGATATTTCTATGTTAATTCAATCCATGGGAGGCACAACTATTCCCATTGCTTATAGCATTGCTATTAGAGCTGAAAATTGTTTGATTCAAGCTGGCAAGCTAGCTCCTAGGCCTCCAATGCCACTGTTTCCAAGTTTAGAGAGCCCAAACACTAATCAAACACCTAATTTAGCTCCTATTCCCACTCCTAGAAATCAAAATTCAAGTGAAGCTTCTACTTCATCTTCTAGTGCCTCAAATGAACTTCAAGAAGTCATGAAGCAATTGCAAAATTTAGGTAATGAGCTGGTTACACTCAAGAGGCAGCAATCCCAAGGTTTTAGACCTCCCTTCCAGCCTCAAGCTCAGCCTAACAGCAGCCATATCAACCCCAAAGACCACCCAACCCAGCTGCAAATTTGAATCAAGCAAGGCCTCCTACCAACAGACCATTTCAGCCCTATAATCCCAATGCTACATCTGCCTCTAAAGCATTAGTGCCAGTACAAAACAATATAGCTCAAGAGTATGATTGGTGTTTCCCATGTAATGAACCTCATAACCAATCCATGTGCTTTAATGGTGCCTTGAATCAAGCATTAATGGTGACAACAACTGGTGTGGAGGGTGAAGGTAGTCAAGAAAACATTCCAAAGAAAGAATCACTCCAAATGATACCACACTTGTAAACTGGCAGGAAAAATATTTTTGTGGCATGAATCAAATAGTTTCCCAAAGTGTTGCAGCCAACACAAGGTCAAAGAGGAGAAATTTGGGTGAAGAACAGCCATTAGCCCCAAGCAATCCTCAATCTTCTATCACTCCACAAACTATTGGCAAACAAAATCCAATCCCAAACACGCAAGGACTGCCCAAAACAGCTCCTAAGCCAACTCAAATACTAGTTGCTGCTGCCCATGTGCAAGGAATGAATGTGTAGGCCAAGGGACAACAGAGAGATGCTTCATCTCCATTCAACATCATTGATCAGATGAAGAAGACAAATGTAAACATATCAATGTGGGAATCACTATCTATCCCAGGTCAAAGAGATTTGTTACAAGCTTCCATGAAGGACTGGTCAACTTCAATCAGTAGGTCCAAATGCAAGAGAAGGTGCTCACAAATGCTGCCCAGTGAGGGGGGAATCATGGAGGACAAAGGTAAAATGTTGAAGCCCCCTCCATTCTATGTTTCATTGATCATTGGGAATCAATTAGTACACAATTGCATGATTGATTCTAGAGCAAGTAGTTTAGTAATGCCCAAGCAAATAGCTGATCAGTTGGGGCTCCAGTATGAAACCATATCCAAAGGGGTAGTGCAATTGGATGGGACAGCAGTAACAATAGTTGGAGTGATAAAAACTTAAGTCTTACTTTGCATGCATGTCCCAACGTTGTTGTTTTACAAGATGTCTCAAGAATAGACCTTCCACCACTCTTTGCCCTATGCCTGTTAAGGGATTTCATAGCTAAGATTAGAGGTTACTTATCAGATGATTGGTCACACATGTTGTTCAGAACAAGATATGGAACTAAAGCCACAATCAGATCTGAACCTATTGCAAACTTTCACATTGAGCCTTACACTCCAAGTCAGATCAATACCAATTGTTTAGCGTTTGATCAAGAGGATTATCCAAGCACCGATGAAGTGACACTAAGGTAGGAAGCATCCTAGATCTAACTCTTGATGAATGGGTGAACAAGGTGCATGCTTTTGATCCTTATCAAGAAATAGAAGAATTTGAGTTAGGAGTCTATTGCATGCATGAAGAAAATCAGCCTATTCCTAGCATCACCAAGCCAAACCACAAGGATGACAATGAGGTATGGTAGTTTTTTTTTGATGGATCAAGGAGTAGACAAGGTGCAGGAGGGGGAGCTATGCTTGTTTCACCACAAGGAGTTAAGTATTATTCAGCTTTTAGATTTTATTTTGCATGCTCTAATAACACTGCTGAATATGAATCTTTATACAAGGATTGCATTGGTCAATCAAGAGAGGAATAAAGAACTTGTAGGTCTCTTTAGTGATAGTGAGTTGATTGTCAACCAAGTTAAGGGGCAGCATGTCATCAAGAATGATCTACTCAAATGCTATAAGAACAGGGTGTGGGACCTCATTGGAGATTTTGAGGGTTTTGGCATAAAATCCATTCCTAGAAAAGAGAAACAAGCTACTGACAGCTTGATTGCAGTAGTTGGGGTAGCCTTTGACGTTGTTGAAAGCATTTAGAAAGATAAGGTACAGCCAAACATCCATGTGATTGTGAGGCCTTCAGTGCTAGACAACAATGTAAGTTGGCAAGTGTTTGAAAATGATCAGCAAATCATCCATTTCTTGCAAGAAGAGGCTGAGTTCTCAGCTAAAAATCAGGAAAAGTTGGAGCAGCAGTATGGTGACCAAGTGGTATAGCTGAGAACCAACAAGCTACCAAAGGGACTTATTACTTTGGAGTCCATTTTCAATCCTAATGATCAGTTTAGGAAAGAGAAAGAAAACATCCAAGTCAAGGGAGAAGATTCAGTGTCCATCTTGTTAGAAGAAGGAAAATCACTCCAAATTGGTAAGATGACAACTGAGCAAGAAAGGTATGAGTTCATACAGCTTTGTCAAGAATTCCCTGATGTGTTTGCTTGGAGCTATGAAGATTTGAAAGGTTTCAATCCTGAGTTAGCTCAACATACCATTGAATTGGATCCAAGTACTAAACCCATCAAGAAAAAAAAAAGGCCAGTCAACCCCCACATGGAGCCTCTCATGAGAAAAGAATTGAATAAGTTGATAGAATCAAGAATCATATTCCCTATCAAGCATTCTAGTTGGGTAGCCAACTTGTTCCAGTAATAAAGAAGAGTGGGAAAATCAGATTGTGTGTTGACTTCAAGATTTGAATAGAGCATCTCTCAAGGATATTTATCCACTTCTTCTATGGAGCAAATTTTACAAGTTTTCACTGCTGGCTCAAGTGGTTTTCATTACTTGATGGCTATTCAGGGTACAATCAGATTATGGTGAAGGAAGAAGATCAGTTCAAGACAACCTTTACAACCAAATGGGGAACTTATGCATACAGGAAAATGCCATTTGGGCTGTCCAACGCTGGAGCTACCTTCCAAAGAGAAATGGACATGGTGTTTAAGGATTTGATTAACAACATTGTGCTGATATATCTTTATGATATCACTGTTTTTTCAAAAAACGCAGCAGATCATCTCTTTCATTTGAGACAAGTGTTCCAAAGGTGTAGAAGATTTGGAGTATCCTTGAATCCTAAAAAGTGTATTTTTCTAGCCCATGAAGGAAAGCTCCTTGGCCACATTGTCTCCAAAGAAGGATTATCCATTGATCCAGAGAGAGTTAAAGCCATAAGAGCACTACCATTTCCAAGCCACAAGAAGGCCCTTCAAAGTTTCTTAGGGAGAATAAATTTTGTTCGGAGGTTTGTCCCAAATTTTGAAGCCCTTGTCAAACCTATCACCAAGATGTTAAAGAAAAGCATGGCTTTCAAATGGACAAAGAGAAGGAAAGTGAAGTTTTGCAGCAATCAAAGAAGCCATCTCTCATGCCCCAACTCTCAATAACCCGGATTTCTCCAAGGATTTCATCCTCTATGCATTTTGGGGTGATGATACTATTTCTACAATTTTGGTACAGCAGTAACAAGGACAATGATGAGCAGCCATTTGCTTTCTTCACCAAATCCTAGAGGACTATGAGGTGAAGTATTCCTTCATTAAGAAGTGTTCTTGTAGAAGTGATCGAAGCTTGAAGAAATTCAAGCATTTAGTCTCAAACAACAAGGTTCAATTGTTGGTTTCTCATGCGGGAGTTAAGGACTTCCTCCTCAAAAAGACTTGAATGAAAAAGGGCAGTTGGATTACTCGTGTCATGGAGTATGACATTGAGATCAAATTCACCAAGTTGGTCGAGGAAAAGAATTGTGTGAGCAGCTGATTTTGAGCAAACAAAAGGAAGCATGCAATGAGAAGGAGGCTATTTTAGCATTGCAAGACAACCATGAGAAGGAAGAACTCAAGAAGAAAATAATGGTGTCCCCATTCCTTGTTAGACTCGAGACATAACAAACTTCCTAAGCACAGTCTATGCCCTCCGAGATGAACAAGACCAAAAGAAGACACTTCAGATTGTAGGCTGTTCCATATGCCCTTATTGATGGTGTTTTGTTCAAGAGAGATGTGAATGGAGTACTTCGCTGAGATGCATTGGTACAAATCAGATTCATAGGGTGTTGAAGAATTCCATGGTGGACCAGTGGTGGTCATTTTGCACCAAGAGTGACAAATCTAAAGATCATGAGGGTTGGCTATTATTGGCCCAAGATTTTCAATGATTGTTATGCATGGATCAAGAGGTGCAAGAATTGTGCATTCTTCATAGGTAAAGAGAGGCTAGCTGCCCTTCCATTGCATCCAATTTCAGTTGACCAGCCATTCATGCAATGGGGTTTAGACTTCATTGGAGTCATTAATCCCAATTCAAGCCAAGGGCACAAATGGATTCTAACAGCAATAGATTATTTCACCAAGTGGACTGAAGCAATAGCACTCAAGGAAGCAAATGAATCTAGCATCCTAGACTTCTATGAGGGAATAACAACTAGATTTGGCATACCTACTACAATAATATCAGATAATGCATTGGCATTCGTTGGGTCCAAGGTGACTGAATGGGCTGTCAAGAATGGGATCTATCTAAGTACTTCATCAAAGTATTACCCTCGAGGGAATGGCCGAGGCCGAGTCTATAAACAAGAACTTGTTGAGGATCATTAGGAGGAATCTTGATGAAAATTAGAGGTCTTGGCATACTAAGTTAAAATCAGCCTTATGGGTTGATAGGATAACTCCCAAGAGATCTACAGGGTAACTCTCCATTCAAGCTTGTTTATGGAAGAGAGGAAATTTTTCCCATATCACTTGAGTTGCCAACATTGGAACTCATGAAACAGATTGGAGTTGTTGGAGTTTGAACCCATGGAGGTCGGATATGCAGAATTGATGGAGCTCCAAGAAATCAGAAATCAAGCATTCCAAGCAATAGGGAAGGATCAAGCTTTGATAAAGAAGACCTTTGATAGAAAGGCCAAGAATAGATCCTTCCAAGTTGGAGATATAGTGTTAAAATGGGATGCGAAAGAGCAAAACCGGGAAGGCATTCAAAATTTGATGCCATTTGAGTGGCCCATACATGGTCACAAAGTGTAAGGACAACAATGCTTTCTAATTGTCTTCATTGGATGGTGAGGAACTTACAGATTCTAGTCAATGGAATCCATATAAAGCATTACTATTGAAAGAAAACTCTCCACCTTGTACATATTAGTTTAGATTTCCATTCCTCCAAGTGCTTGTGCACATTGTTTTGTTGTAGGTTAGTTTTACTTTCTCTAAGTGCTTTGGCATAGGCTTGTTATTCCTAGGAATGTGTTTGCAGTGCCTTGCTCAATTACGTGATATTCCATCTTCCTCCTTGCAGGTTTTCTAGTCGGTTGGGGTACCCAAACGGAGAAAATGATGACTCCATGCCCAATGGATTGCTTTAGGCAACTGTAATTCCATCCAAGAGGCAGATGACCCTCTCGAGTCACCAAAATTGTTATCCAAAATGTGCCTCGCCACTCATTTTTATGACTAACTCCTTTCATTCTTCCCTCTTTTGTGCCTCGGACATAATTTTTTTTGCTTTTCAGGCACTCAAAACCTTCTGGAAATGACACCATTGAATAGAGCTCTCTCTCGGCTTTCTAGAAAGGTAAATTTTTCCTCCTAACTCCATGTATTTTTGAAGTTATGGCTCAACAGAGTTTTTTGGGGAAATTTTCCCCTGAAAGGCCCACGGCCAATGAAATGCCGCCACGTGTCTAGGAAGTGGCAGGGGTCGGAGGAAGACTTGGAATTTTCACCAAGTGTTTGGTGAAATTTCAAATGGAAAATTTACCCCGCAGCCCGCTAGCGAATCAGGTGATGCCACGTGTCTAGGGAGGAATTTGAAAAATTTGGCTAAGTGTTGGCGCATGGAAATTTTGGAAGGAGGGCTCGCACCCAATAAAAACATGCCACGTGTCCTATGGAGCCAGAATTACGGAGGGGAGGAGAAGTTGGATTTTTGGCAAAGTGTTTCACCAAATTTCAAAGAAGCTATTTTTGGCCCGCTGCCCCGCCAATCAATCATGTTTCGACATGTGTCCTCGGGGTCAGAGCTATGGAGCGCAGGAGGAAATTGGGATTTTTCCCAAAGTGTTTGTACAAAAGTTAAAATGCTTGGAGAGGCCTCAGTAACCAATGAAATACTGCCACGTGTCCTCAACTCACTCACGGGGGTGGGATAATTTGGGAAATTTTCCCAAGGGGAAAACAAAGGAAATTTAAAAGGCAAAATCCCGCCCCCAAGATGCGAGCCAATAGAATCTCGCCACGTGTCGGTGTTGGCAAAAAAATCAAGGAAAAGCCTACATGAAAAATTCGGAGGGGCAAGCCCACACCCAATGAGACACTGCCACATGTCCAGGTCGAAAATGATCAAAGCGGCCCATGGAAAATTCAGGAAGGACAGGCCCGCACCTAATCAACATGTGCCACGTGTCCTCAACTCACCGGCCCGGCGGGGATTTTTTGGAAAATTGCCCCAAAGGGCAAAGCAGTGGAAAATGGAGCAGGATGGGCCCGCGCCCAATAAAAGCATGCCACGTGGCACCTAGAAAGGCGGAGTGTGGGGTTTTTTTGGGAAATTTTCCCAAATGCAAAAAAGGTGAAAAATTCAAATTTTCGCCCTTGCCAATCCGATTTGGCCCTATTTTGCCCTAAAACTTCAAATGGCCATATCTTTCGATCCAGAGCTCGTTTTTCACGTTCTTTATATCAATGGAAATATGGTGAAATTATCTTCAATATTATGGGATCATTTTTTCATTTTGATGGAGTTTGGAGAGAGAAAACAAAAACACCTCGCACGTGGTCATGGACAAAAATGACGTTTTAACCACTGTTTTTAATGAAGAATGGCTCACATTCTCTCCCAGCGTAGATGGCTAAAATGTCAAGGGATGGGTGCCTGTAAGGACCGTTAGGAATTATTATTAGTGCTCACATTATTATAAAAGTTATATTATAATTATGTTGAGTTGATATTACAATTGTTATAATATATTGTTTTAACAATATATTATTATAGAGTTTTTTTGTACATGAAAGTTATAAACGGGTAAGTTGTTTGTTGACTTCCTATTTTCTAGGAAGTAGTTCTTCTATTATATTGGATATATATTAGCCAATTATGTTGAGTAGAAACATATAGAAAATTAATAATATATTCTGTGTTAAATCTTTGAATTACATGTACCAAATTTAAGATTTGGTATCAGAGCGAAATGATTCTATGTTCTTAGCTTGATATTAGTTTATCAATTACATAGTGTTCAAAATCCCATCGGGAGCACATTAGCAGAATTTAAGGTATTAAGGGCAGCGTTGGGAGGATACATATGAGAGGGATATTCATGGCCGTGTGCATTTAAAATATTTGCAGACCATTCAATGCCATGGACGTCCCGTGCAATAAAGCGACCTGCCATACATGATGCCGTGGAGACAAGGTATAAAAATGTCTGATATATTCAAATATTGATCTGTTCCAGGCTACGAAGGAGTGCGATTGGATCCTTAGACGTCACCAAATAGAGGCATTAATGCCTACGGACTCCAAGCTTCTCTGATTTGCTTTGTTTGTATCATACGGCCCTGGCAAATGCACGTGGAAGCGCTGACCTGCATGGATGCAAGACGTCCACAACCTGCAACTCTGACCTATGCACGTGGATGTGCCTGATCACCCACAGACGTGAACTCGATGCCTGTAGTCCACGTGAGGATCGGATGTGCCTGCGACCTGCAACGAATTCTGAACTGTCATGCACGAACGGCCTGCAAAATATTCATTGCCGTGGATAGTATAATCACTGTTTATTGTTTATGTTTTGGAATTTTTAAGATTTTTATTGTTATTTGTTCTTCACATATTACTCATGTTAGAATAATTATTTGATTTATAATATAGATGTATCTATGTAAATTTAAAAAGTAATTTGTTGTGATTACTTTTTAAATCTATATTGTAAAGGGTGCATTCTCGATTGTATTCGACACCCTATTTATATTTGAAGAGTGCATTATCGGTTGAACCCGACACTCTGAAGAATCATGGACATTCCACTAGATAAGTTCAATGGATTAAATTTTCACACATGGAAAGTCAAGATCCAGATGCAGTTGATGAACAAAAATCTTTGGAGGATAGTAGATGGAAAAGAACCAGCACCTTCAGATCCGACCAGATTGGCAGAATGGGAAACACGGGATGATAAAGCCAAAGCCATTATTGGCCTTTCCCTTTCGGACTTTGAATTACATTATGTTGATCTAGATAAAAACTTGAAGGACATCTGGGATAATTTGAGCAAATTATTTGGTTCAAAAGTCAATCAAAGTTTTCTCTAAAACTTCATTGTTCAAACTCAAAATGAGTGATGGAGATACAATGTCTAGTCACATCAATAATTTAAGATCTCTTCTAAGACAACTTGCAAAAGTAAAAGCTCCAATAGACAACGAGGATGCAAAAGCTATTCTGCTGAATAGTTTACCACCCAAATATAGTAATGTTGTTTTCACTCTTGGTCAGATACCTTCTAACTCATTGGAAGATATGATATCAGCTCTCTAGCCGAGGAAAACGGACCAAAGAAGATGTAGAAGAAGAAACAACAATGTATGTAAAAAGGAAGTACAAAAATTTTCTAAATATAAAGAGGAAAGAGAATGTTTCTACTGTAAGAAAAAGGGGCATACAGACTTCATTTTGTAGAGCTCGAGCTCAAGATATACTTAGTGGAAAAGTCAAAGGAATTGAGGCCAATTTTATTACTGAAGAAGGATCAGAGAATGAGGAAGAACAAGTAAATGAAGACAATGGCTCTGAAGACTTCTTGTACTGAGCATGATACTAGAGGATGGAGGAAACAGAGGTTGGAGGTCATTCAACGACCTCTCATCAGTTTATTAGCAACAACGACGGGGCCGCATATCAGCTTTGGTGACATGTGTGTGTGTGTAGTTTGATTTTAGTGCTTCTAGTGTGGTGTGCCTCAGTTTGCAATAATCTTGTTTTCAATAAGTAGAAATTTCACATTGAGGGGGGGAACATCATTCCAATGTTCCATTTCCAGTATGTCAGCTTTTTCTATGTATGTATGAGCAACAGATGTCAGCAGAATTTCCTATGTTATTCCCTACAGTGAGATGTGACGAGGGCTGAGAATAATACTTGGCATATCATGATGTGGTTGTAGGTAAACCACTTGAAAACCTTCATTTGTGGTTTGTGGTAAACCAATAGCAAAACCACCATTCTTGGTTGTTGGTAATCCATTTACAAAACCATCACTTTGTGGTTTGTGGTAAACCAATTACAAAACCACCATTCTCGGTTTGTGGTCAATCTGTTTGCAAAACCATCCCTGAGGTTTGTGATCATCCTGTGAAAATCACCAGATCATGAGCAGGTGCAAGTACAAAGGCAGGTTTTCCCCATGTTCGCACTAAGGGGGAATGTTAGGAATTATTATTAGTGCTCACATTATTATAAAAGTTAGATTATAATTATGTTGAGTTGATATTACAATTGTTATAATATATTGTTTTAACAATATATTATTATAGAGTTTTGTTGTACCCGTAAAGTTATAAATGGGTAAGTTGTTTGTTGACTTCCTATTTTCTAGGAAGTAGTTCTTCTATTATATTGGCTATAATTAGCCAATTATGTTGTGAGAAACATATAGAAAATTAATAATTTATTCGTGTTCGTACTATAATTCGTACCAAATTTAAGGACACCCATGTTGTTTTGATTGCATTTTGGTCGAGTGGTTGAATCCCTTCCACGTTTTCCCACGTTTCTCTCTCTTGGGCTCATCCCTTGCATTGTAAAAGCTAGTTTTGGCTCATTCTCAAAGGTTTGAACATTTCTTTTGTATTTCAGGCTCTCTCTTTCACCTTGAAAGTGATTTGGTGGGATATCAAACCTCTTTTCAAGACTCAGAATATATTTTTTCTCTCAGGTGTAGTAATTCAAGTGATTTTTGATGTTAAAATAACAATACAGGCCCTGTGATTAAGTTTCCATCCTCTGCTTGTGTTGTTTGACTAATTTCTGATCCTCCATTACAGTTATCAGTTTGTGCATGAAGTTTTGTTGCATTTTGTGAACTGTGTCAATCAGAGAAGTAAGAAATGCTCACCACTCCTTTGGTGCATCACCTATTAGCATTAGTTTTAGTTTTTTTGCATTCTCTATCTCTGTCCACTTTGGAATTTAGAGTAGGATTTTGAGTTTTAAACCTCTGTAACTGTGCAAGTGATATATCTGATCAGAGGAGTTGAGGAACCAGCCTCTAATCTGGAGATTCCTTTCCCATTTTACAAGTCCCACACTTGGGGAAAGGATTCAATGTTGTGCAATCACACTGGATGCTTAGGATGATCAAATTAGAAATCGATCGGCATCCGTGGTGCTTCTGCTGATTTACAACAATAGAAGTATTACATGGAAATTATCCTGATCCAACTCATTAGAAAGAGGTCTACCAAGAGACCATAGAGGTGATTAGAAACCCACAAGGGGAGATTCAGTGTTTGAAAGAGTAGTCATTGAAGTTAGAATAGGCAAATAATGTGGAGATCCCTCAAAAGGACATGGATGAGGTCGAGAGAAGTGTGTAGGATGTTGAACTAAGAGAATATTATCCCTCTATTAGAATAATCACTATGAGAAAAATTACCGTGTACTAGAGGTGAGTGCAAGAGGTAGGAATTGCATTCTAATCTACCCCCTCATAGTATTGATTTTGATAAATAAATCACATTGAATGCGGTTTGTCAATGAATGACTCTTAAGTAACATTCGATTGACATGGGTGTAGAGGTCAATGTTCTCACTTTAGATGCATAAAATCATATGGTAATGCGGCCATTACATCCATCTACAAATGTGTTATTTATGGTGAATAGGAAAAATGTTATACCCATCAAAGTGTTGAATATTTTTGTCATGCAAATAGACACAAACCAAAGATTGCAATATAAAATCATACAAATAGACACAAGGAGATATATGGGAACTGAGTTAGGGGTGTGCTTCGTAGAAGTTGAACCGAAACAAGGAGATATAGTTTGAGCGCACCTTCCTTAAGAAGAAAAAAGGAAATTTAGTCTACGATGAAGACAATGAGGAGGTAGAAAACTTGGATGTTAACCATACGGAAGATGTACGAGTGAAGTATTAAAAAAGTTGATGAGAAAACTCACACCTACCATGAGCCTTTGAAAATAAATAAAGTTAACATTGGTACAAAAATAGAGTTAAAAGAAGTTGTCATTGGATATTCTTGGACATACCATGAGGTTTCAAAAATAGCTTAATTTTTATACAAGTTCTAATACTTATCCTGCGTGGGTACCAAGAATGAAGGGAGTTCATCACTCATTAGGGGAAATGTGGATTAAGTTAAAATAAGGTGTGCACCCCATCAGGAAGAGGCCATACAGATGAACCTAAATTTATGCATAAAGGTTAAGGAGGAAATTGATAAGATGATAGAATCTAGTATCATTGAGGTAATTGAAGAATCGAGTGGGTGAGCTTGGTGGTGATTAGTATCAAGAAGGATGGGAGGATAAGGATATGTGTAGACTATATAGATTTTAATGTTGTATGTGTCATAGATACTTTCCCAACCCCATTTAGTTAAGAGATCTTGGAAGGTGTAGTAGGGTAGGAAATCTATTATTTTACAGATGGATTCTCAGGTTATCACTAGGTAAGGATTGTGAAAGAAGACTAGGAAAATACTACATTCACCACTGAATGGGGAATTTTTCTTATACGGTTTTTCCCTTTGGGCTTCAAAACGCGCTGTTGTTGTATTTTTACACATCGTGGTGTAGGTATTTCAAGACTTCATCCATAAATTTCTGCAAGTTTACTTGGATGATTAGACGGTGTATGGGTTAGTAAAGGATCACTGTGACAATTTGAGATTGATGTTTGAAAGGTGTAGGAAGTTAAGTATCTCTCTAAACATTAAGAAATGTGTCTTTGCTACTCCTTTTGGCACACTACTAGGTCACATTATTTGCAAGGAAGGCTTATTGGTAGATCTTGCCAAATTTGTTATTTTAGGATTGGAGGAGCCTACCAATCAAAGCACGGTGCCTAGATTCTTAAGGCATACGGGTTGCTTTATAGAAAATTAATCAAAGTCTATGCCAGATATCCATGCCAGGTGGAATAGTTGTTGAAACATAAGAGTAAGTTTCATTGGGAGATTTGAAGAAGGTGGCTTTTGACACATTGAAGGAGAAACTTACTACTGTGCCCATTTTGTGCTTTCCCTCTTGGGATAAGCCCTTTCATGTGCATGTGGATGTGTAAGGTATGGAAATAGGAGTAGTGTTAGCACAAACTAGAGAGGGAATTTTTAATCACCCTTTTTCTTTTACAAGTATAAAATTAACTTTAGCTAAGAAGAATTACACAACGACAGACACGAAATGTCCATGATTTATATACTACATAAATTCAAGCAATAGTTATTGGCTACTCTGTTTATATTTTACACGAGATCATATGGAGATCAAGTACTTGGAGAATAATATCATCTTGAAATGACACATATGCCTATGGATCTTACTTGATAAGGTCAAAATATGCCTCATCAATGTGCAATAAATGATCTCATTTTACTCTCCTTTTAAATCAAGTTTGACCGCATTTTGTGGACTTTTTTGATCTAGTATAAGTTAGGATGTAATTTTCCATATTTTTTGATTTATTTATAATTTCTAAAAACTCGTAAACTCTAACAAATTGTATGGAAATTTAGTTTTTGGAATAAAACAGGTCACATTCGGTCAGATAAGCAAAGTATGAAGCAACCAACACCTTTTTGAGAACATTGGCTTCAATGTGGCTTAGCTCTGGAACCTTCAGGCTTAGTTTTGGAACTCCATCACTTAGCTAAGGAAATCTATCGCTTCATTCCATAACCTTCGACTTAGTTCGGAACTCCAAGCCACTTAGTTTCGGAACTCCTGCACTTAGCTCCGGAACTTTTGCAGTTAGTTCTGAATGTTTCCCTTTGGTTTCGGAACTTCTCCAAAGTTCCGAATCAATGGGAATCTATTTATTTTGACAAAATATGGTGATAGAGAAATTAATGGGCCCTCCAATTAAGAACAGATCAATGAATTTTTGATTCTTCATACTCCATAAATACTTATGTAGGACCAAACAATTGTATGTCCAACAAGGTTTCTAAATTTCACATCTACTTTGAGCACTATTTTGTTTCACTAGAACCTATAGATGGATGGACAACTATTGAACACTTATGGTTGTAAATGCATCTTCAGATGATGAAATATATATAAATACCTTAGATAGATTAAATATGGAGATATGATATAGATATATAGTGAAGTTTTGTAAGACAGAACATTTTAGTAATAAGATAGCCATTTCATTTTGAGAGAATCATACTTTTTCAACTCTTGATTCAAGGTGGAGCAAGGGCCCACTCCTCTAAGAAACAAGATCCTTTATTTTATTGGTATTTATATTTTTAAGCAATTCGTGTAAATCTATTAAGTATTAATTTTGTAAGTGCTTTTTGTTCTTCATTTGAAATTTGTTACGTAATTGTTCCTACAGGTGTTGTAGATTAAACTCTTATTTCTTTGCAAACATTTTCAACAAAATTTTCAAACGTGTGTTTATTTCCAAGTAGTGTGTTTAATTCTACAACGTACATTTATTTCCAGCAATTTGTTTCATTCTACAAAAGTGTGTTTATTTCCAGCAATTTGTTTCATTCTACAAGAGTGTGTTTATTTCCATAGAACATTCAATTAAAAGATTTATTTATTTCAGCATTGAGTGTTTATTTAAGAAATTTTATTAGATTTTATCTTTAATAAGGATTTGGCTGGGAAATCTTAAAGACATCTTAAAACACCCAAAAATGAAAATAATAAATATGTATAATCAATTATTGTATCACTAAGATTCTTCTTGTTGCATATAGCTTTAGACACACCCATGGTTTGAATATGACATCAACCAAGAGTTGATTAAATGAAGGGAATAATTATGCCCATAATTTTTGGTGTCATTTCTCAGAACCACTAGTTAGAATTGTCTAATTAGGTGTCAACAAGAGCAACAATCATACATCTAGTAATTGAAAAATATTCCCTACGTTATCATAAAAATTATGAGTAGACCAAGAGATTCAAAGGGTGGATTTATCTGAAAAATATCTCAAAAAGAATTATCAGAATCCTCTAGTACAAATAAGGAAGTTGAGTAAGAATTAGAAGCACCATTGTCACCTGTTAGACAAGAGGCAGAACTTCCACCTTTGGAATTTTCAGATCAATCAATAGAAGGAAGTGGAACTTTTAGGAGAAGGATTATATCCCAAGACTCGCGTAGAGAAAGTCATGATTCTTAATTGATTATTCAAGGTCCTAATCCTAACTTTTCACCTTTTCCAAAGTGGATCACATACCACATTCATTGGGAAAAGGATCTAGAAGATACTATAAAAATGGCACAAGAAGTTGAAAGATAACTTGATAGGACCTTTACCTATCCAATTCACTAGGATGATGATACACCTATGAATAATATTTCACCTTCACACTTGCCTACATTTAGAGGGATGCCATCTCAAGATTGTTAGTGTAAAATCACAGCACCCCCGGATGTCGATCGGGCTTCTTTGATCACTCTAGCATCCAAAGGTGTGATTGCACAACATGGAAACCTCTCTCCAAGTGTGGGACTTGTGAAACTGAGAGAGGAATCTCTAGATTAGAGGCTGGTTCCTCAAACTCCTCTGATTTAGATCTATATTTACACAACTACAGAGGTTCAGATCCTAATCCTACTCTAAATTGTAAGAGAGACAGGATAGAAGTGCAAAAATTGAAACTAACTAAAGATGGTGATGCACCAAAAGGAGTGGTGAATATTTTTTCATGCAAATAGACACAAACCAAATATTGCAGCATAAAATCATACACAGGCTGATAAGATATAATTTAGGATCTGAAATGAAGCAAATAATACAAACAAAGGACTGAAACCCATTCACAAAGTTGCATTATCATTTCCAATGTCAAAAACCACTGCATTACAACCTCAGAGAGGTAGAAAACTGTTACAATCTTTGAAGAGGTCTGATTCTTGCAAAAATAACTTGCTAGAGGTGAAAGAAGAAGTCTTCTATGCCAAAATAATGTTCCACCGAGAGAGGAATCTCTAGATTAGAAATGAGCCAAATCTGGCTTTTACATTGCATGGGTCGAGCCCAGGAGAGAGAAAACATACAAAACATGGGAGCCCATTCCTCATTGATTGCAAATGCATTAAAATGGCATGGGGGACCTTACAAACCCATACCCTATCATTTTTGACCGAATTGGAGGAGAATGCGACCCATTCTGCATTAAATTTGGTCGCTGAAATGTCATTTCTGGCCATGGACACGCGTCAGAGCCGTTTCTTAACTTTCTCTCTCTAGAATGAACCAAAATTCAAGATTGACCCTGGAATCATGTAGAGAATTTCATAAGATTTCCAATGATATAAAGAACGTGCAAATCTGAGCTCTGGATCAAAAGATATGAAGGTCTGAAGTTTTAGGGCAAAAACGGCTCAAAAATAGGGTTTTGAATTTTTTCCCGCTCCGCCACTTGGATGACACATGTCGGGCTCTATGGCTATGAAATTCTCTCTCCTCCACCTTTCCATAGGTTTTCCTTGAAATTTTGACTTTTTTGTAATTTTGGAAAATTTTCCATTTTTTCCCCGCGTCCCATACTTGGACACGTGGCATGATCTCGGTTGGAGGACGGGGGCGGGGTCATCCTTCACCTTTTAGTTTTTGGCCAAAATTTTTGCTAAATTCTCTAATTCCTCCCCAATCTCCACACTCCCCTTCTCCTTAGGACACGTGTCCTCTTTTTATTGGCTCGGGCCAACGCTTCAAATCTCGCCCTTTGAAATTTTGGACGTTTTCCCTTGTGACATATGGCGTTTCTGATTTGTCCGTGGGCCCTGGCTTTTGTCCCTCGCGTCCCTTTGGCCCGTTGTCCCGAATGTCCCAATCGTCAGGATAAATTCCTCTCGATCCACCTCGATTCGGGCTTCCTATCCCTCTTTGAGGCAAAGACACGTGGCGTTATTTGATTGGCTCTCGGCTCCTTCGGCTCTCCGTGTCCCACGCGTCCCTATGTCCCAACTGTCCCAGTGTGAAAGTTCTCTGTTTCGGCCGATCCGGGTGGTTCACGTCCTCGTGGCCCTTCACCCGATGTCCTGTGTCCTTATTCCGCATTCGCACGGCTTAGTTAATTTTTCTCGTTGGCGATCAATCGGCTTTCCACGTCCGTGCGTGCCCCCATGTCCCAACCTCGTCCCTTTGCATGTGACGGACCACCTGGAGGCTTTTCGGCCGATTCGCGCCCCGACGTCCCAACTGTCCCAAGGACCGCCTGGACTAGGACTTAGCCAATTTTCATGATTTTTTCTAGCCCAAGCTTGTTTTTTGCAACTTTTTCACCCTTTTTTAGAACTTGCTCCTTTCTTCTTGGACAGGAGAGTTAGAAAAAATCCGAGGGGACCCTAGAAACATGATTTTTGCCTTGAATCAATATCTCTTTGCCTGGGACTTGAATAATTTAATGCATGTTATCAAAATTTACCCTGGGGGGTGAATTTTGGATAACAATTTGGTGACTCAGCGGGGTTACCTGCCTGCTAGGTAGAAGATACCATTGCTGGCAGTCCATTGGGCATGGAGTCATCAATATTCTATTTAGAACCCCTAACTGACTTAGAATGTGCAAGGAGGAAGATGGAATATCACCTGATGGAAGCAAGGACTGCAAAACATCTCCATGGACAGCAAGTTGTGCCAAAGCACTTAGGGAAAACAAAACTAACCTACAGCAAAACAATGTGCACAAGCACTTGGAGGAATGAAAATCTAATCTAATATTTACAAGGTAGTGAATTTCCCTCTAGAAGCAATGCTTGAGATAGATTCCATTTACTGGAATCTGCAGTTCTTCACCATCCAATGGGGCCAATTGGAAAGCATTGCTATCTTGCACTTCGTGACCATGTATGGGCCACTCCAAATGGCATCAAATTTTGAATGCCTTCCCGGTTTTGCTCTATCCACATCCCATTTCAACACTAGATCTCCAACTTGAAAAGATCTATCCTTGGCCTTCCTATCAAAGGTCTTTTTGATCAAAGCTTGATCCTTTTCCATTGCTTGGGATGCCTAATTTCTGATCTCTTGCAGCTCCATCAACTCTGCATACCTCACCTCCATGGGCTCAAACTCTAGTAACTCCAGCTGCTTCATGAGCTCCAATGTTGGCAACTCAAGTGACATGGGCAAGATTACCTCTCTTCCATAGACAAGTTTGAATGGAGAGTTACCTGTGGATCTTTTGGGAGTTATCCTATCAGCCCATAAGGCTGATTTCAGTTTGGTATGCCAAGACCTCTGATTCTTGTCAAGAGTCCTCCTAATGATCCTCAACAAGTTCTTGTTTGTAGACTCGGCCTGGCCATTACCTTGAGGGTAATAGTTTGATGAAGTGCTTAGGTAGATACCGTTCTTGACATCCCACTCAGTCACCTTAGATCCAATGAATGCCAATGCATTATCTGAGATTATTGTAGCAGGTACACCAAATCTAGTTGTTATCCCCTCATAAAAGTCTAAGATGCTAGACTCATTTACCTCTTTGAGTGCTACTGCTTCTGTCCATCTGGTGAAGTAGTCCATGGTTGTCAAAATCCATTTGTGCCCTTGGCTTGAATTGGGATTAATGACTCCAATGAAGTCCAAACCCCATTGCATGAATGGCTGGTCAACTAAGATTGGATGTAATGGAAGGGTAGCAAGTCTCTCTTTTCCTGTGAAGAATGCACAATTCTTACACCTCTTGATCCATGCATAGCAATCACTGAAGATTTTAGGCCAATAATAACCAGCCTTCATGATTTTTAGAGCTATCACTCTTGGTGCAAAATGACCACCAACTGGTCCACCATGGAACTCTTCCAACACCCTTTGAATCTAATTTGTGCTAATGCATCTCAGCAGCACTCCATTCACATCTTTCTTGAACAAAACTCCATCAACAATGGCATACGGGACAGCCTGCAATCTGAAGTGTCTCCTTTGGGTCTTGTTCATCTCTCGGAGGGCATAGGCCTGTGCCTAGGAAGTGTATAATACCTTGGGTCCAGCAAGGAGTGGGGGCAGCATTGTCTTCTTCTTGATTGCCACTTGGCTCATGGCTGTCCTGGACTGTCAAAATAGCCTCTTCTTCATTGCATACTTCTCTTTGCTTCCCCAAAACTAGCTGCTCACACAATCCTTTCCCTCTTACCAGCTTGGTGATCTTGATCTCAATGTCATACTCCATGACATGGGTGATCCAACCTGCCCTTTTCTCATTCAAATCCTTGTTGAGGAGGAATTCCTTAACCCCAACATGTGAGACCAGCAACTGGACCTTGTTGTTTGAGATTAAATGCTTGAATTTCTTCAAGCTTCGATCACCGCTTAAGACATGCTTCTCAATAAAAGAGTACCTCACCTCATAGTCATCTAGGCTTTGGCTAAAGAAGGCAATTGGCTGCTCATCATTAACCTTGTTCTCTCACTGTACCAAAATGGCAGAAATAGTGTCATTACCTCCAAATGCATAGAGGATGAAATCCTTGGAGAAGTCCGGGTTGATGAGAGTTGGTGCTTGAGAGATGGCTTCTTTGATTGCTTCAAAACTCTCCTTGCCTTCTACTATCCACTTGAAATCCATGCTCTTCTTTAACATTTTGGTGATGGGCTTGACAAGGGCTGCAAAATCTAGGACAAACCTCCGAACAAAGTTTATCCTTCCCAAGAAACTCGAAGGGCTTTCTTGTGGCTTGCAATGGTAGTGCTCTTATGGCTTCAACCTCTCTCGGATCAATTGCTAATCCTTCTTTGGAGACAATATGGCCAAGGAGCTTTCCTTCATGTTCAAGAAAGATGCACTTCTTAGGATTCAAAGACACTCCAAATCTCCTACACCTTGTGAAGACTTACCTCAAATGAGAGAGGTGGTCTGCTGCATTTTTGGAAAAATAGTGATATCATCAAGGTAGATCAGCACCACATTGTTAATCAAACCTTTGAATGCCATGTCCATTTCCCTTTGGAAGGTAGCACCAGTGTTGGACAGCCCAAATGGCATTTTCCTGTATCCAAAAGTTCCCCATTTGGTTGTGAAGGTTGTCTTGAATTGGTCCTCTTCATTCTCCATAATCTGATTATAGCCTGAGTAGCCATCAAGTAGTGAAAACCTCTCGGAGCCAGCCACAACTTGCAAGATTTGCTCCATGGAAGGGAGTGGGTAATGGTCCTTGAGAGAGGCTCTATTCAAGTCTCTAAAGTCAACACACAATCTGATCTCTCCACTCTTCTTTCTGACTGGAACTAAGTTGGCAACCCAACTAGAATGCTTGATTGGGAATATGATCCTTGACTCAATCAGCTTGTCCAATTCTTTCCTCATGAGAGGCTCCATGTGTGGATTGACTGGTCTTTGTTTCTACCTGACAGGCTTAGTATTTGGATCCAATTTGATGGTATGCTGAGCTAAGTTGGGATTGAAACCTTTCAAGTCTTCATAGCTCCAAGAAAACACGTCAGGGAACTCTTGACATAGTTGTATGAACTCATACCTTTCTTGTTCAGTTGTCATCCTTCCAATTTGCAATGGTTTGTTCTCTTCTACCAAGATGGATACTGAATCCTCTCTCTTGACCTGAATGTTTGCTTTCTCCTTTCTAAACTAATCATTAGGGTTAAAAATGGACTCCAAAGTGATAAGTCCTTTGGGCAGCTTGTTAGCTTGTTAGTTCTCAGCTATACCACTTGGTCACCATACTGCTGTTCCAATTTTTCTTGATTCTTGGCTGAGAACTCAGCTTCTTCTTACAAGAAATGGATGATTTGCTGGTCATTCTCAAACACTTGCCAACTAACATTGTTATCTGCACTGAAGGCCTCACAATCACATGGATGTTTGGCTGTACCTTGTCTTGTTGAATGCTTTCCACAATGTCAAAGGCTGCCCCTATTGCTGCAACTCTCAGCAGCTTGATTCTCTTTCCTAGGAATGGATTTGATGCCAAAGCCCTCAAAATATTCCATGAGGTCCCACACCCTGTTCTTATAGCACTTGAGTAGATCATTCTTGGCAGCATGCTATCCCTTGACCTGATTTACAATCAATTCACTGTCACCAAAGACTTGCAAGTTCTTTATTTTCTTCTTGATTGCCCAATGCATCCCTTTCACCAAGGCTTCATATTTAGCAGTGTTATTGGAGCATGCAAACTGAAATCTAAAAGCTGAATAGTACTTTACTCCTTGAGGTGAAACAAGCATAGCTCCACCTCCTGCACCTTGTCTACTCCTTGATCCATCAAAAAATAGCTACCATACCTCATTGTCATCTTTGTGGTTTGGCTTGGTGATGCTAGGAATAGGCTGATTTTCTTCGTGTATGTAATAGACCCCTAGCTCAGATTCTTCCACTTCTTGATAAGGATCAAATGCATGTATCTTGTTTTCCCATTCATCAAGAGTTAGATCCAGGATGCTTCCAACCTTGGTGTCAGCCTCATCGGTGCTTGGGTGATCTTCTTGATCAAATGTTGAGCAATTGGCATTAATCTGACTTGGAGTGTAAGGCTCAATGTGAAAGTTTGCAATAGGTTCAGACCTGATTGTGGCTTTGGTTCCATACCTCGTTCTGAACAGCATGTGTGACCAATCAGCAGACAAATATCCCCCAATCTTGGCTATGAAGTCCCTTGACAAGCAAAGGGCAAAGAGTGGTGGAAGGTCTATGACTGATACATCTTGTAAAACAACAACATTTAGACATGCATGTAAGGTAAGACTCAAGTTTCTAATCACTCCAACTGTTGCTACTGCTGTCCCATCTAGCTGCACTACCCCTTTGGATATTGTTTCATATTGGAGCCCTAGCTGATCAGCTATTTGTTTAGGCATTACTGAGCTACTTGCCCCGAGTCTATCATGCAATTGTGCACTAGCTGATTTCCAATGATCAATGAAACATAGAAAGGAGGGGGCTTCAACAATTTACCTTGCTTGCTATCCTCCATGATTTTCCTCAGTGGGCAGCATTTGTAAGCACTTCTCTTGCCTTTGGACCTATTGATTTGAAGTTAACCAGTCCTTCATGGCAGCTTGTAGCAGATCTCTTTGGCACAGGGATAGATAGGGATTCCCACATTGATATATTAACATTTTTCTTCTTCATCTGATCAATGATACTGAATGGTGATGAAGGATCTCTTTGTTGTCCCTTGGTTTGCACATTCACTCCTTGTATGTGGGCAGCAACAACTGGTATTTGAGTTGGCCTAGGGGCTGTTCTTGGCTGCCCTTGTGCATTTGAAATTGGATTTTGTTTGCCAACCACTTGTGGAACCATAGAAGGTTGTGGATTGGTTGGGGCTAATGGCTGTTCTTCACCCAAATTCCTTCTTTTTGACCTTGTGTTGGCTACAACACCTTGAGAAACTACCTGGTTCATGCCACAAAAATCCTCTGCTTGCCAATTTACCAATGTGGTGTCATTTGGGGCTGATTGCTATTGGAATGTTTCTTGTTGTTGGCTATTTCCTTGACTGCCCTCACCCTCCACACTAGTAGTTGTCACCATTAATGCTTGATTCAAAGCACCATTGAAGCACATGGATTGGTTATGAGGCTCATTGCATGGAAAACACTAGTCATACTCCTGAGCAATGTTGTTTTGTGTTGGCACCAATGCCTTAGAGGTAGATATGGCATTTGGATTATAGGGCTGAAATGGTCTATTGGTAGGAGGCCTTGTTTGATTCATATTTGCAAGCTGGATTAGGTGGCCTTTGTGGTTGGTATGGCTACCTGTTAGGTTGAGCTTGGGGTTGATAAGAAGGTCTAAAACCTTGGGCCTGCTGCCTTTTGAGAGTAACTAGCTCATTGCCTAGGTTTTGCAATTGCTTCATGACTTCTTGAAGCTCATTTGGGGCACTTGGAGATGAAGTGGAAGCTTCATTTGAACTCTGATTTCTAGGAGTGGGAGAAGGAGCCAAATTAGGTGCTTGATTGGTGTTTGGATTCTCTAAACTTGGAAACAATGGCATGGGAGGTCTAGGGGCAAGTTTGCCAGCTTGGATCAAACAATTTTCAGCCCTAATGGCAATGCTATAAGCCATAGGGATGGTTATGCCTCCCATGGATTGAATCAACATAGAAATATCAGAATTTAGAGCTTTGAGATAGTAGAGAAAAGCACCTTCACATTGTGCTTTGACCGCCACTGGAATTCTCTCCCAAGTCTTTTGAAATCTGAAGTTGAAATCGGTCAGCTGCTCATTGGGAGCTCTCTTGATGGTTGTCAGCTGCTCCAAAAGAGACAAGTTGTCTCCCTTTTCTCCAAATTGCTCATGAAGTGCTATACACAGCTGATTCCAATTTGTGATAGAACCAGCTCTAAGGCTCCTAAACCATTGCAATGCTTTACCCTTGAATGAAGATGCCAGTAACTTGACAGCCACTTGCATCTCATTGATTTCATGAATTACACAAAGGTTAGCAATATCTTTAACATGATCCCCAGAGTAGTCTGATTTTCTCTAGTGAAGTACGCAATGTTCTTCAAGGCTGCAAATAGGAATCGATGTTGTGCATTGAGGGCAAGTGGGATCCTCGCCTATGAAGTTGACGTAGGGGTTGTTTTGTGCCATTCTAATTGGTCTTAAAACCCTTGTTGATCGAATGAAAGGCCTACCAGTGGAGGAGTTGAGAGAGTTTTGTTTGGTGGAGATGGACCTTTGAATCCTTCTTCCTCTTTGCCTTCTTCTTGGGGATAATTGCGTAGATATTCAAACAACACTTCTTCTTCTCCAACTCTTGACCTTGTGGTGACTCTTCTCATGATTTTTTAGGCTGCACCGCTGAAACCAGCTGATTCTTCCCCTCGAGTCGCCGATATGCAAATAGTAGCTCCTTTCAAGCAAGAAAATTGTAGCAGATGCACATCAACTTTGCTGCAATAAAAATGAGACCTCTAGTGTCCCACCAAGCGTGCCAAAACTGTTAGTGCAAAATCACAAAGACCACCGGATATCGATCGTGCTTCTAGGTTGATCACTCTAGCATCCAAAGCAGTGATTGCACAACATGGAAACCTCTCTCCAAGTGTGGGACTTGTGAAACTAAGAGAGGAATCTCCAGATTAGAGGTTGGTTCCTCAAAATCCTCTGATTTAGATCTATATTTACACAACTACAGAGGTTCAGATCCTAATCCTACTCTAAATTGCAAGGAGACAGGGATAGAAGTGCAAAAATTGAAACTAACTAAAGATGTGTAGATTAAGAAACAGGGACTTAAGCCTGTAATTTTATTAATCTCAATCAACTAAAAATTATAGTGAATACGCTGCAATATTTATAGATATTGCATGCCCAAATACATCTGGAAAATAAGTTGCACAGTGCAACCAAAAACCGAGAAAACAAGCTTCCAATAACATCCGGAAGCAACAATTACATAAAAACAAATATATTGTTTAAAACAATATCACAAGATGCATACATAAAAAATATGGTTGATTAACCATATAACAAAATAACAATTTATTATTTAATTAATAAAATTAAATAATTATTAAACTATGCATAATTAAATATTAGGATAATAAAATTTATCCTAACATTCCCCCTTAATTGTGCATTGTTTGAAGAGATGAGGAGAGAAATGCTCAACAACTCGAACTTGTCACGTCAAGTGTGACTTTGTGAAAATATCTACTCGTTGTTCAAATTGTTAGACAAAATCAAGCCGGATGTTGTGCTTCAACACATGTTCGCGTATGAAATGAACTCGAACTTCAATGTGCTTTGTTCTCTTGTGAAAAACTAGATTGCGAACAAGTTTGAGAACACCTTCATTGTCAACATACATGGTAGTTGGTTTTCCCGTGGTATTCCAAGTCCTTCCAAAGATGCGACGTAGCCAAATCACTTCACGCATGACTTCTCTTGCAGAACGATATTCGGCTTCTATGGAAGAACGAGAAACAAAGTGTTGTTTCTTACTTCCCCATGATATTGGTCTAGATCCCATAAAGAATACAAATCCAGTGGATTTTCTATCATCAATGTTACCCGCATGATCGAATCCGAATATCCAAATAAGAAGAATTTTTCGCTCTTCTTGTATTCTAGACCAAGATCCACCGATCCTTTGAGATATCTCAAAATACGCTTTGTGCTTTCCAACGACAAATTTTAGGCTCCTGCGCATGAACCTCGGATAGATAGCTCACCGCAAAGCCGATATCTAGTCTAGTGTAGGTTAGGTAAATGAGACTCCCAATCACCGATAGAGTGGCACTTACCTCGAGATGGATTTGAACAAGATAATTGTAATCTGCTCTCCATAGGTGTTGCAATTGGTGTGCAATCCATCATCCTAAATTTCTCGAGCATTGTCTTAATATATTTCAGTTGAGAAACAAATATATGATTCTCTTTCGCCATACTTCCAAATCTAAGACAAGTGAGTGCATATGCCCGAGATCTGTCATGTCGAATGATCGCTTAAGATCTTTCTTTGTTGCATCAATCATCTTCACTGAACTGCTAGTGATGACTAGATCATCGACATAAACTACAACAATCACCATCTCCCCCTTGCTTTTTGAGGTAGAGATTGGGATCGTATGGATTTCTAATGAATCCATGTTGTACGAGATGCTCATCAATCTTGATGTACCATGCCCAGGGTGCCTATTTGAGGCCATACAGAGATTTCTTGAGTCTGCATACCTTTTCTTCTTGACCAGTATAACATATCCCTTAGGTTGAGTCATGTAGACTTCTTCTTGTAAATCTCCATTCAGAAGGCACTTTTTACGTCCATTTGGTGAACTTTCCATCCAAATTGAGCAACAGAGCAAAGATCATCCCGATCGTTTTGATCTTAGCTATGGGAGCAAATGTCTCCTCATAGTCAATGCCTTCTTTTCTGTGCGTACTTTCGCTACAAGTCTTGCTTTGCACTTGTCCACCGTCCCATCTCGCTTTGTACTTAGTTTTGAATATCCATCTCATGCAGCCAATGGGTTTCTTCCCAGTGGAAGATCAACAAGCCGCCAAGTGTTATTCTTCATCACCGATTGATATTCGTAATCCATGGCATCTTTCCAAGCTTTTTACCGTAGGGCTTCCCCGGACTGTAGAGGGCTCGCCTCGATTCAATAACTCTACTCATCAAGGCAAAGTTAACTTCTTCTCTTGCTTTACCGCGAGTCCGTGGTCCAGGGGTGGATGTATCCTGGTGGAAAGATCCAATCTTGCATCTCGTAATGTGTTTATACACCATTTAGGCATACGTTGACCTGCTCCCATGGGTTGTGGTTCTATCTCGATCAACACCATCATCCCCATCATCACTTTCATCTTCTCGAGGGAACATTAGCTTCAGCTTTTACAACTGTGAAAAATCTACATCTTGCGAGTCCTGAGGAGGAGTCTCGCTTCCTTGTTCTCGAAAACTCAACATCTCTACTTGTGTAGACTTTTCTGGTCTTAGGATCCATCATCATACTCCAAGAGTCTCTTCACCGTATCCAATGAAGATGAGATTTTGTGACTTCATGTCCAATTTCTTTCTGTTCTATTTGGGTATGTGCATGCTAGCTTTGCACCCGAATACTCTGAGGTGTGCAATGGATGGTTTCCTTTTTGACCATGCTTCTTGTGGTGTAATTCCATCAAGAGCAATTGTGAGGCACTCGCTGTTTAACAAATACACTCATTGTTTTTGCTTCACCCCCAAAATGTCTTTGCAAGTTCAAAATCATCGATCATGCATCACACCATTTCCATGATAAGTACGATTTCTTCTCTCAACAACACCATTTTTTGCGGTGTGTGGAGGAGGCATTTGTCGACTTAATCCCGTGAGTTTGTAGGTAGTCTCTCGAACTAATCACCGTGAATTCCCCCTCGATCTCGAGCAGAGATTTCTGATGTGACGACCAGTTTCTTTCTCAACTGCCACTTTGAACTTTTTTGAATGTTTCAAAGGCTTCACTTTTCTTGCGAAGACAAAAAATCCACATTTTCCGTGAATAGTCATCAACACAGAGCATGAAGTACTGGAACCCTGAATGACTTGGCTGCATCGACCACACAGATCGGTATGAACCAGGTCAAGTTTACCATGAGCTCGAAAAGTACTCGTTTGGAATGAAACTCTGTGTTGTTTTCCTGCTAAGCAGTGAGGACACTTGTCTGTATCCTTCTGAAGAGATGGTAGCCCATGTACCATATTACACCGGCGAAGTGTTTCGAGATATTTGAAACTTACATGACCAAATCTCCGATGCCACAACTGAGCTGAGGTGGAGTTTTTAGCCACAAGTTCTTGATCATTTTTGTGAATGAAATCAAGTTGAAACATTCGTCCCACATTTGAGGCTTTTGCAATTATTTTCGAGCCTCTGGATTTATCTCGAATCAAACACATTTTCTTGCCGGATTGACTATCAAAGTCAATTTTCAGGTTGTGATCTAGGAGTTGACTGACCGAAAGAAGGTTCTTTGTCAACCCAGGGACATATAGAACATCCAATAGTCTGCATTTGCGTGAACCAAGGGGTAGAGAAATGTTTCCAATCCCCTAAACTGTATATGAAGAATCATCTCCCAACGAAACATGATTTTTTGATGGCGTGTCCTCATTGAAATAAACTAGTCTTTGTGGCTGGTCATGTGTCGAGTGGCTCCCGAATCAACATACCGTGACGCTACTAGATGACGTGGATGGTTCACTTGATCGAGCAAAGTGAACAAGAAGTCTTCATTGTCCGATTGTTCTTGTTGCTCAACAATATTACCTTCTTTGGTGGGGTCTTCTTTTCCATTTCCCTTTTTCGCCTTCGTGATAGTTGTTTGAATGTCCCTTGTAAGTTTGTTGTTGTTGTGGTCCAGAATTGCTTGATGAACCTTTCTTATATGTGTTAAACCAACATTCTTGCAAGTCATGTCCTCTTTTGCAAATTGGACATCGCTTCTTCTGTTGATTGTCCCCATGATACTGATTCTGATGTGGGGACTTCTGATAGGATTTAGGTTTTCCTTTACCTTTTCCTTTCCATTTTTGATGTGAAGATAGTGCCTGCTCCTCTTCATCATCCTTGTTGTGCATTGCTTCCTCTTGTTGCAGTAGGTTTACTAGCTTGTCAAAACTAATTGTCATATCTGACAAGTTTAGAGTTGTGACAAAAATGCGGTAAGAAGAAGGGAGAGCTCTCAGAACAATGGGAATGAGAGATTCATCTTTGACCTCTTCTCCTAGGGCTAGAAGTGAAGCCCTTAACTCTGCAACTCTTCTTAGGAAGGCTTCAATTTTCTCATTCTATTTGAATTTCAATGTATGTAATCGACTCGCAAATTGAGTATGACATTCTTGTTCTTGGCCTCATATATTGTGCTCAGCTTATCCCAAGCTTCTTTTGCTGATGTGGCATCTCGAATGTGGGCTTGCACATCATCGGATACTCCAAACAAGATGATGAGTTTTGCTTTCTGATCTGCTCTATCAAATTGTCGTTGTTGTGTTGCATCAGTTGGTGATCTGGTTAGAGTACCAGTCACAACAGCGATTTCTTCAAATTCAAGTTGTGTCTTTATTTTTGTCTTCCAAGCAAAGATAGTTGCTTCCTCCGAGCAATTGTGAATCCGAAGAAAAATTTGGGGGCATTGGTGCCCATTTTACGAGAGATCACCGACAAGGTTTGGCTCTTATCACTCCAGTGTATTAGGTCTCCCAATCTATATACCGTCATCGATATACCAAAACTTTCTATATACGCGCCTTCATCGATATACCCATCGGTACGTGGAAGAAGCTCGCCCTTTCTATATACCCTATTGGTACGTGAAAGAGGCGTTAACGTACGTAAAGAATTCAATACGTGGTACCAAGACAAGATCGATGGGGTCTCGTGTGATTATTGACACCGGCTCAAAGAAATATCCTCATACGCGCGCGTTTGCTATATAATTGGATAATTTCTCACCTGGATTTATGTCTTGCAATCGCTCACGCATGGATGGGATGGTTCATAGTGTGTGCACTTGTGACCTTATTACTCCCCGTCGATTTATAGGGAAGATGCCCAGCACGAAGTTGTTGCAGCTATATTAGTCATTAAGAGCAAAGAGTAGTCACAACGGCTTTACCCGTAAGTGCTTCCCGAGGCATCGTATATATCGAACACTCGCGAATGAGATCTAGGATCTCGTGAGTGTTACGGAACCAATTTTACTGTTTTTTATTACAATTCTGCCAGTTTCTGAGCAGTTACAAAGTTTTGCAGTTGACTATGGCAACCTGCAAATTAGTACAATATGCAGTACAATTTGAATAACAGAAAAAAATTTCAGTTTCGGGGTCCTGGTGACCTCCTGAGCCCAATACGACCCAAAATGCTAAAAATTGCAAAAAAATAGCTGAAAATGCAATTTTTAGATGGGTCTCCTTTTGCAAAAAATGTTTGGAATGATAAAACGACAAATGGGAGAAAATTTTTTTACCCTAAATTAGGGATTTCTCCGCTAAATTTAGTTAGTTGTAACTAAATTCAAAAAAGCCTGCTAAATTTAGCAGTTCTGCCAAAAATTCCGCCAGATGCAAAAGGAGAGTTTTTGAGTGTTTTTGGTGGGATTTGACCCTCAAACCTCTCACTCCCAAGGCGCATGCACTAGCCAACTTGCCCACTTAGGGCGCTTGGGCTATGAAAGGAAGGAATTTGTATTTAATGATAAGTAAAATTGACTTACCTTTAAAAAAATGTGACTTGGTGAGGCTCCACGTGGCGCATGCTAGTGAAGGGGCATTTTTAGGGTTGTATTTGCCTAAAAATGGATCTGAAGCTTTGTTGTTATTTGTTTGCCTGTGTATGGCCGCATTTCCTTGCTCAGGCCGCATGTTTTCCTTCCTTTGGCAGCGCTTTTAGCTTGGCCGCTGTTTTTTATTTCCTGCCATGTTTTTTAATGTTGTTTGCTTGCTTTGCTTTGCTTATGTGTCGATGGAGGCGTAAAATAGTGTGGTTTTTACTTAAACAAAACGCTTTCCTCGATGCAGCCGCACAGGTCCAAAGAAAATGCGTGGAGGACTGCCGCTTTCCATATGAGGTCGATTTTGCTCACAAAAACATTTTTCCTTTATGCAGGCCGCTTTTCCTCTTCTTTGGCCGCTTATTTCTCTTCTTCCACTGTATATTTTTGTGCAGGTCCAGCGTGGGCGCCTCCTTCTCCTTTTTTTTATTATTCTTTGCTCTGTTTGATTCTTGATCACTGTTTGGATTTCTTCTTGTGCAGGTCGCGCATGGACCAAGCTTTTAGCACTACCAGATTTGATCAGAGTTCCAAATCCAGTCTGAGGAGGCTGTTTGTTCACTGCAGGTGCATATACAGACCTCCAAAACAAGCAAAGCGACTTCCAAATACAGTAAAGACAAAACCCTTATTGGAAAAAAATTATAGTATTATTTCCAATACCTGTAGCAATTTTTGCCTGGTGCTGAGTGCACCAGTGCAAAAAAATTTTGCCTTCCAAGCACCTGGAAGGAACAGGAGGATGTGGGGGAGGCAGGGATGGGGCTGGGAGTTTGCACGAGGCTGCACAGGCTCTCAAATGCTGCAAACACGTCTCCAATCTCCTCTCTCTCTGCTGCTCTCTCTTCCACACCTTCACAGGGCCAGAATTTCGCTCTGGTACCAAATGTAGATTGAGAAACAGGGACGGAAGCCTGTGTAATTTTATTAATCTCAATCAACTAAAAAATTACAGTGAATAGGCTGCAATATTTATAGATATTGCACAGCCAAATACATCCGGGAAAATAAGTTGCACAGGTGCAACCAAAAACCAGAATAAACAAGCTTCCAATAACATCCGGGAAGCAACAATTACATAAAAACAAATATATTGTTTAAAACAATATAACAGTATGCATACAGACAAATATGGTTGATTAACCATATAACAATATAACAATTTATTATTTAATTAATAAAATTAAATAATTATTAAACTATGCATAATTAAATATTAGGATAATAAAATTTATCCTAACAAGATGGTGATGCACCAAAAGGAGTGGTGAATATTTTTGTCATGCAAATAGACACAAACCAAAGATTGCAGCATAAAATCATACATAGCCTGATAAGATATAATTTAGGATCTGAAATGAAGCAAATAATACAAACAAAGGACTGAAACCCATTCACAAAGTTTGCATTATCATTTCCAATGTCAAAAACCATTGCATTACAACCTCAGAGAGGTAGAAAACCTATTACAATCTTTGAAGAGGTCTGATTCTTGCAACAATCACTTGTTGGAGGTGAAAGAAGAATTCTACTATGCCAAAAGAATGTTCCACCGAGAGAGGAATCTCTAGATTAGAAATGAGCCAAATCTGGCTTTTACATTGCATGGGTCGAGCCCAGGAGAGAGAAAACATACAAAACATGGGAGCCCATTCCTCATTGACTAAAAATGCATTAAAATGGCATGGGGACCTTAAAAACCCATACCCTATCATTTTTGACCGAATTGGAGGAGAATGCGACCCATTCTGCATTAAATTTGGTCGCTGAAATGTCATTTCTGGCCATGGACATGCGTCAGATCCATTTCTTAACTTTCTCTCTCCAGACTAAACCAAAATTCAAGATTGACCCTAGAATCATGTAGATAATTTTATAATCTTTCCAATGATATGAAGAACGTGCAAATCCAAGCTCGATCAAAAGATATGAATGTCTCAAGTTTTAGGGCAAAAACGGCTCAAAAACGGATTTTGAATTTTTCCCCGCACTCGCCACTTGATGACACGTGTCGGGCTCAATGGCTGCGCAATTCTCTCTCCACCTTTCCGGGTTTTCCTTGAAAGTTTTGAATTTTTTTAATTTTGGAAAATTTCCCATTTTTTCCCGCTTCCTCGCCACTTGGGACACGTGGCATGATCTGGTTGGAGGACAGGGGTGCGGGGTCATCCTTCACCTTTTAGTTTTTGGCCAAAAATTTTGCCAAATTCTCTAATTCCTCCCTGAGCTCGACACTCCCCTTCTCCTTAGGACACATGTCCTCTTTTTATTGGCTCTGTGCCAACGCTTCAAACCTTGCCCCTTTGAAATTTTGGACTTTTCCCAAAATGACACGTGGCGTTTCCTTATTCATCCGCGGGCCTCACCGGCTTTTCACATCCCTCGCGTCCCTTTGGCCTAGTTGTCCAAACTTTCTCGGGACAAATTCCTCCTATCCACCCGATTTGGGCTCCCCGTCCCTCTTTGAGGTGAAGACACGTGGTGTTATTTGATCGCTCTCGCTCCCTCGCTCTCTATGCGTCCCACGCGTCCCCTATGTCCCAACCGGTCCCAAAGGCGAAAGTTCTCTATTTCGGCCGATCCGGCGGTTCGCGCCTTTTCACGCCCCTCATAGCCTAGATGTCCTGCACTGCTTCGCATGCAACAGCTTAGTTAATTTTTCCTCCTTCGCCCGACCGGCTTTCGCGGCTCCCGCGGCCCCGATGTTCCAACGGCCCTAGTCTCTTTGCGCACGACGCCTCGAGGCATTTCAGCCCGATTCGCTGCGACATCCAAACCGTCCCCAAGGACCACCTCGGACTAGGACTTAACCGATTTTCATGATTTTTTTCTGCCCAAGCTTGTTTTTTTTTGCAACTTTTTCACCCTTTTTTAGAACTTGCTCCTTTCTTCTTGGACAGGAGAGTTAGAAAAAATCCGAGGGGACCCTAGAAACATGATTTTTTGCCTTGAATCAATCTATCTGCCTGGGACTTGAATAATTTAATGCATGTTATCAAAATTTACCCTGGGGGGTGAATTTTGGATAACAAAGATCCTTACCAATTTCTATTTGAATTTTAAGTAGTGTGTCATACTTATGATTAGAAAATAGATAGTCAAAAAATAAAAAAACTCAAATTGTTCCCATCTACCTCAAAGATGAAGCAATGAGGTGGTTTACTGGATTAACATCCAATTTTACCACTTGGGCACAAATGAAAACTTCCTTCCTAGACAAATATCAAGACTATTTGAGGAGAAACATGGAGGAATATTTTTTTGGGTCAAATAGGAAGAGGATGAAAATATGGAAGATTATTTAGATAGATTCCTCTTTGTAAGTAAAAGGTGTGGATTTGTACTTCAAGAAGAGCTAAGAAAACCATTTTTCTTAAAATTATGGATGATGAATCTACGAAGCCCTTAATTTAATGGGAGGTGGAAACATCAATCAATTGAGAATGAATGATATTAAAGAACTTTTTAGAAGTTATGCAAGAACAAGGTGTGGACCTAGGAATGTAAAAACCATGAAAAGTGCAAATAAAGATATGAAAAACTTATGGATGAACTAAAAAATTTAAAATGATATCCTAGTTCAATTAACTTCCAAAGATGGATGGATTGATTCAAGCCAAAGAAAATACTAATACTGAACCATTAGCTATGTATTGTCCTAGATGCAAAAAGAAGCATGAAATAAGAGATTGTCCTTTGGATAAAACATAAATGTGTCTTATTTATGAATCTAGGGAACATGAAGTTAATGTTTGTTCTCTTCTTCCATTCATAAAAAAATAGCTTAAAAAAACCAGCACTTCATTCACTACAAAAGAAGTAAACTTTGTCTAGAGACAACCTAGTTAGAGGCAATTCATACCAATATATGTTCCTAATCCTCAGGATGATGCCATGGGCAAGTGCAAATAGTACCACAAAATTGGGGAAACCACATTAGACCCCTTAACCAACATGGAATCCCCAGGATTGGGTAGACAAGTTTGGTATCCGCATGGACACCAATAACCATGGTCTTGTAAAAGTAACCCTTATACTTGGTCACAACCTACGTGGAACCCTAATAACTACACTCAAGGGAAAACATATCCCAACCAACATCAACAGACCATAATGGGTTCTCCAACACAAGGTCCATAAACTAAAAATATGGTTCAAACATGATACCGACACAACCAAAGGTGCTAATCCCAAAAACAAACAAATAACCCCTATCTACGTAACAAAGTAATAAAAACCAATTACGATATTAATGTCATGGACTCTAAGGATATTCAAACAAGATATTGAAAAATAATTAATAGTCCAAACTTGTTATAATTACTCGAGATGATAGAAGAAATTAAAACCCCTAGTTCAACTGCTTATTCCTAAGGAGGATAAAAAGACAGAGAAACATCCAGATAAAGAACTCTACTAAAAATGCAATTCCATAAATATTTAAGTAAGCTATTGAGAGCAAGGAATCTCAATTAGTGTAGGAATTAAGGAAACTAAATATTGAAATACCATTGTTGCAAGAAATCAAGGAAATTCCTAAATTAAACAAATTAATCAAAATGTTATGTTTGAAAAGACCTAGAAGAAAGAAGAAGTACCCTAGGACTATTAAGGTAAACTTGTTGACTTATTAGCAGGAAAATTCTTACTTCCCAAATAAGGGATCCTGAAGCCCTGTTATTTCTATCTCTATAGGAAATAAACATATACATAATGTTTTGGTTGATTTGGGAGAAGCTATAAATGTGATGACAATAGAAACTTTGAAAACATTACCATTAATAGGTATACAACCTACTAGCACCATATTGTAGATGACATATTAGTCAAGCAAAACCAGAAGGGATCATTGAAGATGTGGTAGTTATGGTGGAGTCATGGGAGTATCTAGTGGACTTCCTTATATTACAACCAAAAGGTAAAACACTTGGTTATCCCATTATTTTGGGCAAACCATGGTTAGCTACAATTTCTACCTTAATTTATTACGCATCGATGATATGATTATTTAAAATCCTAATAATTCTAAGCAAATTTCCTTATATCCTTCTGCACAACCTTTTATTAATAATCAAGAACAATTATGGGTTGATGATCATGATACTAATAAAAAAATTATCTTCTTTGGCTATTATAAAATTGCAGGATCATGTATAGGAGGTGGAGAATATGATTATTCATCCATTAAATGATCATCAATTGTCTTTGGAACAATTGAGGATAGTTCTGGAACCTTCAGACTTAGTTCAAAACCACAACAATTCTATGCGAGATGTAAATAATTTCACTCTAGAGGAATGTGATTTATCTTCGGAGGGGAAGAAATAGCTACAGAATCTATAGCTTTAGTCTCAAAGATATCAAGGAACAATGAGGAATGTTTTGAAAACAATAGTGATGAGGAATTTGACTAACGATAAGATATGTATCATAACTTTGCCTACTATCCTTTGTCCAATATTCTTTCTCAAGGGAAATTTAGAGACATTTCTGCATATCATATGTTATTACCACATTCATGTCCACTAAAATCCCTAATGGAACCTTTTCAAAAAATTAGTTCATCACACACTGGAACCAAACAAATTGAGATTCAACCAGGTAAAATTTTGAACATTAACAGCTGGTTGGAAAATGATCAAGAAGCTAAATTGTTTGATGTCTTGAAAGGTCATACTAGAGATTTTTCTTGGGACTATAAATACATGCAAGGAATCCATCCAAGTATTTCTACCCATCACATTTATACCGAAAATTTTAAACTAGTTAGGCAACCTAAGAGAAGGATCAACCCAACCTCAAGGACATAGTCAAGCAGAAATTGAAAAGCTATCATGAACTAGGCTTTATCTGCTCTATCTTAGATAGTCAAGGGTGTCTCCTCTTGTGATTATGCCTAAAAAGAATGGAAAATGGAGAATTTTTGTTGATTATATGGAATTGAAGAAAGCTACACTTAGAGATTATTTTCCTTACCATTATTAGATCAAGTTTTAGAAAATCTTTCAAGTAAACAATACTTTTCCTTCCTGGATGGCTTTAGTGGATATAATCAAATTAGGGTGGGTACTGAGGATAAGGACAAAACTAACTTTAATTATCCATGGGGTACCTTTTCCTACAAGGTATTGCCATTTAGACTATGTAATGCTCCAACAACCTTCCAAAGGGTTGTACTAGAATTTTTTGCAGATGTAACCAATGATTGTGTGGAAGTATACATGTATGATTTTAATGTGCATGGAAAAACATTTGATGATGGTTTGAAAAATTGGAAATAATATTAACAAGATGTGAGCAACACCATTTGTCTCTTAGTCATGAGAAATGCTTGAAGATGGTTGATGAGGGAATTGTACTAGGACAACACATTTGAAAGAGGAATTCAATTTGACCAAAACAAAATCACAATTATTTAAAAATTACTTGTTCCTCAAGCCTCCACGAATATCAAGTCATTATTGGGACATGTTGATACTATAGGAATTTTATCAAATATTTTAGTAAATCGGCTTCCTCCGTGTTTGGTTTTCTTACCAGGATTGTGAATTTTGTTGGGATGAAAAGTGTCAACATGCTTTTGAAGAGATTAAAGAAAATTAGTCACCGCCCCAATATTAAAAGGACCTAATTGGGAAAAACCTTTTCACATCCAAACATATGCCTCAAATAACTCAATTAGTGCCATTTTGGGATAGAAACATGAATAAGGGAAAATTTATGCTATTTACTACCTTAGTAAGAATCTTACTCCCATCGGATGAAATCTCACCACCACCGAAAAGAATTTCTTGCTATGATTTATGCAATTACTAAGTTCAAATATTATATTATAGGATACAAAATATTTGTACATACCGATCACTCAAAGATTTAGATACTTAATGAAAAAACCAGTGGTTGAGGTAGGATAATTAGATGGTTATTAATTTTACAAGAATTTTATATTACCATTGTGGATAATCCTAGAAAATCTAATGTGGTAGCTGTGATTCTCGTTAAAAAAACCCACTTGAGACCCATAGCCAAGTTGCAAGACAACAATTGGCCCTATTTGGTTCCAAAACAATTCTAAATTACTAGAACATATTTTTCCTTCATTAAAAAATATCAAGTTCACATGGTTCAAATTTTAGGGTTAGAAGTTTCAGTTAGGTTCAGGGAGAAATTTACCCCCATACCCACTCTCTAACAAGCTTAGAGTTTTAACTTGATTTTTCTCATACTTAACATATTCAAAATTTCCCTAAATCATTCCCATTGGATAGGAAATTTTCTCACCTTTCTGGTGATATAAATAAGTCCTCCTAACTCCTTCAGGAACTCAAGATATGAGCAAGCGGACCTTAGGGGTCAAATTTTCCCCAAGGGGACACGTGTCAAGCAGGGGTGAAAGGAAAATTTTGGGATGGCGGGTCATGGGGTGGCATTTGAATTTTTCCTTGCATGGGAGAAATTTCCCATTTGTACCCACACCTCCACGGGTCCTCCAAGGACATGTGGCGGCCTCAGAGTCATCACTGGGGAAAAAGGGAAGGGCGGAGCAGGGAAGAATTTGGGGCATTTCACCCAAGAGGGAGAGAAAATAAAGAAATTTCCACACACCCGCGGGTCCACTAGGGACACGTGGTGCTCAACAAGACATCACGGGGTGAAGGAGAGGGAAAGGCACAATGGTGAATTTTTTTGGAGCAACTTTACCAAAGGGGTAAAAGGGTAAATGGCGCCTGCAAGGTTTCATGGATCCGCGAAAGGAAGTTTTCCCAAGGTAGGGTGGGAGTGCGGGGTCGTGGGGAAATTTTTCAAAAATTTCCAAAGAATTTTTTAAGAAAAACAAAGGGTCCTCCCCCACTAGCACCCAAACCGCCATGTGGTAGCTTTGTGATAGGCAAAGGGCCGAGCGAGAGAAATGGAAAAGTTTTCCAAAATTTTCAAAAGGTCTAAGGGAAAAAAATGTCATGCCTCCACCACTTCCCTACGAGGACACGTGGCAACCTCCGATTGTCTCTATGGGCTAAAGCAGAGAAAAAGATAAACCTTTCCCGATCAAAATTTTAAAAATATTTCTAAGGTTTTTTTACGAGAAATTTTCAAAGTCCGTGGGCCCGCCAGGGAAAATTTTCCCAAATTTTCCCGCCAAGGTAGGAAAACTTCAGAGGGCCATAACTTGAGCTAGAAATCTTAGTTTTTAGCAAACAAGGACTTTACGGAAATCTCTCGAATTCCCTCTTTGCACATGAATCATAAATTTTACTTTTTGATAAAGTTTAAAGGGTCAATTTTACAAAAACAATATCAAGCTTTTAAAAGGCAAACTGGTAATTTCCAACTTTCAAATTTGATTAAATTGGATCTCCTCCTTCACTCAACATGCCAAAAAGACATGGAGAATTGATCTAGGGAGGGTTTAAAGTGTTTTAGGAAGGTAAATTTTTTCAATTGATTTCAATTGCATTTTTCCAACAATTGACAGAAAAATGACTGTTAGAGGGATTGGATTCGATTTTGCATTAATTTAACTTGTCTTCTTAAGTGTTCTTTGTCAATTTGAGTTCCTTAATATCTTAGCATGCTAAATTATATCAATTCCAAGTTGATTGTTAAGTGTAGGTCTGAACTGTGCATTTTATTTAAATTTACCAGTTTTAAAATTTGCAAGAAGATTCACTTCAAGGAAAATTCTGTATATCCAATTTATCATTTAAGTGTAATATCTTATTTCTAATATGGTCTAATACATTTAGTTGTATGTAAGAAATTCATTTCAAAGCTAGATGGTAAAGTCTGATTTCCAATTTCATATATTTCCAAAAGAAACAAGCAATAAAATTCCTTCATACGTATTTTCTTTCCTTTACAATTAAACAGAGATTCCAATCACAATTTGATATTCCAACTCAACCCAACAATGCAATGAGAGATGAACTTGCAATTCTTTATTAATTCAAAAGGAGATACATCTTTACATTCTTTCATTCCTTGATTGCCATTAATGAAATTCCTATTTCTTTCTTTCAATAATGTATAGAATATAATTATCCTTCACATTCGAATGTACAACTTCATAATCAAATTACATACATCTTTCTTCACAAAATACATATTAAAATTTCATCCACAACAAGTGGGAAAGGATTACAAATGATATGTTTCTTAAGGGACTATCAAACTGTATTTTCCTTTGCTCCAGGACAACAACATGCACATTTTCTTTTTCTCCAAGTTGATCACAACAAAAGAGGGGGAAAGGAAATGCTCTCCACCCAACAAGGACATCCAATGAAAGGAGAATTCTTCCTTCATCATTGGCCCCAGTCCCAACCAAAATAAAATTAGATATGAAATTCAACCTATGGCAATAATTAGCTTCCACAACACACAACATTCTTTCAAACATGCACACTTCAATATAAAACATATTTCAACAAAAAAAAATAGTTTACAACTGCAATTGAAAACATTCAAATCAAAACTCAGGCTTGATCATGCAAGCCAAAGGAGCAAGGTCTATGGGGGAAGCTACTTATGCCTCCCAATTAGGAATTGGGAATCCACTAGAACAAACCGCCAATAAATTTCACCATACATATCCTTATGCCCCCACAAATCCCTCCTTATGCCCCCCACAAAGTAAGAAATGCAAGCTATTTCTTTTTCATGGTGGATCCCAAACCAAAACTCCCTCCACAAAACTCTGATGCCAATGGAATTCCTTATGCCCCCACATGGATTCCCCATAGCCTTCTCCTACACCATCCCTAAGGCAGTCTACCCAACCAGCCAATAAATAAAATAAAACATACACCATTCACACAACACAACAAGAAAATAACGGCATAAAAAGGAGAGTTGAATTTCTACCTCTCCATGGTTACTTTGCTTCCAAGCGAAAGCTTTCAAAATCAATAACACAAGCCCAAACAACAATCTCCCAAGCATGCAAAGATTTCTCCAAACTTCCTCCGTGAGAAAACAAGATCTCTAACACAAGAAAATTCACCCCAAAGGAGTTGCAAAATGATTCAACAACCCAAAACAAGGAAAGAGTTTGAATTATATAGAAGAGGGAAGAAGAGAGGATGATGTGGATCCATGTAGGATGCCACATCACACATCCTCAATTCAAACACAAAAGACAAAAATCCATTCTCCCAAGCACAATAAAGAGGTGGGTGAAAATATGACAAGTTACTTGCACACTCTAAAAGCCCACACCTCAAGGGACAGAAAAATTAAATAAAATGTAAGAAAGTGCAATTAAAAAAATGCAACATGATTAATAAAATTCATTATAAAAGTCACAAATCACTTCTCCAACCATAAGTATGGTTGGTAAATTAAATTTAGAGGCATGGGACAAGTTTTACTTGTCCCACAAGCCTCCAAAACAGCCCCCCCAAGGACAAATTTGAATTTGTCATAGAGGTGGAGTATTTCATACTCCAAAACTGACTTACACAAATTCTTACACAACTTACACATCCCTTACATATTTAATACAAAGAACCAACAACTCTTATAATTACTTTCCCATATCCCAATTTAATTTATTTAAATTTTAATCATATGATTCTCACATTAATTCTATCACAATTTTAATTAATTAAAAGAAAGGAACACATTACTAATAAAATACATACAACAATAATAAAAGAAACACATTAATAAAATACACAAACCCATGGTCACATATAAAGGAAATCCCCCATGGGAATCCCTAACAAAATACAACACACACACTCAAGACATGTTGCCATGGTGACCTTGTCTGAATTCACCTAGAATTCCATTGTGGTTGGTCTCCGATCCCCCGATGTTTGTTGTGATGTTTTAAACCTACAAAACACAAATACCTCCTTCGGCCTCATGGCCATATCAGAACATCCAACATGATATAAATGAAATCACAAAACCAACTATATAAATGAATCACAACAACATCGAAGTAACAACTACATCATTTACATTTTTAATTAATAACTATATCATCATCATACAATATACATTTTCTAGATCTACTCATAATATCCAAAATCATACATCCGAACAACATCCATAAAACATCCATGTCAAATAGTATATCATCATCCACATATGAGTGTCTCTAATTATCATCATGCATCATAACCAAATCAAGATCAACAATAATCCATGATCAAATGTCTAACAAAGATACTAACTCAAAACATAATAATGTTCATAATGTGATCAACTATATTAGAATAAGTATCAGCAAGTGTCAAAGGGAAATGGGCACTACAGTAGTTGATTTCTTGTCAATATTAACCACTACAGGGGACCAAGATCTAGTTAAGGAAAAATTTCTAGATGAATAATTATTTGCTATTTCAGCTGATACACCATGGTTTGCTGATATGGAAAATTATCTTGCAACAAAGAATTTCCCCCCTTATTTTACTAAGAAACAAATGAAAATATTAATTAAAACTAGTGCACAATTTAAATGGTTAAATGGAATGTTATTTAAATGTGGTCCTGATTTGGTTTTATGCAGGTGTGTGAGAGAAGATGAAATATTTGACATACTTAGGGCATGTCATGATGAACCAAGTGGAGGAAACTTTTCAGTGAAAATAACAACCCACAAAATACTTGGCACTAGCTATTATTGACCATCTCTATATAAAGATGTGAAGAAATACATCAAGCAGTGTGATCCCTATCAAAGGATGGGACAACCAACTTTCACTAGTGAAATGCCTCTCAGTAACATAAAGTAGTGATTTGACCATTTGAAAGGTGGGGTCTGGATTTTTTGGCCCTTTTATTCCTCCTTTATAAGGAAAAGAGCACATTCCTATATGTATTGATTATGTGACAAAGTGGGAAGAGGTGCAGGCTATAGAAAATGATAATGAAGATGTAGTTGCTGATTTTTTTGGCAAAAATTATGATGAAGTTTGGTGCACCAAGAAGTATAGTTTCAGACCAAGGTCCACATTTCATGTCTAATATGATCTAGGCCTTCACAATGTACTATCGTATCAATCATAGGAAACCATATCCCTGTTACCCATTATCAAATGGGCAAGCAAAAGTGACAAACAGGGATTTGGAAAACATTCTCACCAAAATAGTTGAAGTAGGTAGAAGAGATTGGGTGGAGAGGTTACCCGAGGCTTTCTCGGGATTATAACACAATTTTGAAGACTACAACAAGGTTCTCACCATATGAGTTAGTCTATGGGAAAAATCCCTTATTACCCATTGAATTTAAACTACAAACATTGAGGACAAAAATAAATTGGGTATTGAATTGGATACAACACAAAAGGAAAGAATTCTACAACTCAATGAATTGGATGAGATGAGATTGGAAGCACTTCAATAGATAGAGATAATCCAAGACCAAAGGAAGCAGTGGTATGATACACATATCAAGGAAAGTAAATTCAAGGAAGGAGAATGTGCATTACTATTTGATTCCAAGTACCAAAGCAATTCAAAGGAAAGTTGAGAATCAGTGTGATTGGGACCTTATCGATTGAGTAGATATATGACAATGGATTTATTCAGCTACTTTCCATTAATGGAAGTAGAAGGACACTTTTGGTCAATGGACATAGACTAGTACTCTATAGGAATCCTCCTACCAAGGATGAATTCTTGAAGAAAATTGAAGTAGATAAGGAATTTGATCATATGGAAGAACTTAGTTCTTCCAAAATGATCAAGTAATTAGATGAAAGGATCCAAAATAAAGGGAAAGGAATGAAAACCAACAAATGGTGTTATCTTTTAAAAAATTAAAATAAAAAAATATTTTAAAAAACAAAAGGGAAGGGAATGAAAACCAAAATGGCGTTCTCTTCCCCAAAAAAAATTATGCCAAAGACCAATTGAAAACTACAAATGGCGGTTGCGTCTCTCAATAAATGGCTAGTTCGAATAAAAGGAACTTCTTTGGAATTCCAACTATCTTTTCTAACCATTTTTTTCATTTTTTTAGGAATGATGAGTCATTAAGGTGGAGGGATTACATCAATAAGGATGGTAATTATGTCTTGATATTATTAAAGGTTAAATTAAATGTTCACATGTGAGATTAGACATGATTTAAGTAGGTGGTATAATGAGTCACTTATTGTACATTATGATTAAAATCAAGTAATCATGAGGTTAATGTCAACTAAATAAGTAAAATTGGTTGTGTATTAATAATGAACTATCATTTGGGTGGAATAAATGAAATTGAGAGAAGTTGCAGAAAAATTCAAAGAAGAAATAGTAGAATTAAATTTGAAATTCTGTAGCTAAATCCAATAGTTTTGTAGCCAAATCCAATAGTTCCACATCTATCTCCCAACAAAGCAAGGATTTGAAAGAAGAAATAATGTGAATCATCCTCTTTTCCATGGGTATCAAAAAGAAGTCAGAGCTAGAAGATGATACACAACTTCTTGCAGATGGACAAGTAGCAACCATTTTTGAACAAGTAGGTTGGCTAGAGTTTTGAGGAAATTATCAAAGTACAATGATAAATTGGTAAGGAAATTTCTTGTGAATTTAGAGGAGTCCATAACTAAGGTTAAAAGCATTGTAATTCCCTTTACTATTAATATAATGAGAAATGTATCTGGGGTAAAAATTGTACATGTTCCAAATATTGTAAAGGGGACCCTAAAAGAATTGGTGGAAACCTTAAGAAAAGAGGGTGAATCTGAACCCCAATATATTTATAATACTAAGAAGATCATCAAGGGGGTCAGAAGAGATATCCTACCCAAACCCTTTGATAGAGTAGCATTTTGGGTAGTTAAGTACCTAACTTGCGATGGCCAATATGGGACTATGGGAAGAGAGGTCCTTAAAATGCTTATATATCTTAGGTATGGGCGTAAAAACAAGAGTATATAGTAAACCTTCCTGGTTTCCTCTTTGACTCCATCTAGAAAATGGATCAAAGATATTCTTGGGGATTTGGGACAATTAGACATCATGGATGGGACAATCGATAGTATGTCAAGCACCATTTTATCTTAAAGAAAAATGGAGAAGAAGCATGGGAAAAATTCCTTAATAAGTTCATACAAATCCTCGATATTATCGAAGGGAAGTACCAAACCCTTTCTCACCTAAATGAACTTGGAGATTGATCCCCTAAATAGAAAAAGAAGGAAATAAGTGGGATTAAAGTGCTAAAGAGGAGGAGATGTGAAAGGATGATCAAAGTCAAAACCTACGTGTCTTCAAAATAAACTCCTTCCTCTCGCAACAATACCAAAAGAACTAATACCTATCTCTCGATGTTGACAATTCACCCAAGTTATATAGTGAAGTAAAAATCAAAATAAATGCAAGGAGAAATCCCAATTTAGGGAATGTTGAAGCTCCCGGAAGGAAAAGAGTTCATAATAAGTCTAGGGAAACTCCAGTGGATATTGAAGTATAGGAGGGTTTGGAGAAATAATTTTTGATATTCTAGGCAACATGGCAATGTCTCCTCCTCTACCAAGTCAAACTGACGAATTGGAGAAAGAAGATGAAAGATTTGAATAGCAAGATTTTCAAGAGATGGGGGACTCAACAACACTATCACATGAGGAAGAGGAATTGGCATCTTGGAAACAAAAAGGGAAATCCCCTTTGGTGGAAGAGAAATGCTCATTCCCTAAGGAAATTTCAGAAAAAGAGGAGAAACAACAAGTTAGGCAGGCTCTATTCTTGTCTAGAGAAGAAATTATCATTAGGGAGAAGGATGAGGAATAAAAATTCCTCAAAAACAAATTGAGAATAGGGAAATTCTCATTGAATAACTAAAAATTCAACTCACATATAGGAATGAAGAATTGACATTGGTCAAACAAAAAATGGTGGAAAAAGAAAAAGAATGTCAATTGGCTAGTAAATAGAGTGTTATGACAAAGATATATTCAATGGATCAAATTGTTTAAACCGAGTTAACTTAGTATCCACTTAAGCAAAGCTTATGGGATGATACTTGCAGAAAGCTTAATGAATTCAAAATATCAAATCAGGAACTAAGAAGCAAGATGGAAGAGGAGAAGAAGGAAAGGAAAGAGTGGAAAGAATAATTCTACAAAATGGAGGAAGAGAAATTTAAATGTCTGGAAAAGATACAAATGGTCTGTATAATGAGTAAAATATTACTCACATGTAGGAGACCTTCTCCTGCATATAATGTCTTTCTCAAGATAAATTTATCCATTGGAAACTATCAAGGATTGCATGTGGTCTTCCACATGAAATAAAGGATGAATCAAAATTCATGACAACATATTCCTAAGCCAGTACAAAGTAGAAAAATATTCTCTGTGAATTCTATCTCTACAAATTTATGCTGAAAAGAACACGGGCTTCATGATTAATTTGTATGTAGGGGAAATCTAGTTGAATGCATTTGTTTCTATATTCCAAAATCATATATCTTGTAATGAGAGGGATACTTAACACTTATTAAAGGCTAGTTCATCCGACCTCTCGCATGAAATCTCACTATGAAAAACCATCTGCCTTTGCTTATACATTTATGATCCCATGCCTTTAACATCTGATTCAAGGCACATTATATTGCTAGCCTAGAAAATTATTGATGCCTTCACCTCTTATGATGATAAAAAAATTGAAGATATTTATGAAAGATTCTCGAAGAGATGGGAGTTTCTCACTCTTGCATTAAGAATAATAAAGTGATATCTCCCATGAACTTAATATGGAGTATGGAAAGAGCTAGAGCTTTGTGTACACAAATCCCTCAAGTCGATGAAAGATGCAAGGGAATGTGGATGGGGATGAGTAAAAGGCCTCATATACTTCTCACTCCCATGTATCCATGGAAAAATAGAGAGCCTCGTGATCCCACTCACTTTGAGGAGTGGCAAAAGATAGAGGATCGGGATAAAACACTTCTAAACTAAAGTACTAAGCATATTCAGTTTCAACCATTTGACCATAGCAATCAATCGAATGCATAATTCACAATCCTAGTTTTGAAGAATAGAGTTTGTAAGAGGAATTACAAACAAATAAGTGTGGGGGAGATGATAAGGCCAAAATATGCCTCATCAATGTGCAATAAATGATCTCATTTTACTCTCCTTTTAATCAAGTTTGAATGCATTTTGTGGCTTTTGTTTGATCTAGTATAAGTTAGGATGTAATTATCCATATTTTGTTTGATTTATTTCTAATGTCTAAAAACTCTATAATTCCTAACAAAGTGTGTGGAAATTCAGTTTTTGGAATAAAACAGTCACATTCGGTTAGATAAGAAAAGTATGAAGCAACCAACACCTTTTTTAGAACATTGGATTCAATGCAGCTTAACTCCAAAACCTTTAGGATTAGTTCTCAGAACTCCATCACTCAGCTAAGGAACTCTATCGCTTAGTTCTGGAACCTTCAGAATTAGTTTTAGAACTCCCGCGCTTAGCTCCAAAATTTTTGTAGTTAGTTCTGGAATGTTTCCTTTTGTTTTGGAACTTCTCCAAAGTTCTAGAATCAATGGGAATCTATTTATTTTGAAAAAATCTAGTGATAGAGAAATTAATGGGCCCTCCAATTAGGAACAAATCAACAAATTTTTGATTCTTCATACTTTGTAAATACTTGTGTGAGACCAAATAGCTATATGTCCAAAGAAGGTTTCTAGATTTCACATCTACTTTGAGAACTATTTTGTTTCACTAGAACCTATAGATGGATGGACAGCTATTGAGCACTTATGGTTGTAAATGCATCTTTGGATGATGAAATATATATAAATACCTATAGATAGATTAAATATAGAGATATGATATAGATATACAATGAAGTTTTGTAAGACAACATTTCAGTAATAAGATAGCCATTTCATTTTGAGAGAATCATAATTTGTCAACTCCTGATTCAAGGTGGAGCAAGGGCCCACTCCTCCAAGAAACAAGATCCTTTATTTTATTGGTATTTATATTTTTAAGAAATTCATGTAAATCTGTTAAGTCTTAATTTTGTAAGTGTTTTTTGTTCTTCAGTTAAAATATGTTACATAATTGTTCCTACAGGTGTTGTAGATTAAACTCTTATTTCTTTGTAAACATTTTCAAATGTGTGTTTACTTCCAAGCAGTGTGTTTAATTATGTAATGTACATTTATTTCCAACAATTTGTTTCATTATGCAAAAGTGTGTTTATTTCTAGCAATTTGTTTCATTCTACAAGAGTGTGTTTATTTCCAGCAGTACGTTCAATTCTGAAAGATTTATTTATTTCAGAAATGAGTGTTTATTTCAGCAAATTTCTCGAGTTTAGCTTTAATAAAGATTTGGCTAGGAAATATTAAAGACACCTTAAAACCCCCAGTAAATGAAAATAATAAATACCAGTAATCTATTACTATATCACAATTCTAGGTTATAGATATGACTACAATAGCTATATCACAATTCTAACTAGAGTTGATTAAATGACTAGATTATCAATAGCTATACCCTAGAATGACTATAATCTATAGTTATAAGTATGACTAAAATAGCTATACCATTGGTTTGAATATGAAATCAACTAGGAGTTGTTTAAATGAAGGGAATAATGACACCCATCACTTACTATTTCAGGAGTTTGAATTTTCATTCGTTGTAAAACTAGGAAAAGTTATTTAGACCTGACCATCTATCATGGATTAACTCGGAGAGGACACGCAGCATTGAGTACACAATGTCCGATGCACAGCTTGTTCATATTGTAGTGCGTGACCTCTATTTGGAGGATATTGTTGTTTTCTTATGAAATGGTGTGGCATCTGAAGGAATGAAGGCCTTTGAGAAAAATTAGTTGGTTTACGCACCACACCTTATATGCTAATTAGCGGAGACCTATATAAACTAGGCCAGATGAGTTTTTACACCGGTGTGTGTTGGAACATGAGCGTATGAAATCATGGAAGAAGCTCATGGTGGCATTGTAGGAGGAAACTATGCAGGAATTCTTTCGCGCAAGATCCTATTGGTACAATTTTAGTGGGAGATGGTTTATAAGGATTATATAGAGTATTACAAGGCTCTGTGACCATTTCTAGTGCCTTGGTAAGCTAAGGTGGAGAGATGAAATGCCATTAAGACCTATTACTAGTGTAGAGCTGTTTGAAAAATGGGCAATTGACTTTGTGGGCCCTATTTCCCAGCCATGTGCAGGACAGGTTCATGCTATATTATCACTTACACAAATTATCTTACACGGTGGGTGGAAGTAGTGCCTACGAAGGATTGCATGATGGCTACAATAGCTAGGTTATTATGGGAGAATATAATCAACAGTATGGATGCCTGTTGAGTTTAACAAGTGATAGGGTTACTCACATTTTGAATGAAATTGTTAGAATATTATTAGCAGAGTTTATGGTGTCCCATAAAAAAATACACCATATCTTTGTTAGGCTAATAGAATTGAAGAGGCATTTAACAAGATAATTGAGCTAGAAATTAACTAAGATTTACAATGTCAGAAGGAGGGACTAGGATGAAAAAGTCTCTTTAGTACTATGGGCATATTACATGACTTATAAATGATTAAACAAGGCCACACATTTTCAATTGGTGTTTGTGTGGAGGAAATTCTTCCTGTGGAATTCATGTTACCATATTTGTGTATTATGCATAAAGGAGGATTGGGCTGATGAGTAAGCACTTTAAGAGAACATACACAAACTAATGTAGTTACATGAGAGGTGCGCTATAGCCCGATGGAGCCGGTGAATAGAGAAAGCTAGGTAGAAGACATGGTATAATCGACATAATAAAAACAAGAAGTTTGAGGTTAGATAGATGGTTCTTATGTTGTTGTCCACTCAAAATTCCCCTGCTCTTAAGAAAGTGAAAATTCAAAATTTTGAGTTTAAGTGTCTTCTCTGTTGTACTGATAATGTTAAAAGTTGAGAAATTGAGAAAATCTACGTTTTTGGGTCATTTTGTGTGTTTTCCAGTGCCTGTCGAACATTTTTGTCCCGCGTGTCCCAAGTTCAATCAGGCCCTCTGCTCCCCGATCGGCCGATTTCCCGAAGTTTTTATTTTTCGAGCCCGCTCAACTTTTTGTCCCGCATGTCCCAAGTTCGCTCGACAACTTTTTTCCATTTTCGGCCGGATCGCCCGAACCGCTGCACTCGCGCACTTTTGTTCAAAGTCCCAAAAAGAATTTGTGCGTTTTTTCCCCACTTTGCCCGAATCGACCGAGCCGCATGCTTCAAGGCCATGGCTTTCGCCCGCATGTCCCAAATGAGCCAAGTGCCATTCGTGCTAATTTTTCCTTCTCTACCCGAATATCTTGATTATTCAAATTGGTAGGTATGTTTTAAATGCGCATTAATTACCTTTCTCTCTCCTAAATGGCTATATAACGAGCGAACCCCCTTTGCATTTTTCACACTGCTTCCATGTTATCCTTTACTCAAACCCTTGCAATCTAAATTCCTATGTGCGTATCCTTTCCTCTCGTGAGTCCTTCCTGAGTCTAGCTTGCAGCTCTGCCCTCTGAATTACTATCAACATGAAGATCAAATTTCGTGGACAGAACAAATCTCACTACTAGAGTCTACCATTCCCAATATCGGAGACAGTGAAGCTTGCCATCTTGACTTTGGCGATTTTTGGTCGAGGATGGCAGATGCAAACCCTACACCAATGGCACAGATGATTCACGATAGCAGTTTGGCTTTCGCTGGTGGTTTCCCAATCTCGGTGCAATGTGCAAATACAGTGCTTTCATGCGGAGCTCATTTCGACCCTAATTCGAGCGAATTGACCAACATACACGGGAACTCATCACCAAACTGGACGCTACCACCATTAGCACTGCACTGAGGATTCTAGAAATGGATAATGCCATAGTTGTTTCCCAGAATCAAGCACAGGCCCTGTTCAATCAAGACAGTGACAACTACAAGGCGCGGGTGGCGAAGTCTTGGCTTAAAAACCCTAAGAAGGGAGCATCTCGTCTATCCAAGACTCTTTTCTCGGGCTGATTTCAATGAAGAATTGTCGATTTTATAATCCTACTGGCTCAGGTTATGGGCTTACCCTCTACTAACGAGTTCCATTTCTGGATGTGCCCGCTCATCAACATGGTGTGCGAGGGAACTCAAAATATCAACTGGGCAGAAATCATCAGCATGAACTTAGCGGAGCAGCTGTCCAATGTACAGCAAATGAAGAAATTCTACATGACTTCGTACCTGATGTATACTCTGCGGCATCAAGGCAATGGTTTGGTTTTTCTTACATCGATGCCCACAAGGATGATCCTGTATATGCCTACTGCCCACAGTTCACCCTAGAGACCAGCAATCACAATTTCCGAAGGGTAAATGATGCTTTCACCATGTATGTGGTCAGGCTTCTCGAGGGTGACACTGCTAGAAGATTTTCCGACGGCCATGAACTCCGATATCGCACTATCGTGCCTATTTTATCCAATTCGTAAAATTCTCCTATATCAAAGCTTCACGGCACAAGCATGAGAGCACCCCCTATGAGGCTTCCCATGTTCTACAAGTTGATAAGATGGCTTTGATAGAAGTATGCAGTAGTTTGAAAATTGCACAGAACCTGCAGAGACAAGAAGATTACCGGTTTGCACTTCCCCATCTCTTTGGGAAACTACACTTGTAAAACAACCGTGGGACGCACAGAATATAGAAAGAGCCCTAGCTCCCATCACTGTCCATTTCTTCAAGCCAAGAACTTGCTTCGACTCAAAGAAGTTCATTGAGCAGAACATCAAGATAATCTATCATCATAGGGTAGATACAGAAGACTATTGGGCTGACTGTGCCGATGATTTTGAGGCTAGAAGGAGGCATTATGGCAGTTCTCTCTGCACCGATCCAAGAACTTGGCTTGTACCAAGTTCCTGAAGGACTCCAGGATGACAACTCTGATCTATACTCATATGAGTATGACAATGTGGTTAAGCACACTCCCTTGGAGGACTTGGATTGGTTCAAGAAAGAGAAAGATGATCTGGCCGAGATCCTGGCTCCAGTCTTAGTCAGGACTAAGATCTGGTTTGATAAGAAAGTTCGAGAGCTTAGGAGGCACTCAGGAGAATCCTCCTCTAAGGATGTTTCAACACCAAGGAGGGAAGCATCGACTCCAATATCAGACACACCTGTGCAAACCCCTCCTGCCTCATCAACGCAAGGACCTGCAGCTTCTACTCCTTCATCCACCCAAGTATACCAGAAGAAATTCAAAGAGGTTAAGAAGGAGCCTGTGGAAAAATATCCTCAGAGAAAGTAGGTAGAAATACCTTTGGGATCAGAGAACATTATTGTTCTCAGTGAAAGTGAAGAGAGTGAAGTGCCAGCTCCTCTAAGTGCTCCTGAAGCTCCAACGGATAAAGATAAGGAAGTCCAGAGCACTGAACTTCCAAGTGCTATTGATTCCTCTGCAAAGCAATTATCTCAAGTGCCCCACTCGTGTCTCAACTTGAGACAACAGCTGTGCAAACCTTGAGCATCATGAGCTCTCTGTCTCTTGGTCCTCTTGCCCCTCCTACTACTTCCTCTTCCTCTTTTGCATGGGTGCAACCTTTTGTCGACAGTAGAAAGAGGAAATCTTCCTCTCAAAGCTCAGGGGGCCAAATTTTGACGTGTGGCAAAATGTCTCATAGTTAGCACTACTCCTTCTCATGCCAAAAAGCCAGAATCACCTCCAGGATAGTGTCTGATGCTCAGGGTCAGCAATTCCTAGAGATTGCTAAGCCTACAGTAGATAAATCAGAGCAGGACTTACAGGCATCTGACCTAGAATTCTCAAGGATTCCTATGGGAGAGTCTACCCCTGAAGGTGAGATCCACAACCTCCAAGAAACAAATCCACAAGAATCATTGAAGGGTAGAGAAAGGGCAGAAAACTATTGAACAGTTGGAGGAACAAGCCCAGATTCTCACAGGTTTTATCAAATCTCTTTTGTCTAAGGACAAAGTTTTGGACCCTACCCCATTGACTACCCTTCCGCCACCTGTAATTTTGAGCCAAGATGAAGTACAGAGTATCAAAGACATGCACAAGTATTCCATCTATGGCAGAGCTATGGAGGCCATGGTGGAAGATATGCTTGTTGCAGGATTGAACTTCATCGATGAAGCTTTCAAACTCCACTGGAAAGGTGAACAACTTGCAACAGAAGCTCTCCTCCACTATCGGGATCATAGATAAAGAGCTCAAACTCTGGAGCAGTTGCATAGTAGACCTTCGTCTCATGGGACAGACAGATGAGAACATTTTATTGGTGAATAAGGTTTTTGATGATGCAAAGGATAATCACAAAGTCCCGGGTTTACAAAGCATGGAGTGGAAGATCAAAGTCTTGGAGGAGGCTTGGGAGAATCAAGAATAGCTGGCGTAGGGTGAGGCTTTCAAGACACTGGTCAGATCGCTTTCAAAGATATACATTTTCATCTTCGTGATGAAACTTCTGCATGCCTTTTTCCTTGCAAGAAATCAAAGCTCAATTCAGAGCTTTTTTCAAAGATAATCTATTCAAGGAAAGCTCCATTTCCAAAGAGAAAATGAAGGATATTTTCTCTCTTCAATCTGCCATTGAAGAAGCAAATAAAGACTATCATACTCATGTCGAGTTTGATAAGGAAATGGAGAAGTGCCTCGGATTTTGGACTCAGTCTACAGCCAACACATCAGTCCCCCATGGCAGAGACATAGCCGAGGCGTTGAAGAGATTCAGGCAGCGGATTTTGAAGTTAGTGGGTCCCTCCCAGTCATAACCACCTGTCTTCTTCTCCTTATTCTTCTCTTCTCTTCTAATTCTTTTTCTCGGATTCATTGTAATAAGTTGAGGTATTGTGATTGGCAATCCTTAACTAATCTTTAGTTAAAAGAAGTGGTTACCAAGAGTAACTGATTTGTAAGCTATATAATGGCCTCTCCACGCCATTTTGCAAAAGGAAGGAAGAACTTGGCTTATTTTCTGAAAGTGTAAATAGATCATAAAGAAATCAATACATAAGGGCTTTTCATTCTTTGTCTATCTGATCTCTTTTATCCCCAAGCTTTTCATTTAATTTTGTGAAGATCATTTGTTCTGTGTTATGTCAAGAAACTTTGTGTTCTCGTAGAGATGTTATTTACAGTAACTTTGTGTCTTTAAATTCCATCTTATTTATATGATACAAATGATCTTGTTTCAATTCACCGTAACTTCGCATACATAAATAATTACTCATATCTATAATTCGAGTGTTGCCTTTCTCGCTCATTCTCATATTCTCATTCCTCACTCCTTTTGTAATTGATGATCTTTATAGAAAACACTTTCATAATATCCAAGTTCAACCAGAAAATCATGTTTTGTATATTTGTAAATAGGTTCGCTTTTTGAATAAGGGAACCTCTCCCATTAAAGAGGAGGGACTTCTTGTCCCCCCGACTTGCTCTTCGTAAAGTCCTATTTGACGACCAACAGCTTTTAGAACTCCACTGGGAAAATCATATTCCAGCTTTGTAATTTTTATCATCCTTTGATCCGCGACTCTATGTTTTACTCGAGGGAGAAGGGCCCTTGGTATTGAAGATTCTCGCCAGCTTTTGAGCAAAGCAGGTTTTCCTTTCCTTCAACAAGAAATAGAAAGACTCATTCGACAAGCACTCCACCGTTTAAGATAGAATTCCTACGGGTGGTATTCCTTCAAAGCCGACTAGTCCTAATCTTCGACCTTTGATTCTTGTTGGTGTTGTAGTTCCTCTCCAACCCATTTTTCCAAGAATGGCGGTACCATTACCCCGGGGTCATCGTGTCGGGCCCCTTGCCCTTCCTCAGCCTTTGCATGAGTTACCCAAAGGTAACCTAAGAACTTCCCTAAATTCAAAGGCGATGATAAAGTGCATCCCGATGAACAAATCACAACCTTCATAGTTGCATGTGGAGTTCTCGGGGAATCAAGCATGAAGATGTCTCCATGAGACTGCTTCATTGAGACTTTACAAGATAATGCTACCGATTGGTTCTATCACCTTCTACTGGCTAGTGCTATCACTAGTCGGGACACACGAGAACTAGGTTTGAAAACATTTCAAACCAAAGTAGAAGATGTGCATGCCTCATAGCCCAAATCTCTTAGATAAAGAAAGATTCACAAGAGCCGATGAGAGAATTTGTGGCCCGATTCAACAGGTTGATTAATAAAATTCCACCAAATACTCGACCTGTAGATCAAATCCAAAAATGTTTCTTCCTAAATGCCCAATCACCTGGAGTTAGTTATGCACTGAGAAGGGCTAATCTCGCAACATTGGTTGAGGATCAAACTCTTGCTGTTAGTGTCGAAGATGATTTAATCATGTCAGGGAAGTTGAGGAGAGACCCTTCCAAATCTAAGTCTGCTTCTTCCTCCTCTTCCACTCCCGGACCTAATACTGATCCATTGGTTCAAAAACTTGCGAATGATCTCATCGCCATTAAGAAACAATTGGCTCAACATGCTCCCTATGCAGACATTCCAAGGAGGAATTTTCAGCCTAGAAATTGTTTGCCCGCTTCTCAAACAAGGCTAGTGCTTGAAGGACCTCCTGTTAAAGTTCCTGTCAATGCAACCTGTGAAGTTGAGGAACCAGATGATGATGAGGATAATGAAGCTTATGGAAGTTTGTGGAAGAAGTTGATGATGAAGCGGATGGACTTGAGGGATCTCAATTTAATTTCTTCACCACCGAGGGCATTGATGATGGAGATGATTATGATGAAGTAAGTAGCAGACATGAATAGCGAATCATACACTTGTCATGACTCGAGAGCAGACAAAATCGTAGGGAGAAAGTGGCACAACCCACCAAGAAATCTAAGGAGCAGTGACAACTATCCCCGTAATTGCAAAAAGAGGATCTCCTATCCCCATTTCATCTACACCAAAGGTGAGTCCTATCAATTCTACTACTAAAGTTACTTCTTTTCCCCTAAAGTTGATAAACCTAGGATCTCAAGTGATGATAGCCCGTCCACTTCTGGGTCTTTTGATATTATTGACCACCTGAAAAAGACTAAGGTTCAAATCTCAGAGGCTGAGTATTATCAAACCCATCCCAAGGATTTTGCTAAAATGATTCACTTTGTCAATTCCCATTCTAAAACCACCTCTAAAGGCCTTTTACCCACTCCTTCTGCACCACAGCCTAGTCTGGTAGCCGCTGTCACCTCACCCAATGACAAAATCAAACCATTTTATGTAACACTTCTTATAGCTGGCCATAGGCTCAGTAATTGTGTCATAGACTCAGGAGCCTCAGACAATGTGATGCCTGCTAAAGTAGCTCATGCCTTAGGCTTGACCCTCACACGCACTTATGGATCTTGTTACTCTATGGAGAGTAAGGAAGTGCCCCCGGCTCGGAAGAATTAAAGATGTACAAGTGGCTTTCACCGCTTTGCCTGAGAAGAGAGTTTTGGCTACTATCTTAGTAGTAGATATTCCTCCTTCATACGGGATGTTGCTAAGTAGGAACTTCTGTAAGGGATGTGGGTGGAGAAATTCAAATGGATTGGTCACATGCACTCGTACCTATTAATGGACAAATGAAGAAGTTGTCTGCTGAGAAGCAACCGAGTATATTGTACAAAAACGGATGATCCTAAAGCACAAATACTCTATGAGGATATGGGGCATGGAAACTACATGATTATGTCCCCCTGATGAAATCCAACTCCCAAAGTGTCACCTAAAGATCCTAATGGTGTTTGGATTTTAGATTTTGATGGAAGTTGTTCCTCAGCTGGTTCCTCGAGCTGGTGTCATACTGGTGTCACCTGAAGGAAGCCTTTATCCTTTTTCATTCAAGTTGCAGTTTGAAAATACTAATAATAAAACAGAGTATGAGGCTCTCATTCTTGGACTACAAGTGGCAAAAGAACAAGGTGTGAAGAATATTCTGGCTCGTGGTGATGCGGAATTGATTGTAAAGAAAGTTACAAACCTTTTCCAGTAAAAATGGAAGGTCAAACATTACAGAATCATGTTTGGGATTCCATTGAATTTCTCGATGCTTTCTCCATCGAAGCAATACCTAGGGAGAAGAACACTAGGGCTGATTCACTAGCAGTCTCAGGGTCACTACTGATACCTCATCCTGACTTCTCTCAAGATAAGTTCACCATTGAGATGATCCATCGACCTAGTGTACCCGATAATACAAATAACTAGAAAGTTTTTAATGATGATCGCACTTTCTTTCTTTCTTAAACTCAAGGATAATTTTGAATAGTTGTACTTTGAAGGAAGTGATAACTTGCCTTGTGAAAGTGTGTCCTTTGACAAAGCAATACCAAGGAGAAGAAACGGATCAAGATGGATGCATCAAACTCAAGGGAAATAAGATTCCTAAAGGATTGGTGAGTTTAGAGGAACTATTTGATAAACACGATAGGTATGTAAAGTCTAGAGCTTCTACTGGACCTCAACAATCAGCTGAGTATGAAAAAATTAATATTGGGAGTTCTACTGATCCTAAGCTCGTGAACATTGGAAAATGTTGCACAGCAGATGAGAGGAAGAAAGCAATTGATCTTTTAAAGAGGTATAAGGATGTTCTTGCTTACTCTTATGAAGATTTAAAAGCTTTCAAACCAAAAGATATGTAGCATTTTATTCCTCTCAAACCTGGAATTAAGCCTTTTAAGTAGAAACAGAGGCAATACAATCCCAAAATAGCTGACACCATTTTTCAAGAAATACAGAAGTTGTTGAAAGCTAAAATCATTTTTCCCATCCACCATTCAACATGGATTGCCAATATTGTGCCTGTTAGAAAGAAAAATGGTGAGATCTCGCATCTGTGTTGACTTCAGGAATCTGAATCAAGCTTCCTTGAAAGATAATTATCCTTTGCCTATGATGGATCAGGTCTTGCAAAGCGTGAATGGTGATCTGAAATGTTTCTATGCTTGATGGATTCTCGTGGATATAACCAGTAGAAGTTAATACCGCAGATCAGCATAAAACGGCTTTCACTACCCTTGGGGTACCTTTGCTTACAAAAGAATGCCTTTTGGGCTCATTAATGTTGGTGCCACTTTTCAGAGAGCTATGGATCTGGCCTTTGGAAGTTTGAAAGGGAAGTGTATTGTCATATACCTTGATGACTTGACTGTGTTTTCTAAAACAAGGGCGGATCATTTTGACCACCTGGAGACAGTTCTGCTAAGATGTAGAGAACATGGGATCTCTTTGAATCCTAAAAAATCTATCTTTTGTGTCACAGAGGGGAAATTATTAGGGCACATCGTCTCCAAAGATGGTATTAAGATTGATCCTGAGCGAGTTCAAGCTATCCAGCAAATTCCTCTCCCAACTAGCAAAAAGGGCGTGCACTCTTTCTTTGGTAAGATCAATTTTTTAAGAAGGTTCATCCCTGATTTTGTAGAGTTAACTTTGAATATTTCCCAAATGATGAAAGGAAAACAAACGTTTGGTTGGTCTCCTGAAGGAAAATAATCCTTTGAAGGTATTAAAAGAGCCATTGCTAAAACTCCTATTTTAGCATGTCCTGATTTCAAAGAAAGATTTTATTATCTATCACTACACCACAAATAATACCTTGGCTACTGTTTTGACTCAAGAAGATTCTAATGAGCATGAACTCCCAATTGCATTCATGAGCTATATTCTGAAAGATCATGAGTTAAAATACACCATGATGGAAAAACATGCTTTTGCAGTGGTTAAAGCTGTCAAGCAGTTTCATTTTTACATTCTCAACTCTCATTCCATGGTGTTGGTTCCAGATACAACTGTTAAGTCAATTCTCACACAACAGGAATTTGGATCCAAGAGAGGGAACTGGGTTGCTAAGGTCCAAGAATATGATATCGACATCGAGCCGACCAAGCTCGTGCGTGGAAAAGGCCTTTGTGAGCTCATTGCTGAAGGAGCTAGACATGAGTTACTGGAGGATAAAGTTGGCCTTCCTACCATTCTGTTTCTTAGCTCAGTTGATGAATGGTATGCTGATATCACTCATTTTCTCACCTATGGAGAATGCCCCTCTCATTTAACTGCCAAAGAAAAGAGGACTCATTAAACTAAGGTCGCTGCAATATGTGTTGTGGGAAAACACCTTGTTCAAACGTGGGTTAGATGGAAGGTTTTTGAAATGTGTGACAAGGAACAAAAGAGAAAAATTTGCTCTCGCTTTTCATGATTAGGCATGTGGAGGGCACTATTCATCAATGGTCACTACTCATAAGATACTCCGTGGAGGATATTACTGGCCTACCTTGTTCAGAGATGCATCCAAGTGGGTTGATAAATGTGAGGCTTGTCAGACCTTCGTGGGAAGACCTAAATTAGCCTCTTTCCTTCTTAGGTCAATTGAATTGAGGAACCTTTTCAACAAAGGGGGTTTGACTTCATGAACACTTAATCCTTGTTCTAGTGCTGGTCATACTCATGTATTAACCGCCATGGATTACTTCACCAAATGTGTAGAAGCTATTCCAAAGAAAGAGTACTACTTCAAGTGGTGTGCAGCTTCATCAAAGAGAACATCTTGTAAGGTATGGTGTGCCAAACAAGATCAGTGATGATAATGCTTCGAATTTTTCCTCAATCGAGATAATGGATTTTTGATATGGATATGACATCTCTTTGGCTCACTCCTCGACATTACTATCCTCAAGGAAACGGACAAGTAGAGTCCACTAATAAAAATTTGGTGACTATTATAAGGAAATTAGTCAATGAGTCTCAATGAAACTGCACAAGAAGCTCTATGATGCTCTTTTCAAGGGCGTATGTGATCACACCAAAGAGAGCTATTGGAATGTCTCCTTTTCAAGTGGTATATGGAGTAGAAGCTCAATTGCCAAGAATAATTGGAGCTGCCACCTTTGCATCTAATGAAGGCCATCAAGATACCGCTTTAAGTGATGCTTTGATAAGAGAATTATGTACCTTCACAAATTGAATGAGAACAGATTGAGGTCACTGATAGGATATCTCGCTCACCAAGAGAAAGTAAAGGTCCCGCTTTGATAAGAAAGCCGAGTTCGAGATATTTCCAAGTTGGAGACACTATTTTGTTATGGGATAAAAGGCATGAACCTCGTGGCAGCCATGGCAAGTTTGATTCCCTTTGCTCGGACCTTCAAGATCGATACACTTTGCTGGTAAGAATTTTTTTACCTTGATTACATGGATGGTTCTCCTCTCCCACTTCCTTATAGTGGGTAGTACTGAAATTGTTCAAGTCATAGGTGATTAGGGAGTCCTTTATATATTCTGTACAACGTTTTGTTTTTCTTTCCTTTTTGTTTTGGTGTGTTGTCCTCTATATTGGTTTGATTTTTGACTCCGTGGCCCAATGGATAAGGTAATCGGTCCCTTCCCGAGTTTTTCTAAGTTCTTACCTTGTCTCATTCCTTGAATTTATGCCAAGTCATCCCCGTAAGGAGCTAAATTGTTGTCCACTCAAAATTCCCCGCTTTAAGAAAGTGAAAATTCAAAATTTTGAGTTTAAGTGTCTTCTCTCTTGTACCGATAATGTTAAAAGTTGAGAAATTGAGAAAATCTACATTTTAAGGGTCATTTTGTGTTTTTCGCCTGTCTTGACATTTTTGTCCCGCGTGTCCCAAGTTCAATTGGGCCCTCTGTTCCCGATCGGCTGGTTTCTCAAGTTTGTCTTTTTCGGGCCGCTGAACTTTTATCCCGCATGTCCCAAGTTCACCTAGACAAGTTGTTCCATTTTCTACTGGATCACCCGAATCGCGTACTCGTGCACTTTTATTCCGCATGTCCCAAAAACATTTGTGCGTCTTTTCCCCGCTTCGCCCAAATCGGTCGAGCCGCGTGCTTTGCACTTTCACGTCCCGCATGTCCCAAATGAGCTAAGTGCCATTCGTGCTAATTTTTCCTGTTTACTGAATATCTTTCTTATTCAAATTGGTAGGTATGTATTAAATGCACATTAATTACCTTTCTCTCTCTAAACGGCTATATAATGAATGAACCCCATATGTGTTTTTCACACTGCTTCCATGCTATCCTTTGCTCGAACCTCGCAATCTAAATTCTTACGCGCATATCCTTTCCCTCCTCGTAATTCCTTCCCGAGTCTAGCTTGTAGCTCCGCCTCCCGAATTACTATCAACATGAAGATCAAATTTCAGTGACAGAACAAATCTCACCACTAGAGTCCTGTCGCTCCCAATATCGGGACAAAGAAGCTTGCCATCTTGACTTTGGAAATTTTTGGTCGAGGATGGCAGATGCAAACCCTACACCAATGGCATGATGATTCATGACAGCTGGTTTGGATTTTGGCCGGTGGTTTCCCAATCTCTTGTGCAATGTGCAGATATAAAGTTGCTTTCATGAAGCTCATTTCAACCCTGATTCGAGTGAATTGACCAACATACATGGGGAACTCATCACCAAACTGGACGCTGCCGCCATTAGCACTGCACTGAGGATTCCAGAAATGGATAATGCCATAGTTGTTTCCCAGAATCAAGCACAGGCCCTGTTCAATCAAGACAGTGACAACTACAAGGCGCGGGTGGCGAAGTCTTGGCTTAAAAACCCTAAGAAGGGAGCATCTCGTCTATCCAAGACTCTTTTCTAGGCTGATTTCAATGAAGAATTGTCAGATTTTATAATCCTACTGGCTCGGGTTATGGGCTTACCCTCTACTAACGAGTTCCATTTCTGGATGTGCCCGCTCATCAACATGGTGTGCAAGGGAACTCAAAATATCAATCAGGATGAAATCATCAACGATGAACTTAGCGGAGTAGCTGTCTAATGTACAAAGAAATGAAGAAATTCTACATGACTTCGTACCTGATGTATACTCTGCGGCATCAAGGCAATGGTTTGGTTTTTCTTACATCGATGCCCATAAGGATGATCCTGTATATGCCTACTACCTGCAGTTCACCCTAGAGACCAGCAATCACAATTTCCGAAGGGTAAATGATGCTTTCACCATGTACGTGGTCAGGCTTCTCGAGGGTGACACTGCTAGAAGATTTTCTGATGAAGCCATGAACTCCGATATCGCACTACGATGCCTATTTTATCCAATTCTTAAAATTCTCCTATATCGTGATCACTGCCATGAGAGCACCCTCCGAGGCTTCCCATGTTCTGTAGTGATAAGATGGCTTTGATAAAAGTATGCAGGAATTAGACAAATTGCACAGAACCTGCAGAGACAAGAAGATTACCGGTTTGCACTTCCCCATCTCTTTGGGAAACTACACTTGTAAAACAGCCCTGGACGCACAGAATATAGAAAGAGCCCTGGCTCCCATCACTGTCCATTTCTTCAAGCCAAGAACTTGCTTCGACTCGAAGAAGTTCATTGAGTAGAACATCAAGATAATCTATCATCATAGGGCAGATACGTAAGACTATTAGGCCGACTGCAAGCAATGATTTTTAGGCTAGAAGGAGGCATTATGGCAGGTGTTCTCTCCGCAATTGATCTAAGAACTTGGCTTGTACTGTTCCCGAAGGACTCCAAGATGACAACTCTGATCTATACTCATATGAGTATGACAATGTGGTTAAGCACACTCCCTTGGAGGACTTGGATTGGTTCAAGAAAGAGAAAGATGATCTGGCCGAGATCCTGGCTCCAGTCTTAGTCAGATCGAGATATGGTTTGATAAGAAAGTTTGAGAGCTTAGAGGCACTCAAGAGAATCCTCCTCTAAGGATGTTTCAACACCAAGGAGGGAAGCATTGACTCTAATATCAGACACACCTGTGCAAACCCCTCCTGCCTCATCAACGCAAGGACCTGCAGCTTCTACTCCTTCATCCACCCAAGTATACCAGAAGAAATTCAAAGAGGTTAAGAAGGAGCCTGTGGAAAAGATCCTCAGAGAAAGCAGGTAGAAATACCTTTGGGATCAGAGAACATTATTGTTCTCAGTGAAAGTGAAGAGAGTGAAGTGCCAGCTCCTCTAAGTGCTCCTGAAGCTCCAACGGATAAAGATAAGGAAGTCCAGAGCACTGAACTTCCAAGTGCTATTGATTCCTCGCAACAATTGTCTCAAGCACCCCACTCATGTCTCAACTTGAGACAACAGCTGTAGCAATCCTTGAGCATCATGAGCTCTCTGTCTCTTGGTCCTCTTGCCCCTCCTGTTGCTTCCTCTTCCTCTTTTGCATGGGTGCAACCTTTTGTCGACAATAGAAAGAGGAAATCTTCCTCTCGGAGCTTAGGGCCAAATTTTGATGTTGTGGTAGCCTTGTTAGGCACTACTCCTTCTCGTGCCAAAAAATATAGAATCACCTCCAGTGATAGTGTCTCGATGCTCAGGTCAACAATGCCTACAGAGATAAATCGGAGAGCAGACTTACAGGGCATCCGACCTAGAATTCTCAAGGATTCCTATGGGAGAGTCTACCCCTGAAGGTGAGATCCACAACCTCCAGGAAACGGTCACAAGAGTCATTGAGAGGGTAGAGAAAGGGCAGAAAATAGTGAACAGCTGGAGGAACAAGCCCGATTCTCACAAAGTTTTATCAAATCTATTTTTCTAAGGACAAAGTTTTGGACCCTACCCCATTGACTACCCTTCCACCACCTGTAATTTTGAGCCAAGATGAAGTACAAAGTATCAAAGACATACACAAGTATTCCATCTATGGCAGAGCTATGGAGGCCATGGTGGAAGATATGCTTGTTGCAGGATTGAACTTCATCGGTGAAGCTTTCAAACTCCATGGAAAGGTGAACAACTTGCAATAGAAGCTCTCCTCCACTATCGGGATCATAGATAAAGAGCTCAAACTCCTGAGCAACCAGCATAGTAGACCTTCGCCTCATGGGACAAGATGTATAGATGAGAACATTTTATTGGTGAATAAGGTTTTGATGATGCAAAGTATAATCTGTCAAAGTCCCGGGTTTACAATGGCGGGAGTGGAAGATCAAATTCTTGGAGGAGGCTTTGGGAGAACCAAGAATAGCCGCGAAGGGTGAAGCTTTCAAGACACCGGGTCATCTACTTTCAAAGATATGCATTGTCATCTTCAGGATGAAACTTCTGGTATGCCTTTTTCCTTGCAAGAAATCAAAGCTCAATTCAGAGCTTTTGTCAAAGATAATCTATTCAAGGAAAGCTCCATTTCCAAAGAGAAAATGAAGGAGATTTGCTCTCTTCAATCTTCCATTGAAGAAGAAAATAAAGACTATCATACTCATGTCAAGTTTGATAAGGAAATGGAGAAGTTCCTCGGATTTTGGACTTAGTCTACAGCCAACACATCAGTCCCCATGGCAGAGACATAGCCGAGGCGTTGAAGAGATTCAGTAGCAGATTTTGAAGTCAGTGGGTCCCTCCTAGTCATAACCACTTGTCTTCTTCTCCTTATTCTTCTCTTCTCTTCTAATTCTTTTCTCGATTCATCAGTAATAAGTTGAGGTATCATTGGCAATCCTTAACTAATCTTTAGTTAAAAGAAGTGGTTACCAAGAGTAACTGATTTGTAAGCTATATAATGGCCTCTCCACGCCATTTTGCAAAAGGAAGGAAGAACTTGGCTTATTTTCTGAAAGTGTAAATAGATCATAAAGAAATCAATACAGAAGGGCTTTTCATTCTTTGTCTATCTGATCTCTTTTATCCCCAAGCTTTTCATTTAATTTTGTGAAGATCATTTGTCTGTGTTATGTCAAGAAACTTTGTGTTCTGGCAGATGTTATTTACAGAACTTTGTGTCTTTAAATTCCATCTTATTTATATGATACAAATGATCTTGTTTCAATTCACTGTAACTTCGCATACATAAAGAATTACTCTGTTATCTATAATTCTGAGTGTTGCCTTTCTTCTCATTCTCGTATTCTCATTCCTCAGTCCTTTTGTAATTGATGATCTTTATAGAAAACACTTTCGTAATATCCAAGTTCAACCAGAAAATCATGTTTTGTATATTTGTAAATAGGTTCGTTTCTGAATAAGGGAACCTCTCCCATTAAAGAGGAGGGACTTCTTGTCCCCTGACTGTTGCTCTTCGTAAAGTCCTATTTGACAACCAACATATGTGTGATTCAAATTTTCTATGCCATCATGGGAAACTCAAATTGCATTGGCCGAGATTGTATGCTATATCCTATATACTTGATTCAAGCACTTTCCAGCTTAGAAGCACTTTGGATGGAACACTTGGTTTCCTAGTTATTTTAATAGGAGTAGGTTGAATCCCTACTATAAATAAGTCTTCTTTGTGTTTGTAAATAAGGTAGTATTTCCATTTAGCTTAGGATTTCTTTAATGCATTTTCCTTATATGTGTTTCCTTTCATTGTCGTTATGCATTTTATTTTCATTTCCTATGTTGTAGGCATGCTTTCTCACCATTATCCAATTGCTATCTAAAGGGGATTTATGCACATAGGATTACACATCTATTTAGTGTGGGGTAGAGAGTGTAAAGAAGATTTTCAAAGAATAATATGGTAAGAATCATGTGTTGGGAGTCATTTTGATTGGTGGCCCAAATGATAAAATAAAAACACGTGGGTTCAAAGGAGTGTGCATAGTAGAAGTGATTATTGGTAGATATTGGTGTCAAAAGCTTTATAAAACCATTTATAGGGATAAAAATACATAGCAACATGAGGTAGCTGGTGGAAAGAATTAGGCTTAAGACACAAAGGAAGATTGATTTTGCTCTATGAGTGCACATAAGGTTATTTAGTTGATGTGGTTTTACATGCAAAAAGGTTGTGGGAGTTTCATGTGAGTTTTCATGCGAAGGAAAATTGTTAGACAAAACATGCGAGAGGATAGCATTGGAAAAGATGAATTTAACATGATTTTACGGTGGTAGGTGGCATGGGAGTTAATGTGTGAAAAGTAAAAAATCTATAAATAGAAGGTTGGGGTAAGTTATTCTTTTTACCTTGTGTTTGTTTTTGAAGAGATCTTACGAATTAGGGTATACTTACAAGAGAATTTATGAAGAATTGTGTTTAAAGTAAAGAATTTGGTAGATTTGTGAACCAAAGTGGAACAAAGTACATGAGCATGCATGGAGGAGATTGTTTGGTGGATTCCCATGAGTATTTATGTTGTCTTGTGGAAGGAGAGTTTTCTAGGTTAGGGTTTGCAGAGCTAGGGCACAGTTTTGAAGAAATTTCATAGGAGTGGAGCCAAAGCAAGACACAAGGAAGAATTTACAAGGGATTGATAAGAAATATAACACCAAGGAAAGGATCGAACATTTCACCAAAGAAGAAGGGCAAGGGAAAAGGAAATCTAGTCACATCGACAAGTTTTAACGAAGAGTGGTATGTGGAGATGCAATACCCAGATGGCATTTTAATGGGGATGGAATGGGTCTCTCACGTGTGTAAGATGGTTATAAGTGATTATAACCATAGGAAAGATACCACTAAGAAGGAGATGGCATTGGAGCTCATTTTCCCAATAGGAGAGAGAACACAAGATGACAAACTAGTGTATGATGACTCCATGAAGACAAAACTAGGAGAAGGCTAGGCTTTTACAACTTTTTGAGTTGCAATTTTTGGAAAACCTGAGAGATTATACCAATGGCTCATGTCACGCGTTCATGAAGATCACTTCTACTTCATAGGGAGGATAATGTGCATAACCCCACATTTGATCTCCGACACACTCAACTTATCTCGCACAAGAAAGTTATTAGATGATGACTTGGATGACAAGGAGGCTATCATGGAGACAACTAAGGAATATGAATACAATAAGGGTGGGCGTTATTTCAATATTTCCAAGATTACTGTAAAATTCATAAAGATAGTTGTGCACTTTCTCACCAAGTTAAATGGGTAGGAATGGTGGATGCAAGTGAACAAGAGATGGTTGAACATTTGTAGAAAGATTTCAGAAGGGACAATCTACAACCTCTTGGCCTTCATTACGGAGGATATCATTAATGTCATGTGCGATGGAGATAAAATTATGTATGGTAATATTCTCCTTACCATTTTTTTTTCTGATATTAGAGTGCCCGATGGGCCAAATAACAACATTTGGGAGTACCTTGATGAGAACCCCTCCCCAACTAAGAGATTCAAATCATATACTTGTGAAACAATAATAATAACATACAAGGAATGCTTTGATAAGTGGTAAAACTAGACGCACGATGTATTGGGGAAAAATAGAGGATTCCAAAGTAACTCGCTAACCTTGGTAAAGGATTGATAGGTTCATGTTAACTGATGGCACCAAAATCCCATGGTGTAAACTACCTTTTTCCTTCACAATGCAGTATTTTCAAAGCGTAGTTAACAAGTTCAAGGAGGCCAAGAAAATTATATTTGATCTAAGTGAGGTATATCAGGATCACCGCATGTTGCACCAAACATTAGTGTATCCTAAGAAGCGCGCATATGTGGAGAAGTATGTCTCTCATGACATACATATGCTAAGGCCCATAACATTACCACTTGCATGGAAGTTTGGTGACAAGGGTGTACATATGCCTAAGGCCTAAGTTTGAGAAGGGTGTATATGTTGAGGATGATGTATCCATCCCTAAGGACCCTACCGAAGGAAGAAAGGGGCAAAGAGAGAGAGAGGGAGGAAACTACAAAGAACAACAACACCAAGCACACGTACATTCTGACCATAGGGGTGCAAGAGTTAGGTATGGGCCCAAGTACTTACACACAAAGGAAGAAATCCCCCATGAAGGAGAAGTCACTTGAGAAGGAAATGTCCCCTGTGATAGAGGATTCACTAGTAAAGAAGAAGAAAAAGATGGTGCAGAGTTTAGACTCTAAGGAGACAAAGAGCATGAAGGGTGAAAAGTCCGAGGATAACGAGGAGTGCGCGGAAGGTGAGAATCCTTGGTGTTTAATGTACATGGATCTGATGAAGAGATAGATGAGTTTTTAGAGCTTGCTCAAGGGAAATAATGAAGTGAAGAGGATGTGGGGATGAGTGTGCATAGGATCCTGCACCTTTCGATGAACAATTGGATGACGTGGTGGAGAAGGAAGTAACAGGTATTATAAAGGATTTAGTAGAGCATGAGGTGGAGTGCAACAAAAAAAGAAGTAGAGAAAGAGTATGGGATCATGGGTAGAGATCCAAGTTTAGAAGTCAAATTCCCAATAGAGTGCACACATGTGGCAAGGGTTTTGAAGAGCAAGAAATATTCTAAGTATTGGGCACGTGAATATAGGGCGTTGAACTGTGCGATGCTATAATAGTGTTTAAGCGCCCAAGCTCGGGACATAGTTGTTTTTGTGGGTAAGGGTTATTTTTAGAGATATCATGTGGAGTACACATAGAGATGAGGACATGTGCTCCATGTAATGATATTTTGGGAAGAAGTGTTATATAAGCACCATGCATAGTTTAAGCCGATAATAGGATTTCTAATTAGAGTTAACTATAGGACATGTATTGTTAGAGCACTTACATGTTATGCATACTATCAGTAAAGGCACATGACTATTATCAAGCATGCGAACTATTTTGAGAAGTGAATAGGTGGTGAAGGGAAAGTCTCTACCCCTATAAATATGTATTGACTTGTGTAGTTTAGTAGTGTGGTGAATTAGTGTAGACTTTTGTCATGGGTTTTGACACGCACATGACTCATGGAGATAATTTACAATGTAATAAGCTTATGTGTTTTACAAGATCTATGAAATGGAATATATTGGCTAGATAATTGTGTTAGACATGATAGAATTTGGTTCTTGTATGGTTAATCTTATCATAGTTATTGTTTAGTTCATTTATCATGATTCTCTAAGATCTAGATCTATATTTTTCATTGTGGAATGTTTATGTCTACTTATGAATCAACATATTTAAACATCATCATGCTAACATCCTATATAAGCAACTCTAAAGGGGGACCTCATACCTTTGTGAACTTCAAGTGAGCACTCAGCTCGGAGATGAGTGATGTGTCGTGTTCCTAGGTTATTCACGGTAAATTCTAGGTCGCATCATTGGTTCCATCATTGGGACCTCTTTTTATCTATTTTCGTGGATGTTTCATGATGAAGACATACTAGTTGACCCTATCAACTTATAAGGAGTGGATAGTAGATCTTGAAGAATAATACGCTTAGAGATTTAGCACTGGATCGAGTTTGACAAACAAATGTGGGTGGAGAAGAACTTGTATGACTATTTATATTAGAGTTCCTTTGCTATACTTCGATATAGCTGTATGAGTGGATGGTTTCTTATGTGTCTAAAAGGAATTGGAGGTTTCACACACTTGTATGGATGAAGGAATAATTTCAGGTTCTCTATGATGCTGATATTATTTGGACGCACGATGTGGAAACTTAGTTTGGTGGTGTTCTCAATAGCTATATTTTGAGTAGTCAATTTCCACTTATTCTTTCCCGCAGTTAGGTGAGATTCAATTTTACACTATCCAAGGGGAACCTATCTCCATGCCATTACACTAGCGATTAAGATCTTATTGGTAACCGTAAATTTGGAAGAGAAGATGATGGCTAGCTAAACCCCACCACACATGGGGGAAGTGGTAGGTTTGGTGAAGGATGGAAGACCTAGCAAAGAAATAGAAAGGAGAAGAGAAGAAATGTGGATTAAGTATAATGAGGCACATGAGAGGTAGTTATGGAAGCAACATAAGATTGCATAATGGATGGCATTGAGGAGAGAGATGGCTCATGAAGGATTTAGAACTCACGCAAAGGGCATGGAGCCAGATCATATATAACTCCCCCATTTGGGAAATCATGTCGTGGAACCCTCATTGACCTCCTTTGAGAGTGTTCCAACAAAGAAAACTTGGGCTACGGCACGCATCCGAATCTACCTGACAACCTAGCCGTTGTGCTTGGTTTTCTAGTTTCTAGTAAAACCACTAGTCAAAAGGCTAGTTTGGGTAGTAGAATAACATGAGTGAATCAAATAGTAAGTACATCTATTTCTAGGCATATTTCTTCTTTGTTTTTAGAGGTACCTTTTCAGTCACATCATCAACGTAACTCAAGTGAGTAGTGTTTTGGACTCACCTCTGGGAGTAGTACCACCTCGTAGACTATAGGAGTTCAATTTAGTACCACTATTGAGGCATAGGAAAATACATCCTATGGTTCACTTCCGAGATATAGATGAAGGATCAGGGGGCATAGGTGGCTTTGGTTCTAGTGGATATGGTGGGTCTAGAGGTAGATGTAACATAGGGGGTTCTGGATCTAGTAGGCATGGTCCTAACAAACCCCATAATATTTGCATGGAGATTTCACTTCATCTTCCAGAGTATAGGGAATATAATATGTTATTGAGAATGTGCACATGTGTGAGATAATCGTGGTGTGTAAAAGGGATCATGGCTTCTAAGCACAAGGTAATTTAGTCCGTAACGGTGTCAGCAGGATGCACACATAGTTAATATAGGAATTTTTACCATGATTAGACTTGCGTAGATTATATAGCATTACGGGATGCTTCCTTAGGGAATTTTATATCAATTGGTTTGAGTAGAAGAGTATAAGCATGCTCAAGGATATTAATTAAGGCACTACTGAGAGTGTTTGAGAATATGATGCCCATTTCAAAACACTTTTGTTTAAAATTTTGTATGATATCTATGCAAGCCAACATGCACAGCTTGTTTTTTAGAGGCTTGATCATACCTTTGGGAGGGCGTTGTCATATAAGACATATACGGATCTATACAAAGTGCTTGAAGAAGCATTACATGCTTTGAGGAAGTTGGAAGTATAGACATTAGAGGGATCCCATTCCTAGAATCTCAGATTACATCTATAAAAAGTAGTTGAAGAAACTATTGGCCAATTCAAAGCACATGAGACGCACACTAGGATTTGGTGTACAAATTATGTACATGTAAGATACCTAGATCCTACACATGAGAAGGAGGTTTATTAAGAGACCATGGAGGTTCTCGAAATCTTCAAGGTGAAATACAATGTTTAAAATAACAAATACGTAAATTGGAACAAAAAAGTAAGAAGAGACAGCTTCATTTAGATGTTGATGATTTAAAAGAGGTACACAAAATGTTGCAATGTAAGAATATTATTCCATTACTAGGGAATTGGTTAAAGGGAAACACTCCAACTAGAGGTATTGAGAATGGATGGCAGATCCTACATGCTAATCCCCCTCATAGCTTCAATTATGACAAAGAGACCACTTTGAACGTTGTTGTGGATGGGTGGCTTTTGAGCAATATATTTATTGACATAGGCACGGATGTTAATGTGAGTAATTTAGATACGTGGGTGTAGATGGGAAGACATCCATTACATTAATCCTCTAACATACTTTTCATGGAAAATCAAACTAAGGCCACTCCAATAGGAGTTTTAAAGGATGTATCCATTATTATACAAGGGGCCAAGTTCACTAGGGACTTTGAGGTTTTAGTGCTCATGAAGTAGACAACTTCCTGATCTACTTGGGTGCCCTTGGTGTTATGCAAATAATGTTGATCTACTATTTAATAAGGGGATATACGCTTTGAGAATAAGGAAGAATGATTTATTATCCCTTTAATAGATGGGAAATCAGTACCTTATGTTGAACCTTTGAGTGAGGAATACTTGAACAAAATTTATGTGTGCACCATTTGAGATCTAGAAGTACTTGAGCCTTCTAAGGAAGGAATTATCTAGTGGGAAGATGCATACTATTAGTGATACTACAAGTGTTTCTTGTGATAATGGGCGCATGAAACCTATGAGATGGTTAGGTGTTAAGTAAGAAGTGCATCTTTGCAAGGAGGAAGACCTTGTTGTATTAGGAGGATAGGTAATAACTTTGAGCCTATTACATTAGAGAAGGAGACCCTACAATATTCCCGTGTGCCATGGAGGAACAATGGAAGGATCAAGTGGACAAGAAAAATATGTTAGTGTACACCCTACGCGGAGAACAATGGACTGGTGGATGGTTCCTGTGATAATTTTATAGAATGGAATGAAGTAAGAATTGCTCTAACAACCTGATTTCTCAGGAGCAATGTGCCTACTCAAATCTGCACATATCATGGTAATCATCCTATTTAGCACCATGTTCAGCAAAGGTGAGAGACTCGGAAAAAGGGGTGGGAAGCTTTACCACCTTCATTATGGGTGCAAAAATTTATTTCACTTTTCAAGGCTTTATACGAGCTTGGTATGTTTATACGAGTTGTATAGGATACTGAAATTGACAAGACTTGAATGCGACATGATCTAGACTTTTGACTACTTCTCCACTACACCTCTAGTAAAAAGAGTCATTACAAGTTATGGAATGCTTGACTATGAGTTATTTGGTGAGGAAGACCTAGGAGGGCATTTTTATGAAGCGAAGAGACTAATGCCTAACTAATTAAGTGTACTTATCTTGAGAACGAACGGAAAGATGGTATACATAGTGGATGATGAAGAAGTAGAAAATTTGGACATTGATCATTCATAAGACAAGCACAAGGTTTTAGACAAGTAGAGAAGAAGGCACACACCTATCATGAACCTATGAAAACCAAGGAAATGAACATTGGTACGGATGCTAAACCTAAAGAGATAATTATTGGAGATTATTGGTTTGATTCAAGTGGCTAAGCTAATTGAGTTACCATGTGATTTCAAGGACTTATTTCCTAGAGGCTACCATGAGTTAAAAGGAGTGCATGAATCTTTAGGCAAGATGAATATTAAGCTATAGGAAGGTGCACACCGATCAAGAAGAGATCATACAGATGAACCCTGATATTTTATGCCCCTTGTTGAACCGTAAACCAAATCATAGTGCACATCTTATGTGCTGAATTGGTCAATAGTTTCTCTAACTACTTTTCCATAGCTGCAATCTGAGCTTCCAGGAATGGGCTCACTCCAAAGGTGTTTATAATTTATATTACCTCAAAGCACGTAATGCTTTGCTTCAAGAACTTTACATGGATCTGTATATGTCTTATGTGATAGTGCCCTCCTAAAAGGTGTGACCAAGCCTCCAAAAAACCACTGTGCATGTTAGCTTGCATGGATATCATATGAAAGTTTAGACAAAAGTGTTTTGAAACATGCATCATATTCCCGAACACTCTTAGTAGTGCCCTTCTTAATATCCTTGAGCATGTTTATACTCTTATACTCGAACTCGGGGGTATAAATTTCTTTAAATAAAGCATCCTATAATTCTATATAATCTATATAGAATTACACCACAAAACGAAGTGTCCACAACACATGTCTAAATTAGATCAAAGATCATAGAGGGCCTCAAATTCTTCTTATATCCATACAAGTGTGTGAAACCTCTATTTATTTTTAGATGCATAAACAACCATCCACTTGTACACATCTATCACAAAGATGGAAAATAAACTCTCATATAAACAATCATGTAAGTTCTTCTCCACCCATGTGCGTATATCAAAATCCGATCCAGTTATGAATCTCTCGAGTGCATTCTTCTTCTAGATCTACTATCCATTTATCAACAATTGATAGGGTCAAATGGTATGTCTTCATCACAAAACATCCTAAAAATAGCATAGAAAGAGGTCCTGATATTGGAACAAATGATGCAGCCTAGACTTTACTATGAATAACCTAGTCGAGATGACACATCACTTAGCCTAAGCTAAGAACTCACTCAAAGCACATAAAGGTACCAGGCCCCCTTTAGAGCTTCTTGTATAGGATTTTATTGTGATGATTTTTAAACATGTTTAGATTAATAAGTAGACATAAACATTCCACAAAGGTAAAATACAAATCTAGATCTTAGAGAATCATGATAAATGAAATAAACAATAACTATGATAAGATTAACCATAAAAGAACAATATTAAATAATGTTTAACACCATTATCTAGATAGTATATTCCATTTCATAATTACTATAAAATACAAAATCTTTTACATTGAAAAGTATCTCCATGAGTCATGTACACATCAAAACCAACAACACAACTCTACAATAATTCACCACACTACTAAAATAAGCAAGTTAATACATATTTATAGGGGTGGGGACTTTCCCTTCACCTCATATGCACTTCTCAAAATAGGCCGCATGTTGATAATAGCCACGCCTTTAAAATTGAATGCATAACATGCAAGTGCTTTAAAAATAAATGTCCTATAGTTAAATCTAAGTAGAAATCCTATTATTATCTTAAACTATGCATGATGCTTATCTACCACTTGTTCCCAAAAAAACCATTGTGTGGAGCATAATTATTCATCTCTATGTGTGCTCTACACGCTATCTCAAAAAATAGCCCTTATCCACAAAAACATCTAAGTCCCGAGCTTGGTTACTTTAACACTATTATAGCGTTGCACACTTCCATGCCCCTATATTGATGCACCTAATACTTAGGATATTTTTGACTGCTCAACATTACCCCAAAATTAAGACCATGCGTAAAGCATTGAGTACTTAGTATAATTAAAGGGAGGTTGTAACATTAGAGACTACGTATGTTGGGTGACATTGGATAAACTACTTCGGCTTAAGGAAGCACAAGTAGAGGATATTTGTGATGATAAATAATAGTGTGCCAATAAATTATGATTGAGGCACAAGATTTTGACGAGTGAGACATTGAAGTATGGGATAATGAGGCACATAACGTGCTTAAGATAAATTAATGTTGTGTATGGTGGTAGGTGGAATAATTAATGAAGGGAATTTTGAAAAATTGTTTGAGTCGGCATTCTTAATGTCATTTTATACCTTGTAAACTTGAGAAGCATTTACGAAGTGTGAGAAGAGCTGGAGATGAAGAGTAGTCTATAGATTGAGTAAACATGTCGTGTTGTGAAGCACATTGTTGAGTACCTAGGCATGAAAGTATGATTTAAGGAGTGGTGCACGTGCGCGATGGAAGGGTGACTAGGGTTTTTATTTCGTAGCTAGGTTTTTATGCATTTAAAGAATCAAAAGGGGTGATGGAACCACCAAAAGTTATAGTAGTAGAGAAGGTGGTTAATGATCTAATAAAGGAGTGGTTGGTTGAAATGTTGTATCGAGGAGTCATTAAAGGGCAGTCATGGAAAACAAATATTACTCAACATAGGATTGTAGAGATTAACCACTAATTGTAAAATGTATGAAGAATGTCACAACAGAAGTCTACAGAAAGACTAACCGGTGACTAGTGAACAACACTAGGGTTTTGGATGCCTCGATGAAGAAACTCTTTGAGAGTGTGGGCTTAATATAGATCCTAGAGTTGCCCTACTTTGGAAAGCCCGAGAAATTATACAAGTGGCTAATATCATTGGTCCATGAAGATTATTTCTATTTCACATGAAGGAGAATGAGCGTAATCGCTAAATCGATTAGAAAATTTATCGGAGTTGTGCAACACGGGCTTAGAAATTGTTGTAAACTTGATAGATGATGAGGGAATTGATGCCATAACAACCCTATATTTGTATAAGAAGATGGGCCGAGCTTTTAAGGTCACCAATATCTTAGAGTTTCCCACTAGGGTAGCACCATGGTTAACATGGATTAAAATAGGGCCACTAAATGATGAAATGAGGTAAACATGCATGGTTACATATAGTGCAAAAATGGCCAACAAGACCTACTACAATATTGATGGCTACATTGTTGGAGTTTGGTGAAATAGGTGTGCATCTAAGAAGATAAAGTTGAGAAGATAACCTAGGGTGGAATTTTTTTATTAATTTTTTCAAAGTGAAGTTGGGGTACTAGACGATCCTATGGAAAACATATGGGAGTTTTCATTAGAGAACAAGTCCCCATATAAAATTTTATGCAAAGTACATGTTGTGTGGTCTGTTTCCAACACATACAAAGAGTGCTTTGACAAGTAGTTCTAGAGACTATGTAAGGCATTTGAAGGAGAATGGTGCATTCTGCATGAGTTACCCAAGGTGTTGAACGAGGAGGCTGAATTTATAATTTACCAACATTTTAGATTTGGGTTCTTCCACATGAAGTCTGGTGAAAATATACCACGGTATAAGTTTCCCTTTACATTTACCAAAAATATTTTAAGGACTCTATAAATATATTCATGAACCGCTTCATCTCTAGTTTGATGCCAAAACATAGACACAAACATTCACATTCTACGTAAAACATATATATGGCCAGTAAGGATGCCTACGCAGAAACCATGGAGTCTAATAATGTTGACATCACATTGAAGAGTTTGGTCAGTAGGGAAGATTGAACCATCACACATCTACATTTACCTTAGGCCAACGTTTAAGGATGGAAAAGTGGTGAAGGGTGCAACTATGGTTGTTGTAGGACCTACTAAGAAGAATAAAACAATGGGGACTTTGAGGAATGTTGCATCTGCATCTCCTAATCCGAGAAGACTCGGTACATACATGACTAAAAATGTCCTAGAACAACAAGAACTTGAATACTACACCAAAATTGTGTACACTAGAAGGATTTTGAGGAAGAGGCATGCTTCAGGAGACACTAGTGCTAGAACTTCAGAGCTGGTAAGGAAATCACCACTTGGTACTCCTGTAAAGGATGAAGAGAAAGATAAGAAAAGAACATGAAATATATTCCTATAGAAGATAGTGAGGCGGAATCTCCACATCCAAACATGCAAGAAGTATAAGAAACTCGAAGAATGAGTGCAGATAGAGCTGAGGCCACCCCTAGTGTAAAAATACATGATGATGAAGGTATGGGAGAGCATGTAGTCTATGAGACTATAAACCCCAATGTGAGTATTCGTAAAGATATCTCTGGTGAAGGAGAAAGTAGTGCTTTGGTGGGGATACATAATTCCTCATGTGCCCCATGTAGGAAGAAGGGAAAGATGAGGAGGTCAACTAGGTGGTTGAAGACGTTTTCCCATGGGATGCAGGTGTACTTGAACAAAAAGAAGAGGACACATTAGTGCACGAGGATGTTGGTGAGCATGCAAGCACACATGAAGAAGAAGAAGTGGTAGGTACTCAAGACTTGGGTTATCTAAATGACCTTTCAAGAACTATTTGAACCCATTTCCAGAGTACACTACCAAACAAACAGTTATATGGCTAGGATTGGATGGACCTTGAAATGGCCAATACACACACTCGCAAGCAACTATCTTGGGCATGTAGATTCACATGGATGAGCCTGATTTTGATGTCTGCAAGGAGGCATGAACTTTGAAGAAGATGAGGAAGGTGCCTCATACATGCCATATGAACATTAAGCCAACCCATTTTTCAGATGAGCAGGTAAGAAACACTTTGATTAAGGTGTCTGTAGAAGTATCATGGTGAAATATTGATAAGGTAGAAACAATCTGGGTGCTACTAAGGGATAAAAAGGAAAAGGACACATAAATAAATCACCATATTCAAGAGTGCACTAATGGAGTTGTGGAGGCCCAAAATGTAAATATGATGGTGGAGTAGATTGCAACTAAGATTCTACATGTAGAGGCCTGATTTTTAGGAGAAGGTGCCTCAAGAATTCAATTCTGAATTGCACTATCTCAGTGCACAATAGTTCACCTATTTTTGGATGAGGAAAAATTTTCCTCCCCAATAAAAAATATTTAGGGGAAGAAACAACAAGATAAAGGGCCACTATTTATAGTAAAGTTTCAATATATGAGGCATTGTTCCAAACATTTAAGGAAGAGATGACGAGAGTCGATCAAGCTCTTTATTTATGTGTGGTGTCGATGTCATAATAAGGACAAGAACTTTAGTGGAGGATAATGAAGTTCCAAAGATGATGAAGGATGAAACACTTGGGAAGGTAGAAAGGTTGACACTTTGGGTAGAACGAAAGCACAAGGTCCTTGCAGTAGCCCAGGGATCTACACAAGGAAAGGATTAATGAGATTGGAAAGCTCATAGTGTAGAAGATGGACCTTATGGAGGGAATGCTGTCAGGTATGGCCAATGTTGTCTGGGTACTACAGAATGAGAAATAAAATATCACTCAGGATGAATTGGATGACATATCAAATGACATTTCAGAAAAGATGAGGAACATGTTGAGTGACTGGTAGATGTTGGAGGCTGAGCTAAAAATTAATACCCATAATTAATCCTGCTAGTTGAAGAAGAGGGTGCTACAATAAATTTCATTCTTTCATACAGATTTTGGTGCATTATTTTCATTCTTTCATTGCCTAATCTTTATTATTGAATACATATGAAGGAATTCACATCATCAGACAACAATGTACTCTACTATGGGGTAATTTTGAATGACCAGAAATATTTTAAGTATTGGGCATGTGAATATAGGGCACTGGAAGTGCACAACGCTATAATAGTGTTGAAGTGCCCAAACTCAGGACACATATTTTTGTGGATAAGGGCTATTTTTGGAGATAGCATGTGGAGCACACATAGAGATGAAGACTTGCACTCCACACAATGGTATTTTGGGAACAAGTTGTAGATAAGTGCCATGCATAGTTTAAGCTAATAATAGGATTTCTACTTGGAGTTAACTATAAGACATCTATTGTTAGAGCACTTGTATGTTTTGCATACTAATGTAAAGGTGCATGGTTATTATTAGCATGCGAAATATTTTGAGAAGTGTATAGGTGGTGAAGGGAAAGTCCTTAACCCTATAAATATGTAGTGAGATATATGATTTCTTCTTATTCACAAGAAATTATAGGGATGTGTTCCCCACAATTAATGTCCATGATCCAAATAAGGTCCTACATGTGCAAAATTACATGCTTTTTGATATTTGAGAAAGATTGTAACCTCTGAATCGTTGTCTTCCTCATGAGCAATGTTGAAGATCTTTGACTTGAAGTCATGCTTGAATATGATCGACTCTTTTTTTATTTCTTTCATTTTGCACCCGAGTTTAATCTAATCTCGGAATGAATTGTGGATTTATCCATCTATAAGACTCACCTTGATCAGCTGGCATTGATCCAAGAGATGCTTTAAGTTTATTCGGATGAACAAAAATTATAGACCTTACGCAGGTCAGCAAGGTCTCAATGCGTTGAATAAGCTATTCCGAGTCTAACTCAGCCGATCGTGTTAAATGAATTGGTTCCCGATATCGTAATATCGTGAAGGTCTTGATCGTGGGCCGTAATAAATTCGATACATTTATTCAACTAGCTTATCGGGCAAGTGCCGAGTGAATCCTTTTCGTGAATGTATATCTGTAGGTTCTTATTCTGAACATTCTAAATGTTAGACCTAAACTGGATTTATTAAGGTTAATAACCTATGGGTTAGATTAGTGCTAACCTAGGCCTAAGCTATAAACTAAATGTTCTAAGGTTAGTGACCTAGCGCTAAGGAGGTTAGACTAAGTATCATCTTAAATCCTAACCTATGTTTCTAACCTAACAAATGTTAGTGGAGGAAGGGGACCTATGAAGGGGTGCGAGCCATGGGCGGTAGTTTCTATGGCATTAAATGAAGGAGATAAGCATGAAGGACAAGGAATTAGCGGAGGTTTCAAACGGCTAGTGAAAGCCGACGTGGCAGAGTCGCCAAAGTTAGAAATGGTCTTTGACTTGCATTTGTCCATCGCCAACTATGGCGGTCGGTGGCAATGGAGATTGAGCGGAATTTTGGAGTTAATACAATTAATGAACTCGGTCTTCGAGCTCGATTTCTCGAAGACATGCAAAATGGAAAACTGGTAGTTTGTTTGGTTTTTCATGCGCTCCGGTTTTCTCTCTGTTTGATCACTGGTTCTTCGCACTAGTCTACTTGGTGTTGCATGGAAAATATGAGAGTAACTAGCTCTTTTCTCTGTCAAGGAAAGTTTATAAGGCATGGAAATAACAAATTATTGTTGTTGAATCTAACGTGGAAAAAGAGGAGAAGGCTCGAGCTCTTTCAGTGGTCTTCTTCGATTTTTAAGCAACATTACCAGGCATGTTAGGCCCTAACTTTTAAAAATCTTGCTTTCTTTCAAATGATTTCATTAGAACAACTCTGTTCAGATGATTTTTGGGATCAGTTGGTTTTTATGGTAGCTTTGTGTGAATTAGTTGTTGTATCTTCTTACTGGCTCGATTTTTCAAGTGAACCCTTGATGGGTGTGCATTTTGTTTCGAACGGATGTACTATCTTGCTGTGTTTTGCATTCCGGTTAGATTTTGTAGAAATGTTGCAAGGAAAATATACGAATTCAGGCTCTGTAGGAGTCCATGAATTGTTTTCTTGTTTGATTCAGACTTCAGTCGATACCTTGTTGTTTCCACTTGTTGAAAATGATACTGTTGGATTTCTTGAATGTACAGTATATACGACTTCTTTAAAAGTTTTGTCGTGAGTAATATATGTTATGGTGGTTGTTGAATCTTGTTGATCTTGCTATAATACTTAAGTTACTTCGATTGATAACTTGCTGTGTTTATAGTATTTGAATGCGACTTTGTAGAAGTTTCCCCTGTGTAATTATGGGATTTAATCCGTTGATAGTTTGCAATATATTTATATATATATATGAAATGACTCTCAGTGAGTCCTTGAATGTTTCAGATATTTTGGACTTCTCGTAGAAGTCATAAATGTGAATACTATTAGTTTGATTCATTTAGTCCTTGAGGGGTAACCGGTAATAGGACTTATGTTGCCTTGTTATGAATACTTTCGCTTAGCAATGAATTTCATGGTACACTCACTGGAGTTCTTTTTATGTTTCGTCTTCGCTTTAAGCTTAGAGAGAATAACTTGTTATCCATGGATTCAGCTAAAGTCCTTGATATGAAACCAAAGTGTTTCTACTCTCGTATAAGCCCGGTCAGAATACTTATTATTATTGGCTCATGGAATCCTTAATATATATATATATCTTGTATCTTATATCTTTCTAGTAGAAGTTTATTTGAAGAATACCACATGGGTAAGACTCCTTTTTAATCCTGGAGGCGTATATTATGTTTTCTCTTCTGAATAATCTCAGTTGTGAATACTTGTTGTTATGGAATCAGTTGGAATCCTTGATATGTAACTGGTGTTTCTACTTCTGTAAGCCTAGTTGTGATTATGGTCGATATTGACTCAGTGAGAGTCCTTGAAAGGTATCTAGTATTTTAAACTTCTGTCAAGCTTGGTTATGAATGTTGTTGTTTTATTATGAATACTAAATGATATCAACTTCGATGGTGTCACTGAAAAGTAATTTATGTTGTAACTTCTGTAGAATTTTTTGCTGTGAGTACTTTTAGGATCCTTGATTTGTTGTCATATGAATTCAACTTCAATTTAAACCTTTAATATAAGTAGTGGTTGAATTTGCACTGTTGAGCCCATGATATGTTGTGTGTTGGCTCGATTCTCATTTTTGTCCTTGCTATGTGTTTTAGTAGGGATTAGATTGAATCAGTATGTTGATGAGAGTGTTTCACTCAAAGGTGGGATTGTTCTTGTGTTTGAGCATGATTACGTCTTCTGTTAGCGTGAATATCTAGTCGTGTGCTTGACTGAAGTAAAGAGCTATTAACTGTACCTTGACAAGCGATGGCGTTGGATATTTTCTCGTTTGTTGAATAATATGGAAGGTTATGTGGAGTCTATTTGATGGATTATTCATCACTGCCTTGTCACGAGAGCTACTGTGTTGTTCAGTAAGTTACAGGCAATTTTTATATGTGTATTTTGATGAACTGTAGTTCTTCCCGTGGTCTCGACTGCTTAGTCAGCAGTGTATAATGTGATTGCATTACTCTTAAGTGGATGGTACATAATCATGAGCATGTTTGGAAGGGACATCCGAATGTCTCGCTTTTTCTTTCTCTTTAAAGTATATGTTGATAAATTTATATTTAATTGTTGGATTTGTAAAACATACCGATGGATTCATGAATTTTAGGATATTCATTTTGTTGAATATAATGGCCTGCTGATGTTGTTGTCCTTGGGATTCGAGATGGATAGTTGTTTTAGATGCATTTGTTCTTCTTGGTCACTAACATTTATGAAGAAATATCATGAAAAGTATCTAGGACTATTTAGTGACTATAATATGAGTTACGCGTTATAGTCATGTTTGAATTACAAAAGAGCATAGTCTCAAATATGATTTCATGTTTGGTGAAATGATTTCATTTAAACAAAGTTGTTTAATGAAGCAATTGGTGGATTGCATTTGTTTTAAGAGTTAGTGTTTATCATGCCTCGGGCCATCGAACCGACCCGTGTTGACAATTTTTGCAGATGGTCGCCGTAAGTGGTAAAAGCACGCAGATCCGATAGATGTTCGATTGTTTAATTTGGTTTTATGATGAATTACAACTTGATTCTCTGAATGTACTACTTGAAGAAAGATGTTCTTTTGCTGTTGAGTATTGTATCAAGTATGCTGAATGCATAAAATGTATTTGATTAGCTTGAAAGGAATGAAAAGAGATATTTGTTACTTATGTGTTTGTATTCGTATCTTGATGGTTTGACCTTCTTCGGTTCGAATGATCTTGAGAGCATTATTATTATTGTATAAAGTGGAGACTTTTGTGATTATCTAAGTAAGCTTGCAAGATTATGTGACTGAATACTTATGATTGTTTAGTAGTTCTAGTATGTTCTATCTAAAGCTAAATTGGAATTTAGATCACTGTCTTTCTGGAAGCTAGGGTTAAAATAAACCTGAGCAGGAAGCTAAACGAGCTGAATAAATTATTACTTCCTAGTCTTGATCTAAGTCAAGACAACGTTTAATTGGATTCTTAATCACTATATCTCGATACTAATAAGTAAGATATAAATTCAGTTATGAGAACTGATATAAACCTAAAAAGGGTTTGGTTAGCAATCTCATGTGAAGGTTGAGGGTTATTGTCCAATTTCGTTGATTTAGAATTATGTATATTCTATGAACTCCTTGAAGGGACCTCTAGTCTTAATAACTTCTCTTGTGTAATGGGTTTTACTATGAAAGGTAATTCTAAGGTGAGGAACCTGTGGATCGGGAAAGACTAACCTTAAGGGAGCGTCTTATAGTATAATTTTAACTCAACGTATGTAACACTTATTAATAAGTAGATCTTTCGAGGCGGATTTAAAGGTTGATGGCACAAGTCAATCAAGCAGGTTGTACCTTCGAGAAGATTAGGATCTTCTCAAGATACAACAATGCAGTGACTTATGATGACACCCTTTGCATCGATCGTTAAGATTTACACCTTAAACTCGAACAAGTTACTCGGGACTGATTAGGAATGTGGTCACATTATAAGGCTGCCCTAGGAGACTCGGGGTATCTTGACACACCGGATTAACTAGGGTGACCCAAGATGTCAGCGTATCCCTAGTCCCTCGGGAGCATCCCTATAACGTTGTCATCTTACTAATCCATTCCCGAGTGAATAACTTGGGACAGAGAGAGTCCATGTAAGTCAAGATAAGACATTCTACATAACATAGGAATGGGGTGAAGGACGTATTCCAGATTGACGAGTATGCCATCAAGGAATACGAGACATAAGCAGTATGTTTCAAATCTTTGGCCAAAGTATCGCAAGCTATTGATTGCATTGTCCTAAGTCACCTAGTCTAAGGGATGAGATGCCGATGAATAATGGTAACAATTATTCAGATAGGTTCCTTGGACAGAGCATTCTGAATCCCAGATTAGGGAAGAGAACCGCAAGAGTGATGTGTTAAATAAAACGCCAACTCTTAATACTCATGAATAGATCGGTAGATTACCGAGTCATGGAATGAATAGATCGAGGTACTCCGAGTCATTACAGCTGCATATGGTTATCTGTTATGAGAATGGTTGTTTTTGATTTGTGAGTTCTAAATTATGTATTTAGAACCAGAAGCATTTATCAAAAAAAAAAAAAAAAAAAAATTACTTGTTCTAATGTATAAAAATGAGGATGTTACATCTTGGTATCGTAGTCAAGGTCAGCTCTTGGACCTATCAGTGTCCATAATCTGATAAAAACCTGAATTTTCTTGTATGTAAAAATGGTTAGAACAAGGGGGAATGTTGTGAATAATGCTCCACCTGAAGGAGGGGCGGCAACAACCCAAAACTTGATGAGATCCTTGCTGCCCTGTTGGACACAAGAGATCATTTAGCTGTACTTGAACAACAGGTGATGGGAAATGAGGAGGATGAAGAAGCTGGTAATAACAATCAAGAACCTCCCGAGGACAACCCCGATTTGGGTGTTGATATTAATGTTGAAATGCACCTGCCCAACCGTAAAACAAAAAGGCCAAAGTCGGGCAAGCAGAACTCACTAATGATATAAAAAGGATAAGCCCACCTAAGTATGATGGCACCACATTAGGAGATGGAGCCGAGAACTCGCTCAATAAATGGAGAAGTACTTTGCAATAAGAAACTTCTCGTGAGGAAACCAAAGCTATTTGGGAGCCTATCAACTTTCCCACGAAGCATCTTCATGGTGGGATAGCCATAAAGCGAGCTAAATATCGATGAGACCAATATTACTTGGGATCAATTTAAGGGCTATTTTAGGCAACGATGGCTGCCACAACTTTTCTATGATCGTAAAATGACAGAATTCCGAACTTAGCTCAAGGGAAGCTAACGGTAATCGAATACTGGGAGCGGTTTACAAAACTCCTCAAGTATGTACCACAAAGATCAAACCGACGAGAAGTTCGAATACGGAAATTCATCATGGGATCAATCCCGTGATAGGGGAGAGGTCGATGTTCACAGTCCAACCACTATGGAAGGAGTTGTTGAAAAGGCCATAAGACAAGAACAAAATTAAAGGCTATTTCGCTCATAAAGAGGAAGTGCGGAAGAAGATCGCAAACCCTTCTTCAACCTCTCTGCACCCAAAAAGGGACCATGGAAAAATTTGGAAACAAAAGTAAGTTTCCTGGGATAATAGTAAGAAAGAAAGAGAGCAAATAAGCCTCACTGAAATGTAAGGGATAATTTTGCCAAAAATTATAACAATGGGAAGAAGCCCTATGGAGGACAACGTGATAATTACAAGACTGGAGGCAATTTTGAGCCTAAAAGGGACCCGTAGGAGGTCACAGCAATTGTGGCAAAGACCACTACATAAATCAAAGCCCTCAAGAAGGATGATCGTAATCAAGAAAGATAAGATACATGCCGCAAAGAGCGCATACAAGCAAGTCAAAAGCAAGTGACACCTATAGAAGTTCCTGTAAGTTATTTGGCATACCCGCTACTATTCTTTTTGATACAGAGCTACCGAATGTTTTATTTCTAATAAACTTGCTTCTAAACTTAAGAGAAAAGATGGAAAAATGGATAAATCTTGACCGTGCATACAAGATGGTAATAACTCGTTCATACAAAGAGTATGTGTTTTTGGGGCAGTCCTTGACTTACCTAACTTTTCCACGGAAGTTGACCTCTATGTTACACCTTTGGGGTCTTACAAAATTGTCATTGGTGTCAATTGGTTAGTTGAACATAAAGAAAAAGTAGACTACTATGAAAAGAATATAAGATGTTTAGATGATCAGCTGGAAACAACAGAGATTCAAGGGGTTAAACGGGAAATTTCAGTTAGAAAACTGTCAGCTATGCAGCTTAAAAAGGCTAAAAACAAAGGATGTACCCTTTATGCAGTAAAGATATCTGAATTTTCAGAAGAAGATGGTGATTCCATGAAACGATTTCCTCTACTACAAAGTTTCAAGGATGTTTTTCCTGAGGAATTACCAGGGTTACCACCCAAGAGGGAATTTGACTTCACCATCGAAATCAAACCAGGAACGGAACCTATTTCCAAAGCACCTTATCGATGACTACTACAGAGTTAGTCGAGCTTAAGGCACAATTGCAAGAACTTTTGTCTAAAGGTTTGATTAGACCAAGTGTTTCACCTTGGGGAGCGCCCGTAATATTTGTGAAAAAGAAGGATGGAACACTTAGGTCATGTATTGATTATCGGATGTCAAATAAAGCAACAATCAAGAATAGATACCCACTTCCAAGGATCGATGATCTATTTGATCAGATGCGTGGGGCAGCGGTTTATTCTAAGATAGATCTTCGATCTGGTTATCATTAGTTAAGGATTAGAGAAGAAGATATTCATAAAACAGCTTTCCGAACAAGGTACGGACATTATGAATTCACGGTTCTACCCTTTGGATTAACTAATGCACCCGCAACTTTTATGAACTTAATGAATAATATTTTTCAAGAATATTTGGACAAGTTTGTACTTGTATTCTTGGACGATATTCTCATTTATTCTAAAAGTGTTGAGGAGCACAATGAGCATTTGAAGATAGTTTTGGGATTTTGAGAAAAAGAAAGTTGTATGGTAAGTTATCCAAATGTTCTTTCTTTGATTCAGAAGTTCACTATTTGGGTCATGTCATTAGAAAAGAAGGAATTGCTGTAGATCCTTCAAAAATAGTGGCAATAACTGAGTGGCCTGCACCAAAGAATGTGCACGAAGTAAGAAGCTTCATGGGTCTTGCTGGTTACTATAGAAAATTTGTTAAGGATTTTTCTAAAGTAGCTACACCGATAACTTCATTACAGAAGAAGGATAAGAAATTTATTTGGAATGATAAGTGCGAAGCGGCTTTCAAAAGTCTGAAAAGCCAGCTGACTTCCGCACCTATATTAGTCTGTACTGCACTTAATGGGAGCTTTATCATTGTAACGGATGCTTCGGGAAGGCCTTGGAGGTGTTTTGTTACAAAATGATCAAGTCATAGCATATGAAAGTAGAAAACTTAAGTTACATGAGCTGAATTATGCTCCTCATGATTTGGAGCTTGCACGCCATTGTTCATGCGCTTCAAGTCCTGAGACACTATTTACTTGGGAAACCTTTTGAGTTGAAAACTCGATCACTTAGGACTGAAATATATTTTCACTCACCTAATCTAAATGCCGAGACAGAGAAGGTGGTTAGAATTTTTATCACAATATGATTTTGATATTAGCTACATCAAAGGGAAGGAGAATAGAGTAAAGAGATGCTCTAAGTCATAGGAGGCACATTTCTACTCTTATAACATTAAGAACTCAGCTTAAGGATGAGGTAAAAAGTGCCTCGTAATCGATATTTACTTTCAAAGAAGTAAAAGCAAGCATTGCGCAGTAACCTAATGATGAAAGGTATAAAGGTTTTCATTTTGATAATGAAGGAATCTTACGTTATGAAAACAGGTATACGTACTCTATGCCGAATGATTTGAGAAAGAAGTTGTTAGTTGAATTTCATAATTCACCTTTCTCTCGACACCCGGTATCACAAAAATGCTTGCTGATCTCAAACAACAATACTTTTGGAAAGGTATGAAAAAGGATGTCATTGAATTTGTAGAATCATTGTCTGAATGTCAATGGGTTAAGGCAGAACATATGCACCTCTCGATCATTATATCCTCATAGCATACCGCAAAGACAAATGGCAAGTAATAAGCATGGACTTTGTACAAGGGTTACCTATGTCCAGAATAAACATGATGTTATCCTCGGTAGTTGTAGATAAACTAACTAAGGTAGCTCATTTCATCGCTGAAATCTAAAGGATGATTCACCAAAGGCTTGGCCAAAAGATTCGTACACGAAATTTTCAGATTGCATGGTGTACCGTGAATTGATTATATCTGACAGGATCCTAGAATGACGTCAAGGTTTTGGCAAACGCTTAATACAGCTCTTGGAACGAAACTAAACTTCAGTTCTGCATATCATCCGAAACGGATGGACAAACTGAGAGAGTAAATCAAGTGTTGGAAGACATGTTGCGAATGTATTGTATGGATCAACAATATAAATGGGAAGAGTATCTTCCATTAGTTGAATTCGCATACAACAACACTTATCACTCATCTCTTAAAATGGCACCATTTGAAGCACTTTATGGAAGGAAGTGCAGAACCCCTGTTAGCTGGGATAGTGTTGAGGATAGAGTGGTAATTGGACCAGAGATCCTCACTGAAATGGAATAGCAAGTTAAGCTGATTCGTGAACGATTAAAGGAAGCAACAGATAGGCGTAAGAGCTATGCTGACCTTAAGCGGGTTGATCGAAGGTTTGAGCTTGGTGAGAAGGTTTTTCTTCGAGTTAAACCTAGAAAGAGTTCTATAACTTTTGGCAAGGCTGCCAAGTTGTCACCTCATTTCGTGGGACCTTTCGAAATTGTCAAAATAATCAATCCTGTAGCTTATCGATTAGCATTACCACCGCTTTATCTCGCATGCATGATGTTTTCCATATTTCTTTGCTTAAGAAATACGTTTCAGATCTGTCACATGTTTTAAATTGAATTCCTCAGTCCAAGACCCAGAATAATCATGGTTAAACCCACACGAGTGCTGGAAACTCACCAATTGCATTTGAGAAATCATGAAATACAAGAATGTAAGGTCCAAAGGGACCAGCTTTAACGAAGAAAGTGCAACTTGGGAAAATCGAAGAGATGAAAATTGCTTTTCCTTTTCTTTTTCAACAGATGAAATCATTGACAAAACATTTTTTTATGAACTTATCTTTTCAAGTTTATATGAAAGCCGATTGAGGCAAACATTATTCAAAGCTAATAAAATGTGTCAGACATTGATTTCTCGAACTATTCAAGTTGGAAATAGTCGCATTGTTTTGTGAACTAATAAATTGGTTGACCAAGGTTAATCGAATATGTAATCATCGGGATGATGAATCTTTTAGAGGGAAGCATGTAACACTCGAACTCGTTGTTACTTCCTCCCGAGCATTCAAGTGTTGATATATGATTTCTTCTCGTAAAAGGATGTGTTCCTTTGATTGTGAAGTCATGCTTGATATGTACTCGTATCTTCTTCGCAAATTGAAGATCTTTGACCGAGTCGAATATGATCGACTCTTTTATTTCTTTCATTTTACACCCGAGTTTAATCTGATCTCTCTAATGAATTGTGGATTTATCCATCTATAAGACTCCACCTTGGATCAAAGGGCATTGATCCAAGAGATGCTTTAAGTTTATTCGGGATGAACAAAAATTATAGACCTTACGCAGGTCAGCAAGGTCCAATGCGTTGAATAAGCTATTCCGGAGTCTAACTCAGGCTGATCGTGTTAAATGAATTGGTTCCCGATATCGTAATATCAGGAAGGTCTTGATCATGGGCCAGGTAATAAATTCAGATACATTTATTCAACTAGCTTATTGGCAGTGCTGGAGTGAATCCTTTTCGTGAATGTATATCTGTAGGTTCTTATTCTGAACATTCTAAATGTTAGACCTAAACTGGATTTATTAAGGTTAATAACCTAAACCTAAACTATAACCTATGGGTTAGATTAGTGTTAATCTAACCTAGGCCTAAGCTATAAACTAAATGTTCTAAGGTTAGTGACCTAGCGCTAAGGAGGTTAGACTAAGTATCATCTTAAATCCTAACCTATGTTTCTAACCTAACAAATGTTAGTGGAGGAAGGGGACCTATGAAGGGGTGCGAGCCATGGGCGGTAGTTTCTATGGCATTAAATGGGATGGATAAGTATGAAGGACAAGGAATTAGTGGAGGTTTCAACGGCTAGTGAAAGCCGACGTGGCAGAGTCGCCAAAGTTAGAAATGGTCTTTGAATTGTTTTCCATCGCCAACTATGGCGGTCGGTGGCAATGGAGATTGAGCGGGAATTTTGGAGTTAATACAATTAATGAACTCGGTCTTCGAGCTCGATTTCTCGGAAGACATGCAAAATGGAAAATCTGTAGTTTGTTTGGTTTTTCATGCGCTCCGGTTTTCTCTCTGCTTGATCACCGGTTCTTCGCACTACCTACTTGGTGTCAGCATGGAAAATATGAGAGTAACTAGCTCTTTTCTCTCACAAGGAAAGTTTATAAGGCATGGAAATAACAAATTATTGTTGTTGAATCTAACGTGGAAAAAGAGGAGAAGGCTCGAGCTCTTTCAAAGGGTCTTCTTCGATTTTTAAGCAACATTACTGTGCATGTTAGGCCCTAACTTTTAAAAATCTTGCTTTCTTTCAAATGATTTCATTAGAACAACTCGCTCGATGATTTTTGGGATCAGCTTGGTTTTTATGGTAGCTTTGTGTGAATTAGTTGTCAGTATCTTCTTACGCTCGATTTTTCAAGTGAACCCTCGATGGGTGTGCATTTTGTTTCAAACGGATGTACTATCTTGCCGTGTTTTTTGCATTCCGGTTAGATTTTGTAGAAATGTTGCAAGGAAAATATATGAATTCAGCTCTGAGGAGTCCATGAATTGTTTTCTTGTTTGATTCAGATTCAATCGATACCTTGTCATTTTCCACTTGTTGAAAATGATACTATTGGATTTCTTGAATGTACAAAAGATATACACTTTCTTTAAAAGTTTTGTCGTGAGTAATATATGTTATGGTTGCTGAATCTTGTTGGATCTCTTGCTATAATACTTAAGTTACTTCGATTGATAACTTGCTGTTTGTTTATAGTATTTGAATGCGACTTTGTAGAAGTTTCCCTTGTGTTGCAATTATGGGATTTAATCCGCTGATAGTTTGCAATATATTTATATATATATATACGAAATGACTCTGGGAGTCCTTGAATGTTTCGTATATTTTGGACTTCTATAGAAGTCATAAATGTGAATACTATTAGTTTGATTCAGTTGGAGTCCTTGAGGGGTAACTGGTAATACGACTTCTGTTGCCTTGTTATGAATACTTTCACTTAGCAATGAATTTCGTGGTACAGACTCAGTTGGAGTTCTTTTTATGTTTCGTCTTCTGCTTAAGCTTAGAGTGAATACTGTTGTTATGGATTCAGTTGAAGTCCTTGATATGAAACCAGTGTTATTCTGCTTCTGTATAAGCCTGGTTGTGAATACTTATTGTTATTGGCTCTGTTGGAATCCTTAATATATATATATCTTGTATCTTTCTACTTCTGTAGAAGTTTATTTGAAGAATACCACATGGGTAAGACTCTACTTTTTAATCCTCGGAGTTATATTATGTTTTCTCTTCCGAATAATCTAAACATGTGAATACTGTTGTTATGGAATCAGAGACCCTCTTGAATCCTTGATATGTAATCTTGTTTCTTTCTTTGTAAGCCTAGCTTGTGATTATATATTGACTCAGAGAGTCCTTGAAAGGTATCTAGTATTTTAAACTTCAATCTTGGAGGCGTATGTCATGTTGTTTTTTATTATGAATACTAAATGATATCGACTTCATGGAGTCACCGAAAAGTAATTTATGCAGTAACTTCCTGAGAATTTTTGGAATGTGAGTACTTTTAATCCTTGATTTGTTGTCATATGAATTCAACTTCAATTTAAACCTTTAATATAAGTATGGTTGAATTTGGCACTCGCTTGAGCCCATGATATGTTGTGTGTTGGCTCGATTCTCGATTTTTGTCCTTGCTATGTTTTAGTAGGGATTAGATTGAACCGTATGTTGATGAGTGTTTCACTGGGGATTGTTCTTGTGTTTGAGCATGATTACGCTTCTCGTTAGCATGTGAATATCTAGTCGTGTGCTTGACTGAAGTAAAGAGCTATTAACTGTACCTTGACAAGCGATGGCGTTGGATATTTTCTCATTTGTTGAATAATATGGAAGGTTATGTGGAGTCTATTTGATGGATTATTCATCACTGCCTTGTCACGAGAGCTACTGTGTTGTTCAGTAAGTTACAGGCAATTTTTATATGTGTATTTTGATGAACTGTAGTTCTTCCTGTGGTCTCGACTGGCTTAGTCGCAGGTGTATAATGTGATTGCATTACTCTTAAGTGGATGGTATAGTCATGAGCATGTTTGGAAGGGACATCTGAATGTCTCGGTTTCTTTCTCTTCTGCTGTAAAGTATATGTTGATAAATTTATATTTAATTGTTGGATTTGTAAAACATACTGATGGATTCATGAATTGTTAGGATATTCATTTTGTTGAATATAATGGCCTGTTGGATGTTGTTGTCCTTGGGATTCAGATGGATAGTTGTTTTAGATGCATTTGTTCTTCTTGGTCACTAACATTTATGAAGAAATACATGAAAAGTATCTAGGACTATTTAGTAACTATAATATGAGTTACGCGTTATAGTCATGTTTGAATTACAAGAGCATAGTCTGAAATATGTTTTCATGTTTGGTGAAATGATTTCATTTAAACAGGTTGTTCAATGAGAGCAATTGTGGATTGCATTTGTTTTAAGAGTTAGTGTTATCATGCCTGGCCATCGAACTCGACCCGTGTTGACAATTTTTGCAGATGGTCACCGTAAGTGGTAAAAGCACGCAGATCCGATAGATGTTCGATTGTTTAATTTGGTTTTATGATGAATTACAACTTGATTCTCTCGAATGTACTACTTGAAGAAAGATGTTCTTTTTGTCGTTGAGTATTGTATCAAGTATGTCAATGCATAAAATGTATTTGATTAGCTTGAAAGGAATGAAAAGAGATATTTGTTACTTATGTGTTTGTATTCGTATCTTGATGGTTTGACCTTCTTCGGTTCGAATGATCTTGAGAGCATTATTATTATTGTATAAAGTGGAGACTTTTGTGATTATCTAAGTAAGCTTGCAAGATTATGTGACTGAATACTTATGATTGTTTAGTAGTTCTATTATGTTCTATCTAAAGCTAAATTGGAATTTAGATCACTGTCTTTCTGAAAGCTAGGGTTAAAATAAACCTGAGCAGGAAGCTAAACGAGCTGAATAAATTATTACTTCCTAGTCTTGATCTAAGTCAAGACAACGTTTAATTGGATTCTTAATCACTATATCTCGATACTAATAAGTAAGATATAAATTCAGTTATGAGAACTGATATAAACCTAAAAAGGGTTTGGTTAGCAATCTCATGTGAAGGTTGAGGGTTATTGTCCAATTTCGTTGATTTAGAATTATGTATATTCTATGAACTCCTTGAAGGGACCTCTAGTCTTAATAACTTCTCTTGTGTAATGGGTTTTACTATGAAAGGTAATTCTAAGGTGAGGAACCCAGGGATTGGGAAAGACTAACCTTAAGGGAGCGTCTTATAGTATAATTTTAACTCAACGTATGTAACACTTATTAATAAGTAGATCTTTTCGAGGCGGATTTAAAGGTTGATGGCACAAGTCAACTATAGGGTTGTACCTTCGAGAAGATTAGGATCTTCTCGAAGATACAACAATGCAGGTGACTTATGACGACACCCTTTGCATTGATCGCTTAAGATTTACACCTTAAACTCGAACAAGTTACTCTCGACCGATTAGGAATGTGGTCACGTTATAAGGCTGCCCTAGGAGACTCGGGGTATCTTGACACACCGGATTAACTAGGGTTGACCCAAGATGTCAACCGTATCCCTAGTCCTGGGAGCATCCCTATAACGTTGTCATCTTACTAATCCGCTCCCGAGTGAATAACTCGGGATAGAGAGTCCGACATGAAGTCAAGTATAAGACATTCTACATAACATAGGAATGGGGTGAAGGACGTATTCCGATTGACGAGTATGCCGTCAAGGAATACGAGACATAAGCATATGTTTCAAATCTTTGGCCAAAGTATCGCAAGTCATTGATTGCGTTGTCCTAAGTCACCTAGTCTAAGGGATGAGATGCCATGAATAATGGTAACAATTATTCGATAGGTTCCTCGACAGAGCATTCTAATCCCGAGATTAGGGAAGAGAACCGCAAGAGTGATGTGTTAAATAAAACGCCAACTCTTAATACTCATGAATAGATCGTCAGATTACCGAGTCATGGAATGAATAGATCGAGGTACTCCGAGTCATTACAAATGCATATGGTTATCTATTGAGAATGGTTGTTTTTGATTTGTGAGTTCTAAATTATGTATTTAGAACCTGTGAAGCATTTTATCAAAAAAAAAAAAAAAATATATTACTTGTTCTAATGTATAAAAATGAAGGCCTACACGCAAAGAGACTGTTGTAATGGAATTTTGAGTCCTATGTTGGTGATTCTTTGAAGCACCCAGAACCCTTAGCCCCCTTAACAAAAGTATGAGTCATATTTCAACTTCCTGGAGGATTATTTTTAGGAAAAATGCTTAATCATTATGGAGAGGAAACCAGTCTATAATTGTACACTAGAATCGAGAGAGGAAAAGGGAGGTGGAGGAAGTTTCTCGAGCTCCATCACCAAAGAGATGAGTCAAAACTTCCAAATTAAAAATAAAGAGAAACCATAAATCCATGGAGGAAGTTTTAGCATCACAAAGAGAACAAAAGAACTAAAGAGACCATAACTCGGTAAGTCTGGCTCCTTGCCTCTATAAAACCACAACACACATTCCTAAAGTTTTCTATGAAAACTGTGGAGACAGGGACATGGTGGCAAGTGTATTGGTTGCTACCCATGAGGTGGACCTAAAGGAGTTCCAGGAAAAGAACAAGGGTAATAGGGTGGAATAGGACAAGATCATAGCATAAGTCAAGAAGAAGTCCGAGGTGATTGAAGGTTAAAGGGTGTTGATTAAAAATAAAGTGAAGGAATGAAATCCCCAGATTAAATGAAGGATGGACATATCATTGACCTTAGCAGGTAGATGGAGAATATTGTGGATAGATTGAAGGATAAGGGTGAAGAGTTGATGTTTTATGAAGTCAATGTGTTGTTAGGGGATTTATTTCAACAAGTGTAGAGTGAGGTGGATGCCTAGAATAATATTTAAGAATCCCTTAACAAATACTTCCTAATCCTTTTACAATAGTAGTAAAATTATTTTGTTCTTTAGCGTAAGCCGGTATAGGTTATTCTTTCCTCCATTCTTTATTCTTTATTGGAGATCAAATTATTTTCCAAGGATGGGCAACACATTTAGTGTGGGGTGATGTTGATCCTAGAAAATGAATAAATCATAAAGCAGAGAGGATGAGCACACACCGAAGGCACTATGGATAAAAGTGTGTGAGTGAACACATGTGAGGAGAGATAGGTTTGTGCATAGAAGTAGGAAAGGGTGTAATGGTTTAAGGGTTGTTTCCCAATTTAGCATCCCTTGCAAAATTCGAGCAACTTTTACAAATGATAGACTTGGCAAATATCCAAAGACAAACCACCAACATTAAATGTGGTATGGGTGCTCATTTGAAGAAGGTGTGTAATAGTGGATAAAAAGAGTGACAACCTATTTCCCTAAGAGAAATTAATGAAGATGGTTGGGATTGGTTGAGAAATTTGAATTTCCCTCTAATTTATTTTTTCTCCCTTCCATGATTTTCTATATATTGTAGTGCAATGCACATTCTTAATGTTGGATACTTTTAGAATTTTGGGCATCTTGTAACATAAGGATTTTCTCTTGTTGTACATGTGTATGTCCTAAGGGTTACATGCCTTGGATTTGGATTCAAAAATACTCACATCTTCCTCTCATGATTGTAATAGTTTGTGCATGATCTCGGAAATAAAATCTAATCTTGTGGCTTATTCTTCCCTTGTTCCTTTTATTGCATTTGTTTCCTTTCTTGCATTCACATGTGTGTTGTATGTATCATTTTCTAAGTCTCTATCTATTGTGCATCATGAAAGTGGATTCTAGGAATGATTTTGATCTGTGTTTGATATTCAATCCTCTTCATTATCACTTCCTTCCCTTTCCTCTTATCTAAATGTATCCATCCCCTTATTTTCTGGTGTTATCACCTCTGTATAGATTAGATTCATGTTTTATGCATCTCCTTCTCACCTTGGTCCCTTGGAAAGTTAGAGTAGAGCTAGATAGTTGCATTTCAATTCCTAGGAGTAGTTTAGCATTAGGAATAGGTAGAGGAAGCCGACCTTCTCTGGAGGTCTGTCTCAGTTCAGTCCCACAACTTGGAGACAGTCCCATGTTGTCTCAAACCTCAGATTCTTATAATTTGAGATGGGTGCACATTTGAGCTCCAACAGTTTTTGGCACACCTGGTGGGACCTTTGAAATCAATATTTCCAGTTTTATCAAGTTTTGATGTGTATCTTGATAAAATTCTAAGCCTTTGGAGGCTCTACAGAAACACATCTGGTGACTCCATTCGACATATCAATTGGTTTCAGTAGTACTGGTGGCTCAATCCTTCCTAGTTCATGAGAAGGATACAAACTCGGTCTAGAACAAGACAAGAAGGTGTATTTGAATATTTGTAGTTATCTCTAGGAAGACAGAGAAGAGGAAGACAGATTCAAAGATCTCCATCTCCTCCAAATCGAACTCTCTCCACACCTCCACCTGTAGGCCTTTCTTACAGTCCACTAGAGTTCTCAGACCCATTACAATGGCTCATTTACAAAGAACCACCACCTCAAAATCCATTTGTAAACTTCACAGGAAGTAGTTTCCACTTGCTTTGAATGCCCAAAATCCTATCCCAATAGCTACTTTAAAAATATTCCATACTTCACTGGAGAAAATCACACTACTCCAATTGACCATATCTAGGACATTACAAATGTGTGTGCAATTCATGAAATTTTGAAATGGATGTGGCAAGTAAAACTTTGGCTTCATCACTTAAAGGAAAATCTCTACAATGGTTTAGAAGCTTAACCACGGGATCAATCAAGAATTGGAATGAGTTGTGCACAGCCTTGTATAATCAATTTGGGGAAAGAGCTGATAACTTGTCTCTTTTGGAGTAGTTAACCACAATCAAGAGAGCACCTAATGAACAAATGGTGATTTCAACTTCAGATTCCAGAGAACCTGGGACAAAATTCCAGTTCTTGTCAGCCTACAACTAAAGGTGCATTTCTTTACTTTTTGAAATCTCTTAACTCTAATATATCTATTATGGTGCAATCTATGGGAGGTGTAACTCTACCAACAGCTTATGCATTGGCCATTAGGGATGAGAATTGTTTAATTCAAGCTGGAAAATTAGCTCCTAGGCCACCTATGCCATTATCCCCTAAATTTCCACAAGCCACGCAACCTCCATTGCTCCTATTCCCCAAATCAAATCCACAACCTATAGCTTCCACATCACAAACCCTACACAAAAAAAAAGAGGATGAAGAAATGAAGGCTTTGATTAGAAGCTTGAAAAAAAAGTTATATCCCTAGAAAAAACAAGCCCAATCATATAGAAATTATCAAAATCAAGGGAAATCTTCAAATCAGGGATATCAACCTTATAAAACCAAAACCTAATCAAAGATATGCACAAAACCAAAAAAAAAAATATATGGAAAAATCAAAGTGCTCCTCTTCCATTGGCAACAATTCCTCCTCCACAGACTTCTTCCCCCCCCATTCAAGCAAGCCTTAGTTCTAATGCAAAAAATATGGCACAGAACAAAGTGGTGTTTTCCATGTAATCTACCTCATAACCAAATTGGTTGTGAAAGAGAAATGCATCTCCAAGCCTACATGGTTCAAGGTGCTTCCAGTCAGCAAGAACCATTTATTGAAGCACCAAACCATGGTGTAGAAGAAGTCCAACAAGCCACACCTGATGCTAACCTCATGTTTTTCGAGCTGAGGATTTTTGTGCACTCAACTCAATGTCTGGTGGCTCTGTAGACCTCAGATGAATGTTTTTGACAACAACACATGAACAAGAAAAGAATGTTGAAACATAGGTGGTAACTCCCATGGATCACAATAGTAGTGTCACGGAAAAGGAAAAGGATGGTGGAGGAATGAAAGAAAAGCCATGGAATGAAGTAGAAGAAAATCCATGAGAAACCATGGAGTGAAGTAGGAAACATGATCAAACAATCCATGGTTCCTGATAAAAAGCATGCCATGGGAAAAGAGGTTGTTGTTGCACCTAAACCACATGATCAAACAATGCCACAACAAAGGAAGGAAGGTAGCATGTCACAGATGCAAAAGGCCATGGGTCTGCCATTCAACATCATGGAGAAAATGAAGAAGACCAATGTTAATGTCTCTATGTGGGATGCATTGGCTATTCCATCACAATGTGATCTCCTATGTGAAGCTCTCAAGAAACTACCTTCAAATGGATCTAGTAATGTAGAAGACACATGTCATGGTGCATGTCTGTCAAGAAAAGGGTGATCAAGTAAGTAAAAATGTCAAAACCCCACCCTTTTACATGTCTATAATTGTGGGTAAACACCTAGTTCATAACTGTATATGATTGATTTAGGGGCTAGTACTTCTTGTCATGCCAAAGAAAATTGCTTGACATCCTAGGTCTCAAGTACAATCCTTGTGTCTAGGGGAGTTTTATAACTTGATGGGTCAATTGTGAATGTCCTAGGGGTAGTTAAATACCTTGAGTTAACCCTCCATGCTTTCCAAGTCTCACAATAACCCATGATATATCATTCATAGACTTTCCACCCATGTTTGCAATTTTCCTGTCTAGAGATTTTACTACTAAAATAGGTGGTTATCTGTCTTCGGATTGGACACACATGCTTTTAAGGACCAGATATGGCACAAGATTCACAATTCAAGTTGAGCCTATCTTTTCCTATCACATAGAGTCATATGAACCTTCCCCTATCCAATCAAATTGTTTGATACAAGAACAACAAGATCATATTTCAAGTCCAGAAGAACAACCTACTCCCCTCTCATGCCTGATTTATTGTTTGATGAATGGGCTGAGAGAGATCACAAATTTGATCCATATTCTGAAGAGCTTAAAGCTTATGAAACTGGTCTTGGCACCTATTGTGTCCTGTAAGAGGAATCTGTTATGCCCACGGTATTCAAAGAAGATAAGGAGTCAGTTTTATGGCTTATGGCGGATGTATTTTGATGGTTCTAGAAGTAAAAATGGAGTTAGGGTGGGTGTCATGCTTATTTCTCCAAAGGAAGAGAAGTTCTTCTTCACCCATAGACTATAATTTTCCTATGTTCCAACAATGTGGTGGAATATGAGGCATTAGTGCATGGCTTGTTGATTATGGAAAAGAGAAAGATCAAGGAGTTGTAGGTCTTTGGAGATACTGAGCTAGTCATTAACCAAGTCCATGTGGAAGATGTGCTACAAAGAAAAAACTATTGAAGGCCTACAGACATAGAGTTTGGGACTTACTAGAGAGTTTTTGATGCTCTCAACCTACAAGCTATACCATGAAGAAGCTGAATAAGGAAGCAGATCAAATGGTGGCTCTTGGTCTCAATTTTCACCTACAGAAGACCTGGTTAAAGGAAAACACAACATATCAAGATGGTTGTTAGGCCATCCATACTTGATAATGCAACCAACTAGAAAATATTTGAGAGTGATGAGAAAATTGTCCAATTCATACAGAATGAAGTTGAATTCTCTTCAAAAATGTAGTCTTGATTTGCAGGATATATATGGTGATCAGATTATTCAGCTCAAAAAAAATAAATTTCCAAAAGGATTGGTCACTCTAGAACAAATTTTCAGTCCAGATGATGAATTCAAAGGTACAGAAAAGAGCATGGTGGAAAAACAAGAAGATTTTCTATTGAAGTTTCCCCAGGAAAAGAACTTTTCTTGGAAAGGTATGTGATGAACATGAAAAGAAAAGTTTTGTTTCCTTGTGTCAAAAGTTCAGTGATGTATTCTCATGGAGCTATGAATATTTAAAATATTTTAATCCAAATATAGCCCAACATTCTATCAACCTTGATCCTGATATCAAACCAATTAGGAAAAAGCAAAGGCCGGTAAACCCCAAGATAGAGCCCCTCATGAGAAAAGAATTGTCTAAACTCATTGAGGCTAAAATTATTTTTCCCATTAAATATTCTACTTGGGTGGAAAATTTGGTTCCATTCAGAAAGAAGAATGGTGAAATCAGGCTCTGTGTAGACTTTAGGGACCTAAATAAGGCCTCTCTCAAGGATCATTATCCTTTTCCTTCAATGGAGCAGATTCTATAGATAATGGTTGGATCTGAGAGATTTTCAATGCTTGATGGATATTCAGGCTTCAACCAAATCAAAGTGAAAGAAGAGGATCAACAAGACTATGTTCACTACCAAATGGGGAACATATGCATATCAAAAATGCCTTTTGGTTTATCAAATGCAGGTGCCACCTTCCAAAGAGAAATGGATATTGCTTTCAAAGGATATATTAATCAATTTATCCTTGTGTATCTTGATGATATTACTATTTTCTCAAAGCATAAAAAGATCATATTAGTCATCTTGAGAAGGTATTTGAAAGATGCAGGAATTTGGGGTATCTCTTAACCCCAAGAAATGTAATTTTGTAGTCCCTAGAGGTAAGATTTTGGGGCACATTGTTTCTAAAGAAGGCATTTCCATTGATCTAGAAAGAGTCTCTGCCATCCTTTCTCTTTCCTTGCCAGCTCACAAGAAAGATTTGCAATCTTTTCTTGGAAAGGTTAACTTTGTTAGGTGCTTCATACCTAGCTTCATGGTTTGGTAAATCCACTCACACTTATGCTCATAAAAAGGATTCAAATTTCAGGTGGACCATGGAGGGGAAGGAAAATTTGAAAAATCAAACAAGAAATAGCCCAGGCTCCTACGTTGATTAATCCAGATTACTCCAAATATTTTATCTTATATACATATGGAGTTGATTCTTACATTGCCATGTTTTAACCTCAGCCAAATGATCAAGACTTGAGAAACCAATAGCCTTTTTCAGCCAAACCTTGAAGGATTATGAGCTTAGGTACAACCATATTGAGAAGCAAGTGTTTTCCATCATGCACACCTTGAAGAAATTTAAAATCATGATTATAGCTAGCCACATAAAGGTTTTGGTATCACATCCCAACATTAGAGATTTCATTATGGGAACAAAGATCAATGAGAAATGAGCTGGATGGGTGACTAAAATCATGGAATATGATGTGACCATTAAGGCCAAAAATTGGTAAGAGGCTATGCTCTCTGCAGACAACTAGCTGAGGATGCAAATGACCCAGAAACTACTTTATTCCTAGAAGAGGAAAGTTGCATGGAACCTAAAAAGAATGAAGACATAACCATGATAGCTGGATGAAGATAATGATAACATTCCTCTCCTCTGGTATATATCCTCATGGTCTCAGTAAATCAAAAAGGTGAACATCTAAGGTTGTAGTCTTTTCCATATGTGTTGATTGATGGCATATATTTTAAAAAACATTGATGGTGTGTTGCTCAAATGCATTGAAGGTGAGAAATGTGACAGGGTTTTGATAATTTCATGATGGTTTTTCTAGGGACATTTCTCTACTAGAGCCACAACCATGAAGATCATAAAAGCAAGGATATTTCTGGCCTACATTGTTCATGGATGCTCACAAGTGGGTGATGAAATGTAAAGAGTGTGCACTCTTCACTGAAAGAAAATATTGGCAGCCTTGCCACTTCATCCAATCCAGGGATCAACCATTTGTACAATGGGGTCTTGAATTCATTGGTATGATCAATCCTCCATCTAACACTAGTCACAAATGGGTTCTCATAGCAACAAATTACTTCACATGGACTGAAGCCACACCATTGAAGGAAGCCACTAAATCAACCATCTTGGAATTTCTTGAAGAAATTGTTACAAGGTTTGGCATACCCCAAACCATTATTTCTGATAATGCTAAGGATTTCTTGGGTGCAAAATATCTTTGATTGGGCTCTTCAACTTGGGATTTATCTCAAGACTTCCTCCAATTATTACCCCCAGGTAATGGATTGGTGAATCTACTAACAAAAATCTGATCAAATCATGAAGAGAACCATGGACATAAATCAAAGGCAAATGGCATACAAAAGTGAAAAATGCTCTCTTTGGGTGGATAGATAACAAAAAAAGAAGGCCATTGGCACCTCTCCCTATAAAATGGTATATGGAAAAGAAGCTAGACTTCCTTTGTCACTTGAATTTCCTTCACTTGAATTAGCTCAACAATTAGAATTTGAAGGCGTGGATCAAAGAGAAATCAGAATGGTGGAACTAGTGGAACTTGAAGAAAATAGAAATGCCACCATGTTAAGGATGGAGCAACATCAGAATTCAACCAAGTAGTGGTTTGATAGAAAATCTAGGCCTCAGACATTCAAATTCAGAGATCTAGTCTTAAAATGGGATGCGATCGAGCTAAACCAGAAGACACTCCAAATTTGATGCTATTTGGAGTGGACCATACATCATTACTACTTGCAAGGTGGCTAATTATTTTGAGTTGTCTAATCTTGATGGGAATGCATTTCAAATCCTAGTTAATGGGATTTATCTCAAACCTTCTCATTGAGGTTTCATGCATCTTGTACATAGTAGATAGGATTTCTAATTCCTCCAAGTGCCTTTTACATTGTCCTATTGTTGTAGTTTAGGTTTCTTTTCCCTAAGTTCTTTGCACATGTTTTGTTTCTTGGGAGATCTTTTTGCATAGTTCCATGTTTTCAGAGGATGTTGTTTAATGAAGTTCAAGGTGTTAAAATCAGTTTCCATCAAGTGAAGGAGTCAAATGTAGAGCAACTAAATCAATCAGCTAACTCCATGCCCAATGGATGCCTAAGGCTACTAATCATCTATCTAGTAAGAAGATGACCCTGTGAGTCACCAAAAATGTTTCCCAATTTTGCATCCCTTGCAAAATTCAAGAAAATTGTACAAATTTATAGACTTGGTGGATATTTGGAGAAAATTTGAAGAACCAGGAAGCTTTTAGCATCCCACGCTGTTCAAGAGAAAACATTGCAAAAAAAATTATCTAAATTTCACTAAAAAAAAATGGCTCTTCGACATTTGATTTTCAAAACCACGCTATATAGCATAGTTCAATGTGCCCAAGTGGATGAAAATAAGATACAAGGTGGTCCATGAAAAAGTAAGAAACCATGGAAGCTAGAAAGTTTGTCATTTAGGCAAGCCACAAAAGGTTTTCAAAGTCGCACTAGACCTGGATGCCAATACAAAGAAATGATCCATGGATATCAAAATCCACACAACACTAAATGGAAAATCCACATAACAAAGAAAAAAATGAATTCCACATGGAAAATCTATGATGAGCTGAGCTAAGGATATCAAATCTGATTTGATTATCAAATATGATTTTATTTGAATATTTTGGCCTTCTCCATGTGAAGGAAATCAGATTTCATGAAATAAATCAAGGAAAAGGTGGATGGAGAGTGAAGGAAAATTCTCCAACATGCAAAAAATGTACAATTTAGGTGGCACAACCACCAACATTAAATGTGGTATGGGTGCTCATTTGAAGAAGGCATGTAACAGTGGATAAACAGTGTGATGCCCTATCTCCAAGAAAATTAATGAAGGTGGTTGGGATTGGTTGAAGAATTTGAATTCCCTCTAATTTCTCCTCTTTCTCCCTTCCATGATTTTCTATATATTATAGAGCAATGCTCATTCTTAATGTTGGATACTTTTAGAATTTTGGGCATCTTGTAACATAAGGATTTTCTCTTGTGTTGTGTGTATGTCCTAAGGGTTGCATGCCTTGGATTTGGATTCAAAAATACTCTACATCTTCCTCTCATGATTTTAATAGTTTGTGCATGATCTTGGGCAATAAAATCTAATCTTGTGGCTTATTCTTCCCTTGTTCCTTTTATTGCATTCATTTCCTTTCTTGCATTCTCACATATGTGTTGTATGTATCATTTTCTGAGTCTCTGTCTATTGTGCATCATGAAAGTGGATTTTGGGAATGATTTTGATCTATGTTTGATATTCAATCCTCTTCATTATCACTACCTTCCCTTTCCTGGTTGTTATGGCTAGTTGGCATATGCATGAATTAGACACTCAAGTATAACATACTATAATGAAATTTGGAATGTGGACTTTCTATTGGAATGATTATTAGGTGAGCTCTCTCCAATTTAAGGAGGAATCTAGATCTTTGAAAGAAGAGAGTGTGGGTGCATATGGGGTATTCATATGTGTGGTGTATTTCTGCAGAAAGTGTGTATGTAATGGTGTATGTGTGGTGAAGAATATGTAATGGTTCTAGGGGGTAATATAGGGTTTCTAGATAAGAACCATGGAGATTGTACGATGTTATTGGTAGAATGATGTAACTGATCTATTGTTGAACATTTTTATGTAATTTGGAGATTGTAAACATTTGTTAATCAATATATAAAGGGTTTTTCGAATATCTAGTGTGTTTATGGGTTCAAACCCTAGTGCTCTTCATTTTTCTCATGGTTCAGATCTGATTCCTTTGTATTCTCTACAATGGTTATTTTATTTTCGTGGTGCATCTATGCTTAGATCTAGTGTTTTTACTTATGGGCTACAAATAATGCATATATTTCCTTCATTAATGGTGAACATTATTATAAGGCTCACATAAAAGAGGGGCTCGAGCGCTCTACGCGTGCCTTGGGTGAGCACCCATGTAATGTTGGGTGATATGCTTTGACATGCTTGGGGTTTAAAAAAGAGTAGCAAAACCATACTACACCTAAATCCATATCCATGTATAAAAATTTATAAGTTGCATTCATAGGGTCTTTAGTAAAGTGCACGATAATTTGGCATCCCTATGCAGTTTCACTAAATTTCCTTCTAGAGGAATAATAGCATAAGAAAGATCCATATGCACACTTCCTCTGACACTTTATTACCACTTCCTTGACAAAAAAAAATCTCATTTAATTAAAAAATTGAAAACAACTACATTCATCATCAATTACTTTCATGTGTGGTTATTAGTTACACAACCGGTCCCTTGACACATCCTACAACTTACATTTCTCTTAAATCCATAGCATATCACCTTCCATAAGTAGTTATGTTTATACCCATCTCATTCATAGCTACTAATGGAAATATATTGTAGGAAGTTCTGAATTAAACATACAATTAAGAAAGAGCCAACCATTTACAAACAATGTTTTGTAAAATGAATCCACATCGATTGAATCTATACCAAGTATATGCCTAAGTAGACCTCATGGAAGGGATCAATGATCTCTTGAGGTTCTTTAACCTCATTTGCAAAAATAATGGGAGTTATTTCTTTCTTTACAATCACATTCTCACCAGAAAGAACACCTCACTTAACCCCAAATACTCAACTTGCCTTTTTCATGCTAAGGAATCCTAAGAAATGCCTCTAGAGGAAAAGTGATTTTCTGTTGGATTAGTATCTAGTTCATGTCACAAACATTGTACTTGAGAAGGGATGTATTGGAAGGAGAGTGTGAGCACATAAAACTAAGCATAACATAAATATAAGAAAATCATAATCAAACCTTCTCCTACATGTTTTCCTTGTAAACCTAGGTTAAAGTTGTGGAAGTTTTAAACTTGTGGAAGATTTTAAAAGTTGGATTATGGGTGCTCTTTTTTATCTCCAAGTGAGGGAGTGACAATCATACAAAAAAATATATGACATTGGGAAGGATTCCAATATGCGAGATATTGGAGGAAAAATATCGAGTTTTCTTTCTTGAATCAAGTGGATTTGTAAAGGGATAATCTTGTAGAGGCTAAGTAGTGGTTTGAGATTGGTTGTAGATAGTTGAATGCACATGATAAAAATATAACTTGAGGAAGATAAATCGTTTGTATGAATTAAATCCATTTGAGGCTCAATAAACTAATTTAGTTAGCATAAGTTACATCTAGAAAGGTGGTTTTACGTGAAATTTCATTGCCCCCACCTTTCTAGGATTCTAAAAGTGGAGTGCAAGTGGAGTTGACTAGGATGGTGAAATGGAGATAATAAAGAATTTAATTAAATAAATTAGCTAAATAAATGTTTAATTAAGAATTTAATTAAATAATTTTTAATTAAATTAGCTAAATGGTATGTTAAGAATTGATTTACCTAATTCCAAGGGTGTATATATAATTAAATTAATCATTTCTAAAGGCCATCATTTTAAATGATAGAATAAATTTAATTAATTCTAACGGGATACATTTTAATAGGATATAATTAACTCAATTAATTCTAATGGGATGGAATTAACTTATTTAACTCCATAGGGATACAAAAGGGATATGATATAAGTATGTATGTATTATTTGGGTGCTTACATTTTCCTCTCTTTAGAGTTTTATTACAAAGTAATAGCATTTTAAAGATAGTATATCTATGCATATTGGTGAGGGGAAGGAAATATTTTCCCAACGAAGCATTTATATTCCCAGTGATTAAGAAGGTAGGGAATTCCCCCTTAAGAGGATGAGTGACTCAATAAAGTGGTAGATATCTGATTAATAGGAAGAATTCAAGGATTCGGAAGGAGAATGTGGAGGATGGTTCTCGTAGCATGAGCATCGTTTGGAAAGTGAAATATAAGAGAAACCATTTATCACCATGATTATGAAATAATAGTGATGTGTAACCCATTATGTACGTAAACAAACACACACACACAAAAAAAAAAAAAAGAGTAAAAGGAAAACAAACCCAAAATACAACATGAAAGCATGCAACATGGATACAGGAAGCCTAAATGATAACAACATACATGTAATTGGTATAAAAATAAAATAGAAGTAATCCAACACAAATTGGAAAATAAAAAATTAACTATGCCCCTAATACATGCCACAATGATGATTAATCGGATGTGAATTCCATGAAGAAATAAATTTAAGAAATGCATTGGAATATGATAAAAGCGAAGAGTGGAGTATGCTTATATGTTCCTCGTGGCACTCTTGTTGAATCCACATTGAAAATCAGTCTTAAAGTGAAAAAGAGAGATGAAATTTCCCCAAGTGAAGTTATATCACAAAGGAAACAATTAATGTGTCTTGCCCCAAGTAGATATATTAGCATGAAAAGGGAAGATGATGTAGTGTGGAAGACATAAGATTGCAAAAATAAATATGGTAATAGTTAAAAGTTTTATTTTAACAAGATTGTGTTATATTGTTGATGATTTTGCAATTTGTAGGATTTTGTATTATTTTTAATATCTTTTTTAAAAATGTTTGTGTTTTTTTAATTTAGGTAATTTTTTTTTTTTTGGATATATATAATTTTTTCAAATTGTTAAAATGTTTTGGATTTTACGAATGAATATGCATGAAAATCGATTGGGAAACTCATCAAGCATGTGAAAGAAGAGGGTTAATCCACATATAAACAACGAGAGAAATGGTGAACTGATAAAGAAAGGAAAGTGATCATGGCGACCACGAGAGAAGAATTATTGTTAAAAGGGGATATAAATAAAAGGTTGGGAAGGTTTTCAAATCTCCTAGTGCATTTATGTTATCAAACACTTTGTGCCCTTTGAGTGATATTTGAGCTACGAGTTGTGAGAGAGATGGCTTGCCAATCGAGAGGAGACATCATGTAGATCACATTCAAGAGTTTGGGTGGAGGCCGAAGAGGGTGCCATGGTGAGTATATAAAAAATCTAAGTTTTTAATGCATTTAATGATAATTTTAAGTAGGAGAAAATTGAATTTGAACTATAGTTCCTGCACTTGGGTGCGTTAGCATGTAATTACACACAAAGTAGTGTGAAAGTACATGCGTTAGCATGCCACGAGAGCATGAACATGCTAATTAGGACATCTTTAGCATGTGTCACTCATTAGTTTGTTAATGAGGGAATGCATGTTTAATTACGTGCGCTAGCATGAGCACACTAGAAATAAAGTAGATGCACTAGCATCACAAAGAGTATGATAGTTCACTAGAGAGTGTGGTAGCATCAGAAAATGAGTTTTAAAATAATTTAGAAGGGTTAAAATAGAATAAAATTTATCTAATAAATTTTTTCTACATGATGTGTAGGAGAGATCGTTAATGTTAGACGTGCAGGAGATAGAACATTTACTCGCCAACGAGAGAAAGTTGGCTGCACTTTTAAATGTGACAGGGTTGACCTACATTACACGGTTGCCTCATATCATATTAGATCACTTTTTACTTACCGCACCGGCTTAGTGGTGGCATAACGAGAGCCATATATTCCAATTTTGACTAGAGATGATGACTATGACTCTAGATAATGTGTATTAGATTCTTCAAGTATCAATATAGGGTAGAATAGTGGAGTTTCACGGATACTTACACATATTTGGGATATATTAAAAATATAGGATATACCCTAGGAGGGGATGGTAGTGTACCTTTATGAGTGTTTTGAGGATAGAATTTAACACAACTCTTAGTTTACTTGATGGATCTTATTAGCGGATATTTACTTTTTAATAATCTTGGTACACACATTGACATAGGGTTAATAGGGGTAGTGGCACGATTGATGGAGGGAGTGATTTTATGCATGGGGACAATGTATTCTAGTGTACTTATATAAAGATCTACACCTTATTGTTTACATAAAGCATTAGGAGTTTGAGTCCAACCACACTATTATAGATATGTGTATGGGACCATATAGTGGTTGGACGGCCATTAGGGATTTGTGAGTTATATACTAGGATGATCCTTCATCTACTAGATGAGAGACAATAGGTATATGTCATAGAGGCCATATAGGTGATAACACCTTCTACCAATAAGAGTTTTATGACTTTTAGTTACATATGGTCACATGGAAACCATACGAGTTATATCGGTGGGAGACACATGACATAGAGTTGTGCACTACAAATATAGAACATTTTATTATCGTGTAGCCGTAGTCACATTATGGATATGTATAAGTTAGAAAGAGTCCAAAGGAATTTTGGAGTGACACAAGGCATACCTAGTGGAGATAAGTTGTAGCGCAAGTAGCACATGAGACGGTGGATTTTGGTCCATGGATCAGTGTGAGTTGTCAAGCACAACTTCTTTGATGCCATCTTACAAGCATCGATGCTTAAACACAAATTTTAGATTGAGGTACCACTCTTGAGTATGTTTTATAGTATCTTTGTGATCATGCCAAGGAAGATTACCATTCCTCATGAATCCTTGGAGGAAGGTATAGTGACACTGGAAAAAGGTGAGCTGAAAAATAATAGGGATAGACATAGGTTAGGGTAGAGGTAAAGGTGCAAGGTCGGCTCCATAATTTTATGTGGCATAGAGGACACAAGTATAGGTACATGTTACATAGATATTGTAGGTTCTCATGGAACATGACCCATAGATACAAGTGCCACGAGATACCGGTAGCACATGTAGTACAAGGTTATGTGCCACAAGGGATGTAGGTACATGTATTATAGGTAGCTCATGTGCGGTCAGTGAAGATACATGTAGCTTATGTAGCACGATTATAGGAAAAGGTAGGGACATGTTCCAATAGCCCAAATACTGTGCAAATGCCTTAGAATGTGCCATAGTAGATACCAATGCATGCACTTGTTACATGGAGATACCACTATCACCACCAAGACCACATAGTCCATTTTTCGACCCATAGGAAAATGAGGAGACAGAGATGAGGAGATGGGTTATTAGGGGTAGATATTATGTAGCTCAGATAATTAAAATACCATCCCCATGGCCATCAAGTGGGCCATTAGTGTCCATATTTTAGGTGGAGAGTGATAGTTCCATGTTATGGGATGACATAACATTTATTATTGTGTAATATCTATAGAGGCGCAGTTAGGTGAGAGCGAGGGCTAAGCAAGACAACTTGAGACAATAGTTATGGTAACATACTACTAAGAGTGACCAAATTATTATGCATTTGCATCATATGACAACAGAGTCGAGAGGCCATACATTATGTTGTAGATGAAGGGAGTGTTAGTGAAGTGATGCTAGATATTATTGTAGCATTTGGAGAGGTGGGGTATTATAAAGAATTATATGAGGCTATAGTACCAGAGGTTTAAATAGTGCTAAATTATAGTTAGAGATCATGTATCCAATCAACGAGATAGTCGAGCGAGGGAGAGAGTCAGGGATGACTTATGTTATATGAGATACTATATATATTTTTGTATATGCCTCATGATGAAGGAATATTTTTTTAGATCGATGCCCATGATGTATATGATTTTTGAGATATATAGTGTACATGGACACTTTATTTTGATGTATATGATATGGAAATTTGACACGCCATGATGATGATATGTTTTAATAACATGTGATGTAGTTACATATATGATATGATGTCATGATTTTAGAATAGATGATGATTTTATTTTGATTTAGTATATATAGATGATGATGTTACATGTAGCTTAGCTTCCATGTTCATATCTTATCTTTTATTTATGATGTATGATAATATATGAATATATGATGATGTGATAGATATATATATGTGATACAAAATGATGGTAATTATGTAGTAACAAAGTACATACAATTAACACAAATGTAAAGTAAACTAACACACATTAAGAAAGAGTAAAATGCACCATGTATTATTTAATAAACCAATGATGGAAACATAAATCTAAAAGGTTGCATATTAAACAAACTTAATATGAGTAGTAATTAACTATACCAAAGTTATATGTGAACTAAAATTCTAAGATCCTCCCGCAATTGGTCTATAATAACAACAAATAAAAAAATCCTATTGACATGAATATTTAATAAGTCTTTCAATATTACATGAACTTTAATTAATAATGTGTAAAACAAGTCTTACACCTACCCATGTAACATACAAGGTTAGTCTTAATTAATGATATCTATTTCAAATAATAGCAAGATTTTTTTAGGAACTTCAAGTGGAGATATCTCGAATTTAAAAACAGTAAACGCACGGAAGTACAATAGCTGTTGTTGATATTCGGATGCCAAGCTCCACGAAACCGATGATTACTACAATGTGAAAGCCGACAGGAAAGGATTTTCACGCGCGACTCCACGCAGCTCGATCGCAATCATACAAAGGCAAATTCGTGGGAGGACCAACGGCTACAGCCTCCCATTTTTATGCGACCCTCAACAGCGAGAAACGAACTACTCTTAACACCCAAAGGTATTCTGGAAATTGTTGTAACCAGCACATCACAGTGAAGATGGGAGGGCCTCCCTGCCAAATTGAGCCGTGCGCGGACCCTGACTGGAAAGAAAACACTGAGCTCTGGAACATTCTTAGCATCGGCGGCTTCACCAACTTTGTGGAAAGGGTGCAAGGACATGATCAAAGCATCTCTGTTCGCTTTGCCAAGGAGTGGAATGAGAGGACTGTCGACTATGGGGGGCAGAAAATTCTTATTAATGATGAGCTCATAGCCGAAGCGACTGGTCTCAGCTTGGAAGGGTACCGATTCTTCAACAAGAGGGTTATCAAAGAGGTGGAAGAGAGAAGATTTGTGGAGGAGGAGGAGAAGCTTATTTTCAAAGACAATAGGTCCTTGCCAAACTCTATTCCTTCACCGTATGATGAAGTCACCCGCATGATGATTCACTTCATATCCTTGGAAGGCAGTGTTTATTCATCGTCCCCGCCAGCACCTTGTCTTTTTAAACCACTTTCGTAGGAATAGGTTGGTTTGCTTCCCTCACTATCTGCTAAACTCTCTTGAGCGCTCCATTTTGGAGTTCCAGAAGCATACCCGGGCGGTTCCCTTGCATCAAGGGCTTATTTTGCTTATTCACAAGCACTGCCTTGTTAAATTCCCCGGTCTCCCTTCCTCTCCCAGCCCGGCTCCCCCTTTGATGGGCTCCGCTGCTGCCAGTCCTGTCTCCCCTGCTGTCCCTACTGCTGCCCCCGTCATTGGTGCTGCTACCCCCTTGCCGGCTGCTCATGCTTCTCCTTCTATTCCTCCTGCTGCTGCCCCTGCCACCCACCTTGCCTCTACCTCTAAACGAGTCACCAGGGCTTCTAGGAGACTCAATCTTGAGGCTACTGCTGAGGGGGATGAACCTTTGGAGCTTGACATTGCTCGTGATCTGCTGAACATTAGTAGTGCCAGTCCCCGGGTGACACCCATGGATAACCCTTCTATGAGATTGGAGGCCTTAGAGGCAGAGCTTAAATTGCTGAAGGATGAGGTCAAAAACCTTGCTAAGCAAAAAGGCAAAAAAAGCATTGAAGGGGAAGGGAGCATTGGCAATAGCCAGATTGATGATATATACAAAAAACTGACCTCCTTAGACTCCCACCTTGGGAAGGCGAAGACTAGGCATGATTACAATATTGCCGCCTTCAGGGCCATCGAGGAGTTCATCGAGGGTCATGCCAAGAGTGTTTCAAATCTTAGCGGTGTCCCGGCAGCGCTTTGGGGCAATGATAAAGAGAGTAAAAGAACCAGAGAGGAGCTAGATAAGACGGATGCTGCTCAGATGACAGCGTTGGGCATGTTTCATGCTTGGAAAAAAGTGAAGATCAGTATTGATCAAGCGGCCAAGAAGTAGTCCTGGATACTTCTGCTGCTCTTTATTGTTTTTACTGTTGTTTCTTGGCTGTCGGTTTGTTGTTTCTTTGCCGTTGTTTTGCTGTTTAGTCTCGTTTGTGTAGCTGTTTCTGGGCTTTGTTGTTTTTTGCTGTAACTTTTTAGCTTTGCTACAGCTACTCTGCTCCTCTCTCTTATTCCGGCTTTTAGGCCTTATTTTGTATTCAAGGGTATAGTCCCTTTCAAAAAACTATTTGCCAATATTAAAAAAATAAAAAAACATACAAGGTTAGGCACAAAATAACATCCTAAAAAATCAAATATATAAGATTAATAAATAGAAATAAGTACAAAACCATGTGAAAAACATTGTTTAATGACACTCCTAATGTGTTCCATGATGAATAATAAATATATGTTAATTCCCTAAGTGATAACATAGAATGAGTGGGGATTGGATTGATCCAAAGAGCGTAGTAATTTTATATACTCCAAAATAATCTTGTGGATCCTATTTGAAGTGTATCTCGCATTGGATTTTGTTGGGGCCTAAAATATTGACTAAGTACCAAGAGGCACATGCGCACATGACCAGTGAGAAGAAGGACACTAAGGGGAAAGCATTCATGAAAAAGGGGTTTAAGAAGGATTTAAGTGAAACCAAGAACAAGGGTTTAAAGGCCTTAGCCATTACCAAGCATCATAAAGTCACTTGATAAATAATGTGAGGACCCAACTAGGCATGATAAGTGGATAAGGTGCCAGCCTAGAGCCTTAGAGGCCAAGAAAAGGATATTCCACGTAGGGAATATTCCTAGAGACATCATTACAGAGAGTGGAAGGTTTGCAAAGGGATAAACATTCACCTATGAAGGACCACATCGACACTGGCACATGATCTGCACTTGGAGAAGGCATGGTGGTGGGTGTTGATCTTATATAAAGGAATGCTCGAGCCTCAAATAGAGAGACAGATGAAGATAGGAAGAGGAAGATATATAGAGAGGTAGATTGATGTGTGTATGGAGAGGCATAAAAGAGAGGTGGGATATACATATGCATATATGGGTACCAGGAAGTAGAAGGTAGGGAAACAAACTACTACATAAATGTTAGGCTACACTAGGGTTTAGGATTCAGGGTACTAGAGAGCTATATAGAATGTCATTAAGCATTGACATTGATGTTAGGGTTTGTAAATGGGTTATAGTAAGAAGGGCATAGCCAAGAGCTCCATTCAGAGCCTATTGTATAGGTTGGACCTCTATCACTTACTGTATATGGTCTGAGATGACCCTTTTGACTATAATGTGGCTACTAGAACTCTTTTAAATCAATATATATATGGGTTCATTCTATATATCTTGTTTATGGGTGTAAACCCTTCTTATATTTAGCATGTTATAGCTTAGATCTGTTTTCCTATGGTTCATTCAGTGTTTATCTACCTTCTCTGATGCATGGGTGTGTGTGTGGATCTGCTAGTTTTATGTTCTTCTTTTAGGATGCATGTATTTCTATCTCTAGTAAATAAATCCCCATTAATGGAAAAACTTCTCACAAATCTCACATAAAAGAGGGTTTTCCGCTCGTGCATGCCTCGGTGAGATCCCGGTTCCGTAGGGTGATAGGTTGACGCGCTTGGGGTTAAAAAGAAGTATTAAGGGTAAAATAAATGACTACATCTTGGTTCCATTTCTGGGACCTCTTTTCAAGTTTTGTGAGAATGGTGTGTGATGACATAGTGTTTGATCTTGCGCATTATCAAAGCATGGAGGATGAGTTTTATCGAGAGATTTATTATCGGACCTCGAGTGCGATGCATCTAAATGGGTAGAAGAACATCTATATCATTAGTTGTATCAAGCCTTCTTTTGTTGTTTTCCATTAGATCTATATGAATGGATTTTGGAGAATGCATCTAGATCAATCTAGTACTACAAACCTTGTGTATGGACCCAAGATGAGTACCGAGAGAATTTATAATGCTGATCTGACTTGGGTGCGTGTTGTTGATCATTGGTGGAGTAGAGTGTTGATGAGTTACACCTTGGAGTACATAATTTCTATCTATTCCTGTCTAGAGATTGATGATTTTGAGTTCTTTAGGGAGCCATGAGAATTGTTCTTGCATGTTATCCCTTTGATATAAAGATCTTGATCATTACATTAAGTTTGGAAGCATTTCAGTATGGTGGCAAACTTCTTTTGAGTGTTGGGAAAGAAAGCTAGAGTGGAGGAAGATTGCAGACCTTGCGGCTGAAAAAGAGTGGGAAGAGAGACAATTCAAGTATAATTAAGCTCATGAAAGGCGAGTTAGATAGATAACACAAAGTTTCGGGAGAGATGGATTTATGGAGGTAGATGTTACGGGAAGGAATTGAGGTTCACGCGAGGACGTTGAGCTTGAGCATTCTCATGCTACCCCATCTTGGAAATTGTGGGAGATATACCCTTCAAATTCTAATGAGATATCGTCACTTGGAGAAATTAGGGTCATCAAGACATATCAAAATCCACCTGGTGACCAAGCCTTGCCACTTAGTTTTCCAAATCCAAAGATAAGTATTACTAACCTAGTTGGTATTAGTGGAAGTAACCAATCAACACCTATGGAGTATAATTTTACATTTGATACATGTATGTCTACACAATCATTTTCAATATTTAGAGGTATATTTTATGGAGTGGCACTTAGAAAAAGCATGGTAAACATAGCTTGGATATTGCATCTGGAAGTGGCATGGGACACACATCTAGTAGCAATGTAATATCACATACTATTGGCACATAGTTTAATGCGAAAGTAGGGATATAAGGCATGACCACTTCAGGACCCTTGTCAGCTATAAGAGGTGGGTCTCATGGGTCAAGTTAAATAATAACTATTGGACATGGTGGAATTGGAAGATCCAGAGGATCTGGTGGGACATGAGGGACATGTACTGGTGGATCTAGTGGATCCGATGGTGGAGGAAACACCCGTAACATTCCCATTTTAAGACTTTAGAAACAATGGGATTTTTTTCAAACGTAATGTTCTCTATTCTAAATTAAACATCATTTAGAACACACATTCCATGCCAATAAATCTCATAATAGATAACCATATGCAGTTGTAATGACTCAGTATTCCACTAATCTCTCATTCCATGACTCGGTTACCAACTGATCTCTCATATTTTTATTAAAGTATAGAATACTTTATGTATACTACGTATACTTGGTTTCCTACCCTATTCCAGTACTCGACCGATCTGTTTAAACAACCTATCTCAATATTTCTTACTAGTATTCATCCGACATCATGTTGCTTTAAACTAGGTGACATAGGACAATGCAACCAACAACTTGTGATACTTTGGCCAAATATTTTCAACATACTATTCATGTTACTATTTCTAGATGATATACTCATCATTTTGGAATACATCCTTCACCTCACTCTTATATTATCTATAATGGTATTTCTTCGACTACCATCAGTCCACTTGCCCAAGTTTTGACCTAGCTCAAGTTAGCAACACAATATATTATAGGAAGGTGCTCATGATGACTTAGGGTATATGGGCATACTCAGCTGACCTAAATCAACTAGATTTGCCAAGGTAACCTGAGTCATTAGAAGCTACTACCTATCCTAAACATGCTACTAACTTGACCCAGAGAGAAACTAAGTTTAAGTCCAAATGTACGTAGATCTAGATGAACAAATATGGAAGGGTGTGGCCACATGTCAACTGCAACACTATATCCTTGAGAAGTCCCAGGACTTCTCGTCGGTATAGTCCTACAGCTGGCATGTGCTAACATCTCGTGAGAATTGATTCATCATGATGTACATACCCCCTTAGTGGTCATTATCAGAATTAATATTGGATTAAGATTCAGATAACAACCATGCCTAATCCTAATTCCAACATTCATTAAGTTCTTTGTCCATAACTAGCCTGAATAGATATGGAGGACTTCATTATTTCAAGTTTGCATTGTTGTTCATTAACGTGGCATAACAAGAAGTTATCCCAAAAATAGGACAAAAACATCAAACATTAATTCTTAATGTAACCTAGCTATCCAAATCAAGTGTGTTACCCACCTAGATTCAGCTAGTGTTTACTTTATAAACGTAGTATAAAGATTAGAGATCATAACCACTATTCCTTTTTTCTTTCATTTTTGAGAGAGGAAGAGTCTTCCTCTCAACATGGTTAGATATTAGGGATTAACATAACCTTTTATCATTTGTTACTCATATAGTTTAATTGTATGCCCAATGCATATTTCATTATTAACTATAGTTGTGTAAATAAAGAATGACATCTTTATAATTTAACAAGTTTCCTTATAATAAGGGGAAATGTATTATCCCCTTTATCTAACTTATTAATCGATAAAATTAAAAGTACACAACCAGATACAAAGAATACCACCAAGATATCACTATTATTTCCATCATACAAGTACAAAAGAATTCACACCACAAATTGGAGTCCAACTCAAAACCTTTTAATTCATGATGATAAATATACATTTACAAGACTATGCATTTCAAACATTCTGCATGTCAATTAGAATTAAGATCTTAAAAGAACATCACTTTAATTTTTCCAAGATAACTCAAGAATAATTTAAAACTCTTTACATAAGCTCCAAAATTAAGTAAGCCAATGCATCATAAAAAAATTTTCCTTCTTTTATCACTTAGGATGTCCATCTCGCAAAATTGTTAGGACGGGTCAGTTTAATGAATCGAGCATGATAAGCACTTGAACATTAAAGTGAAGTGCATTCCACTAATTGTTCCATTAAAAACTCTAATTTAATGAAATAATTAATATATCCTACAAATAAACATAAGTAATCTCAACTAGAAAACAAGTACAATTAAAGATTATGAATTCACTTTTAAGAAAAGAGCATAATATAATCCACAACATTTGCATTATATCATAAGGTTTAATTGATCCTATCAATTACTTAAAAACAATCAACAGGTCTTGTCATCCAATTGTTTCATAATTCTATAAGAATAGAAATACACATTTATCTTTACTAAGTAGAAAAATATTTATATACAACATAGCTCATATTAGGATGATTCATCCTACAACTTAAGCAAAGAAGAAGAATCAATGCATACTATTCCTTACACACTTAATCATCTGAAAGATAGAAATAGGTTTAGAACTCACCTAACTGCTTCAGTTCAAGGATAACAATATAAGGATTCAATAATAAAGAGACAACATCTAAACAAGAATCCCGAATCAATCCAAGAAGTAATAGGAAATCAAAATAGTCTAACTGTAAGTCTTACTAACTTCTACATGTTAGAAGATATAATTCATAGATTTGAAACTAGACGTTCCACAAATCCAAGCTAGACTCACATAAAAATTAATCTCTTATCCAGTCCATCCAAGAAGGGCTCATAATAAGACAGAGTGCAAAAAGAGGCAACCTACCAATATCAATCCAAATGGAGTATGACTCAATCAAGCAAAATAGTCGGTCTACGCATGTTATATTTTCTTTCCAACATACCGACTCAGCTAATCTCTTTCCTCATCATTACAACCAATGACTTATAAAAAGTAGACCAAACAATCCACAAGAAATTTCCATCTCGGAAGTGTGGGGAGTATGATGCACATTTTAAGACTTTCTTATCAAAATTGTCTTATAATATTCATCATTCTCAAAGCACGCTCAATCATTTTTGGAGGATTAATAACACCTTTAGAAGATAATTTTCACATAATCTGTCATAGACCCGCACGAGGCCTTAGAGAATAACCTGCGTGATGAGGTTGTAGAAGGAAGCATGGATACTGGTGTCAGTCCATTTCTTGAAGCTCAGATTATGGCAATGGAAAATTAGTTAGAGAAGATATCTGTAAACGTGGCCCATGAGACTCGTTGTGCCTATGTGAAGTAGAGGGGCATATAAAGGATAGTTGTCCTCAAGGATCAATACGCGCCATGATGGTATACTACAATATTTTCCATAAAGATCTTGATGTGATTAGGTGTCCACTACTGCAGTGCACAATCTATAATAATGTGTCTTTCTATTGCAAGATTTTCACCTCTACTACTCATGACACCAAGGATTATAGATTAATTGACCAAATACATGATGCCATTGATATTGGTGTGTGCCAGACTAGTGTTGTAAATAATTCCAAGGATGATGGTCATCACTATGAAGGACACGTGGATGGAGGATCTCATGGAAGAGTATTTCACAGAGGATTTAGAGGTCGTGGTAATCACGGAGGTGGAAGAGGTGAATTCCCTTGTAGAACTTTTTATAACTGTGGGTCCACAGAGCATTACAAGTGCAAATGTCCTGACCTACTACAATGCTCATGGTGTGGGAAGAAGCACAAGTATGATAAATACATGGATTTATTTGAACATATGGGCTAGAAACAACGAAAAAAAAGGACACCATGATGGTAAGAATTAAGAAAGTAGACTCATAGTTGATGCCAAGGGTGGTGAGTGAGTCAGAATTAGACCCTGTACTAGTGAAAATGAGAGCTGAGGATACATGCACCGGGAAATGCCAAGGTAGAGACCACTTATTACAAGATAAGATGTGGTATATGGGAAGTATCTAGACCCTACCCATCATAAGGAAGTCTATCAAGAGACTATGGATGTAATCAGGAGTCTTCAAGGGGAAATTCAATATCTAAAGGAGAAATCTAGGAAGTTGGGGCAGAAGAAAAGCACTGAGGTCCCTCAATTAGATATAGATGATGTCAGAGAGGTGTGTAAGATGTTGCACCAAGAGAATATCATTCCTCTATTAGGATAATGGTTGAGGATAAGATACCAAGCTACTGGAGTAGAGCATGAGAGGCATGTTTTTCATGTTAACCTTCCTCCCCACAACCTCAACTACGATAAGGAGATTACCTTAAATGCATTTGTTGATGGATGGATCCTAAGAAATATTCTAATTGACATGGGCATGGAAGTTAATGTTCTCACCTGGATGCTTGGAATCAAATGGGAAAGCCCCCATTACAACCATCTTTAAATGTGTTTTATATGGATAATAAGACAAAGGCAATGCCCATCGGTGTTTCAAAAGATGTTTTTATCACTATCCAAGGGGAAAAATTCACTAGAGACTTTGAAGTCTTAGTGCTTTTGAGGAAGACAACTTTCCAATGTTACTTGGGTACCCCTGGTGCTATAAGAACAATGTTGACTTACGTTTCAATAAAGGGTATATAAGTTTTGATAGCAAATAATAACGTCTTATCATTCCTTTGACAGATGGGAAGTCAATGCCCTATATTGAGCCTTTAGGATAAGAATACCTAGACAGAATTTATGTGCGCACTATCCGGGACCCTGAAGTTATGCAACCAATAAAAGAGGGCATTATTCAATGGGAATACACTTAATCTATAAGTGATACAACTAGTGTGGCATGTGATAATTGGGTGCACGAGACATATGAGTTAGTCAAAAGGTAGTTAAGAGGATCTATGATAAGAGTAACAAAGGCGTGCTTAGTCAAGTGCCTAGGAGGAAAGGAGTTTCCAAGTTATTATGGGGAGATGACCCGATGTTTTCCTACAAGAAATGGAGACCCAAAGAGAGGTGTGAGATAGAAAGGAGAGAGGATTCTTAGCTATACCTTGCTCAAGACCACAACACGTTGGTGGGTGATCCATTGTAATAACCTTCTAGAGTGGCACAAAGTAAGAATCACGTTCTCTGTTAGATTTTTTTGGAGAAATGCACCTACTATCATACAATATTATCATGGGAAGGAACCCACCTCATTTCACGTCCAAGCATGTGAGACGGCATGGATGGAATACACAAAATCCTTGCCAACTTCTTTATGGGTGCATAGGTTGTACTCCACCTTACAAGGTTGCGTGTGTGCATGGTACATTCACTTAGATATGCATTGTCAGATAGGAAATTGGTAGGAGTTGATGACTAACCTCCTTCAAGATTTCAAATATCAGAGTACTAAGCCATCGGTGGATGAGGCGTTACAGGTTTTTAAGCACCTAACTATGGGAGATAGTGTCATGGAAGAGGATAGAATACTAGAATTATTGGGTGAAATTGGATAGGAAGCATGATTTGATGATGGAGAATCAAAGGAGATACAATTTCACTCTACATGAATCGAAAAATAAAAAGGAAAATTGTTCTATGTGATTGATGGTGAAGAGGTGGAAATTTTGGATGTTAACCATACTGTAGGTACACGCAAAGTTATGGATAGTGTTAGTGAAAAAAAGTATGTGTGTACTATGAACCTCTCGAAAACCAAGAAGGTTAACATTGGTTCAAAGGTAGAACCAAAGGAGGATACTATTGGATATTACTTGGAAAAAAAGGAGGTTTTGAAGATCATCAATCTATTTGATACAAATTTCAAGATTTGTTCCCACATGGTTACCACAAGCTTAAAGAGAAGTTCACTACTCCTTGGGAGAAATGAATATCAAGTTAAAGGAGGAGAACACCTAATTCGAGAAGAGACCTTATCGAATGAATCTGAATCTACGCGTAAAAGTCAAGGAGGATATCGATAAGATTATCATCGAGGGCATCATTGAGGCTGTTGAAGAATCATAATGGATAAGTCCAATGGTCATCAACATTAATAAGGATGGGATTATAAGGATTTGTGTTGATTATAGGGATCTAAATGCGGTATATGTTATCGACCCTTTTCTAACCCCTTTCATTGAGGAGATCTTGGAAGGGGTAGTTGGGCACGAGATCTATTCTTTCATAAAAAGATTCTAAGGATATATTTAGGTTAGAATTGTAGGGGACCAAGAAAAGACAACTTTCACCACTGAATGGGGAAGCTTTTCCTACACAATCATGCCTTTTGGACTAAAGAACGCACCTGTTGTGTTTTTGTGCATTGTGGTGCAGGAATTTCAAGACTTCATCCATAAGTTTCTTCAAGTCTACCTTGATGATTGGATGATATATGGATTAGTGAGGGACCATTGTGAAAATCTGAGGCTGATGTTTGAAAGATGTCGGTAGTTGAGGATATCCCTCAACATTAAGAAATGTGTTTTCACTACTCCATTTAGAACCCTTTTAGGGCATATCATATGTAAGGAAGGCTTGCTGGTGGATCTTGCCAAAGTTGTCGTTATTGTGGGATTGGGGAAACCTACCAGCCAGAGCACAGTGCATGGATTCCTTGGGAATATGGGGTATTACTATAAATTTATTAATGGGTATGCCAAGATCACCATGTCATTGGAAAAGTTACTAAAACACAAAATTACATTTCACTAGGAGAGGCACAAAAATTGGCATTTGATACACATAAGAATAGACTTATCACTGCACCCATATTACACTTTCCTTCTTGGGATAATCCATTCCATGTACATGTTGATGCTTTAGGGATGGAGATTGGGGAAATCTTAGCACAACCTGGGAAAGGGAATTATTGACCACACCTTGTGCTTTGCTAGTAGGAAGTTAACCCAACAAAATAGAACCATACTACTACTGAGCATGAAGTATTGACAATGATCTATGCGCTGCACAAATTCATGAAGTATCTGTTGGAAACACCCTTTATATTCTACATGGACCAATTTACATAAAAATACTTGGTAAACAAGCCCGTTTTACAAGGGCGCATATGCAGTGGGGATTTTGTTTCAAGAGTTTGAGTTTATGGTTATTGTGAAATTGGGTAAGAGTAATTTGGGACCTAACCATTTATCAATGATTGAATCATGGAAGGATGTGTAGAGAATTGAGGATATAATTCTAGATACACAACTATTTAGATTATGACGTGTGCCCTATGAACTTGAAGATATTATTATGTTTCTCAAGATGGGTGTGGCACCGGAGGGAATGAAGAATTTGGAAAGGAAGCAATTAGCCATACATGCCGCACCCTACATGTTAATTAGTGGAGACTTATACAAGCTAGGCCATGATGAGGTTTTGTGTCGAGTGCATTTTAGAGAATGAACATGTTATAATAATGGAGGAAGCACATGGTGGAATTGTAGGAGGACACTATGTAGGGGATGCAAAGTAGGTTTTGGTGGGAAATGGTTTATAAGGATTCTATCGAGTATTGCAAGGTCTGTGACCACTTCCATTACTTTGGTAGACCAAGGAAAAGAAATGAAATGCAATTAAGACCAATTTCCAAAGATGAATAACCATTCAAGAAGTGGGTAATTGACTTCGTAGGACCTATTTCCCAAGCCACGTGAAGGACAAGTTCGCGCTATATCATTACATGCACAAATTATCTTACAAGGTGGGAAGAAGTGGTGCCTACAAGGGATTACATGGCAGGTAACAAAAGCTAGGTTCTTGTGGGAAAATATAATCAACAAATATAGATGCTCGCCGAGTTTTACAACCGATAGGGGTCCTCATTTTTGAATGAGACAGTTAGGATCTTATTGGTAGAATTCATGATAGACCACCATAAGATCACCCTTATCACCCATAAGTGAATGGGATTGTTAAGGTGTTTGACAAAATTCTGAATCACATGTTAACTAATATTTGTGATGTGGGGAGATTGGATTGGGATGATAAATTTTTGTTGTGTTATGGTCATACCAAACTACTTATAAAAGACTAAACAAGGCCACACCTTTTCAATTTGTGTTTGGTGTGGAAGCGGTGTTACCTATTGAATTCATGTTACCATCACTATGTATAAAATGTGCAGGAGGATTATATGATGAACAAGTGCTTGAGGAGAGGATTTATAAGTTAATGTAGTTAGATGAGAGGTAGGATATTGCTCACTAGAGTTAGAAAATAGAAAAATCCAGGTAGAAGGCATGGCATGATAGACACATCAAGAATAAATAGTTTTAGGTTGGGCAGATGGTTCTATTGTATGATTCCAAGTTTCTATGCCATCCTAGGAAATTCAAATTCCATTGGATGGGCCCATACATTGTATCTTATATAATTGATTTAGGTGCTTTATCAATTATAAGCCTGGATGGAACACGATTACTGTGGTCATTTCAATGGGAGTAGGTTGAAGCCCTATTATAAATAAGTCTTCTTTGTGTTTGTAAATAAGGCAGTATTTCCAGTTAGCCTAGGATTTCCCTTAATGCATTTCCCTTCTCTATGTTTCCCTTTCTTGTTGCTTTTTCCCTTTCTTTTTGTTTATTGTGTGCACATTGTGTGTCGGTAACCACTTATTATTTTTAAAAATCTATGCGTAGAGGACCACGCATCTATTTTTGTGTGGGGTGAAGTGATGTGACAATTACTAGAATCTGTGTTTTGATGATTAGGTTAAAGGATCAAAAGTGCATAGATTGGAAGAGCACGCATAGAAAAGGTGAACATGAGGAGTTTGGTGTTAGAAAGGATTTACAAAACCACATACAAGGGTGAGAAGCACAGGAACAACATGAGGTAGGTGATGTCAAAAATTAGGATAAGGACAAGAAGAAGTGCCTTCAAGCTGCAAATGCACGCGTAAGGATCTTCATCGAAGGGTTTTTACATGCATAAGGTTGTAGAAAGTTCTTGTGCAGGATTGGTTGTAGGGGTAGAAGCACTTAAGGTTCACATTAGAAAACACCTCTTTTAATGAAAAAGTACATTGGTAGGTGGCATGACATTTATTATGGAAAAAATAAAAGCTATAAGTAGAAGGTCGGGGTGCATTATTGTTTACCTTATATTTGTGTTATCGAAGAGCTCTCGTGAACTAGGGAATCCTTGAAGAAAATTTGTGTGAAAAAGGGTTGTGAATATTTATGTGCATAGATAGTTTGATTAACGAACCAGAAGTGGAAAAAGAGTACATGGGCATGAGCGAGAAGGTCATGTGAGAGGATCCCGTGGGTGTTATATCATCTTATGGAAAATAATTTTTTCCAGTTAGGGTTATGTATCTAGGAAGGGGATTGAAGGAATTTTTGCAAAGGAGTGGAGCCACAAATTTGAGAAGATCTAGGATCAAGAGAAAGGAATAAATTTTAAGGACCTGATGAAGAAATGGCACTAAGGAAAGTAGCAAATGTTTCACCAAAGAAGGGAAAGGGCAAGGGGAAACAAGCTATCTCCACCAGTTTCAATGAAGAATGGTATGCGAGAGATGCAATATCTAGACAATGTATTACTTGGTAAGGAATGGGTATCACATGTTAGAAATATGGTCATGAGTGACTACAACCATCGAACGAGCACCACAGAGAATGAGATGGCATTGGAATTGGTTCACCCTATAGACAAGAGGACACTAGATGGAATGCCTATCTACGATGATGAGGTAAAGGTGAAAATGGAGAATTTTGGGTTATTGTAAATCTATGAGTTGCCCTATTTTAAAAAATTGAGTGACTATACCAAGTGGTTAATGTCATGTGTGCATGAATACCACTTCTACTTCACAGGACAAAGGATGTGAATAACTCCCCAACTAATTTCTAAGTTTATCAGTCTTATCTACGAAGGAGAATCATTAGATGATGACTTGGATGATAAGGAGGCCATTAAGAAGACCGTTAAAGCTTATGAATATAATAAGGGTTCACAATACTTCGACATTTCTACAATTTCAACCTTGTAATGAGGATGGCCATACGCTTGGTCACAAATCTTAATGGGTAAGAGAGATGGACATAGATCAACAAGGCTTGGTTGAACGTTTTCCATAATATCTTGGAGGATACCATCTATAACTAATCGATTTCATAAAAGAAGAAATCATCAATACTGCGTGTGTGATGGAGAGAACATCATGTTTGGTAATGTCCTCCTTACCATTGTCTTTTCAGAGATTGGAGTGCCTAATGGGTCAGATAATTTTTTTGGGAATACCTAGATGAGAACCCTTCCCCGCCAAAATATTTGAGCAATACACTCATGACACCATGATGGCTGCACACTAGAGCACTTATAAAAATGGTATAAGTAGAGGCGTAACACATTCAATACTAAATGGAGAATTCCTAAGAAACTATCTTCTTTACTTTGCAAGGAAAGGCTAAATTCGTTGTATACCAACAGCTTTTGTATTATCAATTTTACTCGATGACAGATGACACCAAGGATCCTGGTAAATTTCCATTCTCCTTCACAACACAATACTTCTAGGTTGGGGTCAATCGATTCAAAGAGGCAAAGAAGCTAAGGTTTGACATCGTATGATAGACCAAGATTACCATGAGCTGAAAAAAATTATATATCCCAAGAAGCACACCTATGTGGAGAATTATGTCTCCCATGACATACATATGTTGAAACTAATGACATTTCCTATTGCTGGGAGGAATGCAACAAGGGTATACCTACATATAAGGCCTAAGTATGAGAAAGGAACTTACATTGAAAATGATGTCTCTATCTCGGAAGACCCCACCGTAAGTAAGGAAGAAGGTCGTGCCAAGGAAAAGGAGAGAGAGGAGGCTCCTAAGAAAAAGGCACCAAGCACACATACAATGTAGTTTGTAGGCACACAGGAGTTGGGCACAAGACCAAGCACCTATGCATGGAGGAAGAAGTCCCCCTAGAAGAAAAAGAGAAGAAACCTAAGGAAGAGGCACCAAAGAAAGAGAAGTCCCTTGCAAAAGAAGAATCTCTAGTGAGAAAGGAGTCACCTAGGGAAGAAGAAAAATAAAAGTCTCCTATATTGGAATCACCAGTTAGGAAGAAGCAAAGCGTATGTAAAAGTCATACTCAAAAGAAATAAGAGCATGGAGGCCAAAAAGGGTGAGGATGGTAATTAATAGCATGGTGAGGCTCAGATTTCCTATGCATGTACGATGTACACTAGTATGAGGAAGAGGAAAATGAAGAGAAGGATGAGGACAAGGAAGGTGCCCATAACCAGGGAGGAAGTGAAGAAGTAAACATGAAGGATTAAAAGAATCCAATTCTGACTAAGGAGAAGATAGAGGATGTCATGGAGAGGGAGGTAGCAGGAATTATAAAGGACTTAGTGGATCAAATAGTAGAACGTAGTTCCAAGGAATTACTAAAGGAAATATAGGAAAGTGAAAGTGTGGGAAAGGAGTATGGAAGCATGGGCAGAGACCCTAGCTTAGTAGTAAGCTTCCCAAAGTCAATGCGCATAGGTGGAAAGGGAAACGTAGTGCAAGGGAACAAGAAATGACTTACATTAATGATCTAAACATGTTACTGTGTATGCATTTCCAAAGTATCAGTGCCTATAAACTAACTCCTTACATGGTATTCTTTCGATGAGGAGGGCACATACCCATGCATGAGGAAAACTTTTTCCTGGGATTTTGAGTCCCATGTTGATGAACTAGAATTCGAGGTCAACCAACATGCATTAATGAAGATAACAAATATCAAGGGAGTAAATCCTCTTATGAATTCCCAATAACTATTTGATGAGTAAGTTCACACTTTTCTCAACAAAGTATCGGTGGAGGTAGAAGCAAGAATCTTCAATAGAAATGACATAATAAGGGTCTTGGAGGAAGATCTTAAGAAAAATAATGAGGAGATAATTGAGTAGGATAAAGAGATAAAATAGAAAAAAAATTATCAATGACAAATTAAGGATAAAACTAAGGGATGAAAAGCCAAAGGTGTGTGAGATCCATAAAAGATATAAGTCATTTCAGATGCCATAATCTTGAAGCATCTAGAACCGAACCCGCATGAGTAGAAATGTGACTCAATCATGCACTCGGGAGACTTAACCCGCATCCTCACCATGGAGAGGAGACCACTCGCATTAGAGTTAGTAGAAGAGTCGATGGTGCTCCGAAGAAGAGGAATAAAAATTGAATATTAGGAGATGATTACTTAGTATTTTAATCTCCTTGCCATTATAAATACCAGCGCACAAATGGTCGATGTTGTATATAACAATTACGTTGACAAAGATAAGGTACCGATCATATTGCTTACTACACATGAGGCAGATCTAAAGGAATTTCAATAATATATCAAAGGCAATAGGTGGAGCGTGATAAGATCCTCATCGAGGTTGAGAAAAAGTTGGAAGCAATCGAAACCTTACGAGATTCGGTTAAGAATCATCTTAAGGAGTTATATCCCAAGTCACTCACAAAATGGATGTGTTGGGCGATCTTAGCAAGCAACTAGAAGGCATTGTAGATACACTGAATGCTAAGAACAATGAATTGAGTTTTGATGAAGTAAACACTCTAGTAAGTGACCTACTTCAAGAGGCACAAAGTGATGTGGATGCCTCGGGAGAAGATTTAGGAAACACTAAAGAGGGATTTCCCTCCTACAAAAGTAGTAGATTCTTCTATTATTTCAATATTTATTTAAATTGTCCCAGTTCCATTATTATTTATTCTTTGAAGAAGAAGGTTATTTCTGAGGACAAAGAACATGTGTAGTGTGGGGTGATGTTGGGCGCTAAAATATTGGCTAAGTACTAAGAGGTGCACTGCGATGGACCCCGGTGAGAAGAAGGGCACTCAAGGGAAAGTGCATAGGACAAAGGGGTTTAAGAAGGGTTTAAGTGAAACTAGGGTGTGTGTGGGAGGCCAAACAATGGTTTAAAGGACTTAGTTGTTATCGACATCATAGAGTCACTTGAGGAAAATGTGAGGACCTGAATAGGCATGATAAGTGGATAAGGTGCCATCCTAGAGCCTTGGAGGCCAAGAAAAGGATATTCCATGCAAGGAATATTCCTAGAGACATCATTACAGAGAGTGGAAGGTTTGTAAAGGGATAAACATTCACCTATGAAGGACCACATTGACACTTGGCACGTAATCTACGCTTGGAGAAGGCATGGCAAAGTGGGTGTTGATCTTATATAAAGGAATGCTCGGGACTAAAATAGAGAGACAAACATAGATAGGAAGAGGAGGATATACAGAGAGGTATATTTATGTGTGTATTGAGAAGCATAAAAGAGTTTCGGGATATACACATGCATAAATGGGTAAATGGAAGTAGAAGGTAGGGTAATGAACTGCTACATAAATGTTAGGTTGCACTAGGGTGTAGAATTCAGGTACTAGAGAGTTATATAGAATGTCACTAAGTATTGGCATTAATGTTAGGTCTGTAAAAGGGTTGTAATAAGAGGGGCATAACGAGGATTTCCATTCAGATCTTGTGGTATAGGTTGGATCTCTATCACTTACTATATATGGTCTGAGATGACCCTTTGACTATAATGTGGCTACTAGAACTCTTTTAAATAAATACATATTTGGGTTCACTCTATATATGTTTTTATGCATGCAAAAACTTATGATATTTAACATGTCAGTAGCCCGATCTATTTTCCTATGGTTCATTTGGTGTTTATCTACCTTCTCTGATGCATGGGTGTGTGTGTGGATATGCTAGTTTTATGTTCTTCTTTTAGGATGCATGTATTTCTATCTCTACAAATAAATCCCCATTAATGGTGGAACCTTCTCACAAAGCTCACATGAAAGTGGGTGAGCGCCTTGTTCCCATTGGGTGATAGGCCAATGGGCTTGGGGTTAGAAAGAAGTATTAAGGGTTAAATAAATGACTATAGATTTAATCCAAGTGAGGCTGAGAAAATTTATATTGCAACAGGAGGATTTTTTTTTTCCTCTACTACCAAGCATAGGTATATGCCACTACCAAGAAAATTGGTTACCATAAGATGATATGGAACAATCAAGTAGGATTTCCATTAAATTATGGATGTGTTGAACTGTCTTATTTAGTTGTTGGGATTTTATAGAACATTTTGAATGTTTTGAAGTTTTGATTTTTATATTGTTTTTTACTATTATGAACATGTTTTGATATTTTTTGGCAACATATTTGAATGTTTTTGAAGTTTTAGAAACATATTTGAATTTTTGGAAATATTGTGAATATTTTTAAATTTTTAAAAAAATTTGAATGTTTTCTAAAAGTAAAAGGGACTAAGAGGGGGTGTGACTCAGTCCACTAAAAATTTATTCCATTTCATTCATCATTCATTATCATTCATACAACCATTCATCTATACATTAACCATATGTGTGCTTACTTAACATTAAATCAACCATACACAAGAGCAAGATACAAGAGAGTACACAAAAACACAATATTTAAGTGGGAAACCCTCAAGGGGAAGAAAACCCACTAAAAATCTACTTATATTACTCAAAGAAAATAAATTTAGTGAAGCACAAACTTCACAAGGAGCACCAACCCCTAGTTTAGTAGAGCATCAACCCCACAAAGAGCACCAACCCCTAGTTTAGTGAGGCACCAACCCCATAAGGAGGATACAACCACCTAAGGTGATCAAAACCAGCTAAACCACCTATAAATGAATGATCATTGATGAAATTATTATCACACAACTAATAGTGATCCCATTTTAGCTCCAAACTTCTTCAAATGTGTCAAATCCTCATCAAAACAATATCTTCTCTAACTCACACAATCTCTTCTTTTGTGGGATGAAAGTATAAATTTGTCTTGTACATCTAGTCTTCCATAGTCTTCAGTATTCATGGATATTCTTATCTCTATTATTATCCCTTTAACATTCTCCTTCACTCCTCTACATTTTGTACGTTTTCACCCATGCACAACTAGTCATAATAAGCAAACATAACATGCTTATATACCAATATCAACTCTAAAACACTCTTGGGTTGGCCATGAAAAAGTAGGTTAGTCACCCCAACTCAAAAAATAATTATATAATCATATAAAATCATTCCAATATACCATAAGGGTTTTAAGGAGTCAAAACATCATAAACAAGCTCCAAGAACACAAACAAACTCAAAACAAGTTTTTTAGCACCAATGAATGCTCCAACAGCTCTAAATTCTTTAAAAACTTTTTCAAGGCTCCATAACATCTTTAAAAACAAAATTAAAGTCCTTAGCATCATTACAAATATCAATAAGCACCAAAAGATCCATCTCCACCATGAATCTCAAAGAAGAAGCATACTAACCCCACTAGGTCTTCATGCCCAAAATTCAGTCAAGAAGAAAAACTAAAGAAAATCTCATCATTATGACACAAGTAATATATACCATTAGAAATATGGTTGAGTATAGTTTCCATAAAACTCATATTTTCTTCCAAATCCAAGTGGAAGACCTCCAAACAACTCAAACTCTACAACTGCTCCAAACTGGCTTCAAGACCCCAACTAGGTATTCAAAACTGAGCTGGTTCACTATTAGAACACATCACTAAGAGATAAAACATATATCACTATAAATATATTTGAATCTCCTTTCTATAACATCTTACATTTCCTTCCAACTCATAGAGGAAAGCCTTCAACTAAGCGAATCTCTAAAACTACTCTTTCAAGATTCAAGGACTCAAGAACCATTCTTGAGAGAAACATGCACAAAATCCTCCAAAAAACTTCCAATATAATCCACCATCTATAACACTTTCAGGACACTTTTACGAATATGTACAAGCACTAACATGTATAGCTCATGTGGATAAAACTTACCCAACACACATGTTCCTTCACACCTTCTTAAGAAGCCAACTAGGGATTTCAAGGTCATAAGGTATTAAAATAAAATTAAATTCATCATGTCAAAAATTATCTTACATACATAATATGATGTTCCTACATTCTTTCCATGACTAAAAACATCAAAGCTCTAATAATCAATTTCATCAAAATCACCTTAAAACTCAAGACTATCATTTTAGCCCTTAAGGCCAAAATTGATAGGGTCACTTTGAGAACTTGTATATTCCATTTTATTCATTATACCTACATAAAAATTTCATGGCTATGTATGAAATTTTGCAAGTATTTTTGAAAAATTAGTTTTCATTGTGGAACCTCCATCTTAGCATCAAAACAACAAAAACCCATAAAACTAAGGTTTTTCTCTCTCTTCCCAAAATATCGTGAATACCAAATAACCAAAAAAATGATCTTTGAGGAATACTATTCAACCCTGAAGCATCAAATTTTCTTCCCAAGAAACTTTAGACACCATACAATTCACTTCTTCTAAGTCTCTTTAGAACTAGGGTTTCATGAGGGTTAAAAAGTTGTTTGGATTCTTAACGATTGTTCATAAAACTATGATGATCAAACAACTTCATTCCACTTGGAAAATATTATTATCTAAATGGTAAAACATCCCCAAAACCTATAGGTACCATGAAAATCACAAAATCCACAACAAACAATAGAAGGTCAACTTTTATAACAAATCTTTACCTTTGTAAACCCGGTTTTACCAAAATTACATATCTTGAAAAATATTCTTCACTTTTACCTAAAACTTGTCACGAAGCATTATTATAACATTATATAACTAAAAACTCACCTCCTATATTTAATGGTCCTAAAACTCTCTATCAATAGTGACTTACGTATACTTACTTAGCTTGTCTTCACAATCTTGCTTCTTAAGGACTATGAAACATCATGAAAATATTAGAACAATACTAAAATTCATCATACACATAATATAAAACATCACCATTATCCTACCATGCTTAAACATGACTTCCATTCTCCAAATCTCATACCTCCATACCAAAGCACGTGCTCTAGGTCTAGGAATAGGCCTACAATGACCTAACTCAACCATGAGAACCCATGAACTGACCATAGAGACCTCATGAAGACACTTGGAAAAATTTGAAACACCATAAAAACCTTCCCTTGACCTCATGAAAACATTCAACCACCTTGGGAGGAATTATATCATGACCATACACACTAAACCATGCTATAGGACACCATAATACTTCACCAAAACATGACACTACAAATCAAGCTTCATGTTAGACATTGTTAACACCTCATAGAGATTTATATGATATATACACTACTTTTTTTGCATCAATGGATTTTAAATCATTGAAAACACCTAGACACAATGGACAACAATCTCCCCTTTGTCATTGTTGAAAACCACCTTCAAAATATTGATGGCAACCAACAATACAAACATACGCACAAGACCTCTTTTCCATGTTTCATACTTATCTTCCCTTTGATATCTATGAAAAAGGATACTATGATGAAAATACATGGAAAATAAAATCCCAAGACAAGACACAATGCAAAGAATGCTTAAACTCAATTGTACTTTCTAAAGATACTCCTCCTTGGATTGTACTCTCTCTTCTTTGACTTCAAGAAACAACAATAAATAACCCATGGACCTATTATGAGATTCCAAAAATATCCCCCTGTATATCCACCATATTTTTCTTCATACATGTCAAAATGTTCATCTAGGCCTCATTCAAATGTCATGGAAAGGATCTAGACCCACCAAAACATCTATCAAAACTACAAACAGACCCAACAAGGCACCATGCAAACTACTTCAATCTTGATCTTCTCATACATTTCTTCCCTATATTTCTCCATTTCACCTTTTACACTCACTCAAGTGTGGTATCATTCTTCATGATAAATATTCTTAGCCTCCTCTCAATACTTGGGAACCTAGAAGAAAGATGTTGAACTCCTAATACCATCTTTAATATTTTGAGAACTCAATACTGCACTCCCGACATCTCACCTTTGAAATTTCAACTTCAAACCTCAACTAACTGACTTTAAACTTAGAGAGATTTCTCAAGGAGCTATAACAACATGATAAGCTCCCCCTAGAGTGATATAGCTAAATACAATTGTCTCAAACTAATATAATCTTAGTCATAGTCAATATTGATAACACCACAGATTACCACTTACTTTTCCCAACCTTTAATGTTGACCTTCTCAAACCTCATTACAAATCATTTTGATTGTACTTATAACATAAACTTAAAAAGTATTTATAAAAATCTCAAGTCCTAAATACCTTTAATACTTCTATGAGGCTACAATGATAGTTAATCTTAGCAAGTAAAGACATAACCATAGCTTGGACAACATCAAGAATTTAATCTATGCAAAAGATGGTACAACATACAAAGGATTCTTCTATGAATATATACACATGATGAAAGTACCTAAGGACTTTATAAACATGTCATAAATCTTCATTTCTTTGTTCCTTGAAATTATAAACTATAATATTTATTTAATTCTTCATAAATATATTTATTTTCCATGAAACCATTATCCTTTTGCATGATTAAAAATCATCTCCCATATTCATACCTTCTACATTGTCACCTAACTCTCCCGAGATGAGTATTATACCTATGATAAACCCGAATTAATGACAGACCTTTAAATACCAATACATAAAATCAGACTTTACTTTCTTACATCAGGTCTTGCAATCATACTTGAAATCACTGATTATCACAAATAAAAAGACATGGTATGACACTATGTTAACACTTATAGTTCCTTCTCAAGATCAACTAAAATCAATGTACAAGATAAATTTCCAAATAGAGGAACATTTTTCTTACTTGAACCTTCATGATAGAGCTTTTAATGAATGAACATAGTCTCCTCATTACTTAATAGGATATGACTTCTAACTCAAAATAGACTATACTCTCAACCTCAAAAACCTTTTGATGACATATTAGATTAATCCTACATCTGAATTATACTAAAACGATATCATATTACACACTCATCATGATAAGAAATAGATAAGTATATTTTAAAACCATACTATAAACTTCTAAGGACTCACATGGCTATTTGGACATTATACCTTCATGAGAATACAAAATTTTATAACATATCTAATGAAACAACCATACTTATGATTAACCAAATATCAAAAAGACCTTCATGATAAGATACATATGAGGATTTGACTCCAGGAATTGATCTATACACAACAACACAGATCATAAAAGGATACCTTATTGAGTGTTATGAGAATCTTCAAAGGATAATGCACCTTCAAAACAAATTCATGCTTCCCTCATCAAGAAAATGTCTTCTAGAATCCTAGAGAAGACACACAAAGCTCATTAGGTCACTAAAACAATATATTATTATCAAATGATCCCAAATTTTTTTCCTCTCTCTTTCCTTCTTACTCACTCCCTTTGAAGCTATATCATTTTCAAGTATAATGATCTCATCTCCAAAATCTTAATCTTTAGAGTAGGAACATGATAAGCATAAGTGGATGTTTACATTTGCAACAAGACCCAACAGACCTTTATTAGATTTTCCAATCTTGAATACATCTTTCTTAACATTTTCAATACACTTTAAAACCCTAATTGAGCTTGAAACTCCTTTATTGTCTCTATTTCCTATTTCCTTCAAGCCATCAACATTTTCCACCTTCTTGTCAAGTTTAGGTTCATCATATTTCATACTCATTTACTAGGCTTAAAATCAGTTTCCTTGACCTTGTTTTTTTCTCAACGTCCTTTATTTTCATTCTTAATTCACTTTTGGGATTGATATTCCTCCCGAATACCTTCTTATCTTGTCCTCTGATTTCTTAAGAAAAGTTGTTATTCCTTGGACATTTTCCTTGATACATTTTTTTGTAACAATTTGTAACACACAATTCTATTCCAACTTCTAGGTTCATAGTTACTAATATTCCACCAACAATCAACTTCCTTATGGCCATACTCAAAACATGAGTAACATTGACCCTTGAAAGAGATTTCACCATTCCATGATAACACACTCTTTGAGGACTTATTCTTGTAATCCCTAGCTTTGTGACCAAAACCATTACAAGCATAGAAATATCCATTGAAAGAAGCATCATACATCATAGAATTAGGTTGTATAACAAGTTATACCTTCTTAAATCTATCTTATTTGTCTCGTTCTTGTTTTCTTGAGAGCTTGGACCAACTTTATCATCATTCTTCACATGTTCTCCTTTGAACCCTAGACCCCTTTTTCACTCACTAGTTTCTCTTTGGCTCCAAGATCCCATCAAGAGATTCAAAATATTCTCTAACTTCCCATACATCTTTAACCTACTAGAATCATCTTCTAAATCATATTCCAAATATTTCAAATTATCTTCATACCTAAGACAAGCATCTTCTTTGTCCTTTAGTGCTTTAGAAATATTTTCAACTTGAGCTTTTAGAATTTTGATGGATTTTCCATGTTCATTCTCCATGCAACTTATATGATCTTGCAATTTATGAATTAGAGATAGATATCTCATACTTATTCCTTAACACATCCTCAACATTAGATGGCTTACCCATTTCTTTATGCTTCAAGGATATTCTTCAAGTGATTAAACTTTCTTCTTAATTACCAAATCTGATACCAAATGTTGAAAGCAAAAGGGACTGAGAGGGGGGGTTGAATTAGTCCATTAAAAATTTATTCCATTTTATTCATCATTCATTATAATTCATACAACCATTCATCCATATATTAACCATATGTTTTCTTACCTAACATTAAATCAACCATAAATAAGAGTAAGACACAAGAGAGTGCACAAAATAACCAAATTTAAGTGGAAAACCATCAACGGGAATAAAACCCACTGAAATTATACTTATATTACTCAAATAAAATATATTTACTGAAGCACCAACTTCCAAGGAGTGCCAACCCCAATTTAGTAGAGTACCAACCCTACATGGAGCATCAATCCCTTGTTTAATGAGGTGCTAACCCCACAAGATGATAAAAAAGGACTTAAAGTGATCAAGAACTAACTCAACCACCTAGAAATTAATGATATTATACTCACATAACTGATATTTATCCAAGTTCAGATCTAAAATTCTTCAAACACACCAAATCCTCATCAAAACAAGCTCTTCTCTAACTCTCTCAATATCTCTTCTTCATGGGCTGAAAGTATCAATTTTCCTTACACATATGGTCTTAAATATTATTTAGGTATTCATGGATATTCTTATCTCTATTCTTAACCCTTTAAAACTCTCCTTCACTCATCTATAGGTCACACTTTTCCCCCATGCACAACTAGTCATAATAAGCAAACATAACTAGATTGATATAATAATCTCAAATCTAAAACTCTCGTGGGTCAGCCATGATCAAGTAGGAAGGTATCCCCATTTCAAAAGCATAATTATAAAATCATATAAAATCATTCTAAGATACCTCAAGGGTTGGAAGGGGTTAAAACTTCATGAAACATATCTAAGAACACAAACAAGCTCAAAACAAGCTTTCTAAGCACCAACGAATGCTCCAACATCTCAAAAGTCTTCTAAAATTTTTCAAGGATCCATAAGCTCCAAAAACGTCAAATATAGGTACTCAACATCATCAAAATATCATTAAGCACCAAAAAAATCCATCTTGACCATGAAGCTCACCAAGAAGCATGCAAACCCCACTAGGTCTTCAATTCACCGGAAATTCAATCCTAAAGAATGACCAAATTGACATAGAAAATATCATCATTATTACTAAATTTATATACCATCGAAATATATTTTATTCTAGTTTTCATAACAACTCGCATTTTCTTCCAAATCCAAGTGTAAGACTTTCAAATAGCTTAAACAATGCAACTTCTCCAAAATGGCTTCAAGACCCTATAACCTGGTCTTCAAAACTAAGGTAGTTAACCTATAAAAAAACATCACCAAGAGATAAACCATATATCAATGGAAATGTATTTGAATATACTTTTCATAAAATCTTAAATTTCCTTCCAAATCATATTGGAATTCCTTAAACCAAGATGATCTCTGAAACTACTCTTCTGAGATTCAAGGACTTGTTGGTACCCAAATCGGTCCTCTCTTTGTGAGCTGAGAAACATCAACCGGATGAGAAGGATGCATAGAGGATGATAGATCTAGATTTGTGTCAATTTTTATCTGGGGAAGGATCTCATCATATCTTTGTCACTCAAGCTCGGAGGAGTCAGATAGCACCGTGCTAAGGGTATGACCTACTCTCCTACTTTAGGCTCTGCCTTTGTAGCCAAGGTGACAGGACCCTTCGTAGTATGTAATTATGAGAGGTGTGGATGTATCAACATTATTTCACACTCTTTTGTAGAGTAATTTCAAAATAGCTTTGGGAAGACATGGTCAATTCAACAAATGCTAACTCTCACGAGTTGTCAATTCTAGATAGTGTAGATTTCTTCTAAAAAAGCTCAAAATACTAAAGGCAAGATGAACTAGCTTGCTTTCGCATGTTTTTAGCTTTAATAAGGAAAGAATGGGTAATTTTGGTAGGATTAGTTTGTTTTGGATGCATTTTATTTAGGGAATTAAACATGATAAAGTTGATTATACCAAATTTCACATAAACTTCAACAAATGTTGGGAGATATACCAAGTGCAAGACAAACATACCTCAAATATCTCACAATGATCCTTCAACCAGAAGATGTACACTCATGGAAACCTAAGAGTGCATGGTTTCACACAATATTTAAGGATTCAAACCAAAAAATCATGTTGAAGACTTAATAAAACATCAGAGATTCATAATTTATCATGCCTAAGATACACTCAAAGACTTACAAGCAACATTTAAAAAGTGGTGACATAGTGATTTTAAAATTGTTTATTACACAAATGAAACGAAAGCTCTTCTCAATAGTGCAATTATAATTTCCAAAATTCTACCAGAATGATAAATTTTGTGTGACTTACAGGAACGTAAAATAAGATTGGAATGGGAGCATGAATAACTATTTTACAATATATCATCTTGAAGGAAGATACAACAATGCTCATGATTAACACAATCATTTCAAGTCTCATCAAATTTATCAGCAAGGGAAAGTAGATCTACAATCTTAGTGCTTGTCAATGGACGTAAACTTGCAACCATCTTTACATGGATAAATTTGAAGGATAAAAGAAAGTAAATGTGATTTCTCCGATGAGTTCTTGGGAATATAGTTTTTCTTTCTGTGTCTCTATTTCCTTTGAACAATTTTAAGAAAATTTTAATGCCACCCTTTTATGTGGTTATTTTCTTCACCTTTATACAATTCTATCCACTCATTAACTTTCTAAATTTCCCCCAAAATACATGAATATTCAAGGGAATATTCCCCTTTACAACATATATTTTAAACCACACTATTCTTTTGAAAATGCTTTGTTTAGTGTTTTCAAGTGTAAGAATTATGAGCCTTTTTCAATTTTCTCTATTTGTGTATGACTAGGATACCAGGTCACCACTTTTGGAAAATTATTTAATCATTCTTTTCACTTAGTGATTGGATAATCACTTTTGATGATATTTGAGAACTTCTAGGTGATTTTGATATGATAGATACTCTTATCTACTTTCCAAGAATCCATCTTGGGTGTTGCACACTTATTTTCACATCTTTTTGGCTTAATCATCACACATGGTTCTTGTCAAATCATATTAATTCATCAGTTATGATCACTCCTAATTCATTTCAACTCTTAATTTTTCTTTGTGTGAGATGAGAAAATCTTCCTTCATCTAATGGGAAATATTTCTCTCAACTAAATCAATATGCACCATTCTTACTATAAAACTCAGCTCTACCCTTTCACCACTATGCATTTCTTTCCCTATCCTGAAGGTAAAGAAATTTTCATAGTTCTTATCAATAAAATGGTGAAGGTTTTTGTGGAAAAAGTCTGAAATAGATTTCTTCGAAGATTTAAACAAATCTTCGACTTACATGGTATGGATGAATCATTTTTCAGAACTTTGTTTCATATAGCATATCCAGGGGATATTAGAGGGCCTTTTACTTATCAAAGATTTTGGATTGCACTCCTCCTGAGGTTAATCAGAATCAATCCTATCTTCTCATCCTTTTAATCCATGTATTTTCATCTTTTTCGGTGGGAACATCAGAAGGCTCTTGAAGACTTCAAGATATTCTGGATGGAAAGGAGGCCTCAAGTGTCTAGGAAGATGATTTTTAGTGTCCCTTTTTATGTAATGAATAATTTTTGTTGAAGGAAATCCCCAAGGAATCTTATGTGTTGTATGAAAATTCTGCAATTGATACGGTACCATCCATTTCTCATAAAATAAACAAATTGGAGCGAGAGGATTATTTCTATGGAAATAGGTCAAGCAAGACCTATGCAATCATAACCATTCACAATACTGTATTTCATCTTTGGGTAAGAGAAGAGGTGAGTCAATATCCCAACCCCAAATTATCATTTCTAGTGGAGAAGATTAAATGTCGTTATCTTCTCGCTTACTCTAGAGTGGAAATTTCTTCTTCCAGAGACAACAAGGGTAGGTTTGTTGTTCAGTATTCCACTCATTTAGTGCATTATGCTCCTTTGTTAAAACATGGATTCTTAGGACCTTTTCCGGCTCCTTCTCTAAGAGAACACCCACCCCTCACAAGGAAATGGAAAATTGAATCTAGCTCAAGATTTATTACTCTGCCTAATATCTAAGGTTTTGTAATTTCTCTTCCAACCACTCCAGATGTTCCTTCTCAATCTATTCCTAGTAAGTATACCCTTCAGGAAAAGGGAAGACATCATTCTTCACAGGTGGTTTGGATCTTCTATACTGGGTATCTTCCTATAAGAAGAAAATTGAGCTAGAAAAGATCATGAACAGTCCCAAAATGACTCTTGAGTCATTGATGGATATGGGGATGTCTCGGGATCTAGCGGTACGCTGTATTTGTCTAGACATCATAGGATCAAATGAATTGATTTTGAGGAAGAGAATAATGTTGGAAAAACTCCTTCATGGGGGAATTTCAAAGAAGGAATAAAGGACATCTGAACATTGTCTTTCCTTTGGTGTCTTTACTTTCAAACATGTACACCACCTTCTTCATCATGGGCTGGGGCCCCTATAGAACCCTATTTTGTTCCTTTTTTAACATGTAGAAAGTACAAGCATCTCAATAGTTTATATGATTTTACAAATGGACATAAAATTTCATCCAAGCAATATAAAAACTAATGCATTGTATCAAATTACAATTGATATTAGAGAACAATGAATTTCAAAGTAATATTCATCCTTCATGAAACAAAAATATCAAATAAAACACTAATCAAAAATGAAATATGGAAAGAAGATACAATTTTAAGAATGACAAGCCTAAGCTTGTTCATCATCTTTTATGTCTGCACCCTTTTCTTCTTCAGTTTCCTCTCCTGCTTCTTCTTCTTCTAGCAACCTTGCCACATATGCATCATATCTTTGAAAAAGCTCATTGATTTCATCTTTGTTTAGTCCTGTATGGTGTTGGAAGATCAATGTTTGTCTTGCTATTGCATCCACATAGTGGCCCATTTTTTGCTTGTATTCTAGTGGCTGGATTTTAGCTCGAGATTCTGTTCTCAAATTTTCTCATTGTTTTAATGACTTCATAGGAGAAATTGTCTTTCTGGATATTTTTCTCAAAAGAGCTAAACAAGAAATCAATTTTTAGATCACCATAGCTCTTTTTGAATTTTTCAAATACCATATCTTCAAGTTTTAAATCAATGGCATCTAAATTATCATCGACCCAATTCCTTTTAACTTCTATTTTTTCTTTGATCCCATTCAAAATCTCCACTATGATATTTGTTAATTCCTCCATAGCATGTTGAGTTCCTTTGAATTCCTTTAGCACAATCCCTTCTTTTTCAACCAGTTCATCACTAAGCCAAGTTATGTGGTCCATCTTGGGAAAAATTCCTCAAAGTAGAATATTTCATTATAAAATTGTGTAATTATATCATCAATTTCATTAAGCCTATTCTTGAGTTATTCATACTTTTCCCTGGCTTCTTCGATTGCTTCTTTTCCCTTCTTTGTCAACTTTTCAATCCATGTGTCCATAGCCTAAACCTTCTTAATAGCCTTATCAATTTTTTCTATTCCTTTAGGGGTATTGACAAAGGTACTTTCTTGAGTTTGACCAGACTTCCCAATTAATTGTTGCAGGCTAAAACTCAAAGCTTTGACCTATTCTTTCAATTGATTTTTAGTTATCATGTCTTCATCAACCTTTTGTAACAAGTCACTTACTACCTCTGATACTCCCTATTTTAATTGATCTCTCGAAGGATTTCCTAAAGAAATAAGTTGAACACTATAGTCACTGGTTGTTATATTATCTCTGGTTTTTCTTTCATGAGGGATTGCCACTTCTAAAGTTTTGGACCCCAATGGATCAATATGAGTCTTGGTAAGAACCATAGTCTTTTTGGAGGTTCTCACTAGTTTTAGAAAAGATAGAGCCATGAGATCTATGGCCTCAACAGGGAGAATTTATTTTTCTTATTTTGAAATAAACTCCCCAATCCATCCCTTTGCAAGACTTGTCCCATATTTTGTTTCTTGCAATTCTTGTTGGGGTTTCTTAGGGAAACCACCAATTACTTGAACATCTCTTGTTCACCCTAGGTTAATGATTCTACCTAATTTTCATGATCTGATTCAATAGTTATTTCTTTGATCTCTTCTTGTACTAGAATCTCCTTTGATTGTCTTCCTCCTTGGTCTTGAGCTTGGGATTGATCAGTCTCTTTCTGACTTACACCAGTAATTGGGATATTTTCTTTCCTTATTTCTTCAACTAATGCAATGTTGAACTTAGCTTCTCCCCTGAGAGTTTCTTGAACCAATATCTTTCTTATAGTCTCTCCTCTCCCTTCTAATATTTCCACCTTCTTTGGAGACTGTTGGGTTGACACAAGATCATCTATTTTCACTATTGATATTGCAGGTTGTGTCATGGTGGATTGTTTTCCCAATGTTGGTTCCCTATTCTCACCCAAAATTTTTACATCCATACCAGCAATAACTTCATCCCTAGCAGTTGCATATTGTGCAATCTTTGTTGTCTTTTCAACTACAGATTTTCCTGTTTGATATGGATCACTATCCTTAGTGGCCTTGACATCATGGGAAGAATATTCTTTCACTAATATCTTAGTACTTACACCATTTTCACTAAGCATCTCTAGCTTATTTAACTCACGAAACCAACTGATCTCGCATATGAAGAAAATTTTGATGTTTGAATTCTTATTTCAGTGGTTGGCACATGAGTAATATTTTCCATTCCTTCACTTATTTTAAGATTACTTACATTTTTTGTTTTCTGTTTATCAATAGATATGTAAAATGCATCCAATGTGGAAAATTATTGATGCAGCCTAGAATTTACCGAGATAACACCTAGTCATGTTGGCACATCATCGGCCTTGGTTGGCAGCACTCACCTAAAGCACGTAAAAGTACGGGTCCTCTTTAGGGTTGTTGTAGCAGGATGTTAGCATGATGAAGGAAGAAACATATAAATTCATAACTAATCCATCATTCTACAATACATGCTACCCTCGGATATATGAAAGAACAAGTTTAAGCAGTAATCATGATTGAATCAATAACATGCACTACTAAATTACACAAAGAATGACACTTAGATTTAGTCCAATATCTTCCATATATTAATAAATACAAATGCTCCTTACAATACTATCAATTTATACAATGCACGTATGGATCTCGATACAATAATTTAGTCATATGCATATATCTTTATACCTCCATACATCCATCACACATACATACACAATCTTTGTATATTTTACATTACACACATCTAATATGTACCTAACATCATATATGTATAGGGTGGGAATTTCCCTTCACTTCTTATCTAGATTCAAGAAATAGGCATGAAGATATTGATAGCCACACAACATTTACATCCATAGCCACACATGCAAGTGTGCTATCTATAGACCTCTTACGAGTTAAATGAAGTGTTAATCCTATTCTTATATCGTCTCCATACAAAACGCTTTGATCCTCTCCTCCAAAGATAGACAATTCATGGCGCGCGCGTCTCTGCATCATTACTTGTGTTTCGCATGTCATCTTCTAAAAATAGGTCTCCATGCTCAAAATCGGCCAAGTCTTAAAAGCTGAACTTGCCTTCTATCTGTGTAAACTCCTTGTGTGATCTTTAACAAGTATTCTTTGATCAACATTACCTCACACTAATCTCATTGTCATCTTGACAATGGGTATCTCAAAAATTGAAGTAAAGAATAGAAGAATGGAAAGAATAAGAATGAAATAATGTAGATAAATAAAGAATTTATATGAGGTTATGAGGTATCCTCCTGCTGTATCAGTTTAATGTATCAACTTTGGATATTCCTCATTTATTTTGGCCTCCAAAACCTGTCATTCCATGAGAGTTTGTTCTACTTTTTTGGGATGTCCCGAAGAATGGATTCAAACTCATCCATCGCAATCTCTCCTTTCTCATTCTAGAACCAACACAACAATGGACATTGATGTCATTATCCGTTCTAAAAGATCCATCTTTTATTCAATTAGCTTTCCAAGCTCTTCTAGCCAAGTCTTGTGCGGCTCTTGTGTTACTTCCGGGGCCTTGTACTTCTACTTAACAATTGATAATCTTTACTGCGTGATGTAATGTCTCATCCTTCGTCACTTTCTAGACCTCATTGTTTTCTTCTAGGGTCTTTATGTTGATAAGCACCTCTAGAGTTGTGCATATGTTTAAAGCCTAGCCTACTTTCTTCAATAATTCTTGTAATGTTTATAACAACCCTTCATAAGATGTAATCTATCACATCATTGATGCTTTCTCTTGTTCGACATCTTACTCTGAGCTCCTTGGCGTTGGCATGTGCAAAGTTTCATCTTCAGTACCAATTCCACCAAATTTCCTACATAGTGTATCACCGAAGGAAATTATTGTGGTACCTTGGCCTCAAGTGTGGCCTTAATCTGATGGCATTGTCCCCAATCTCCTTGCGATGCTTTGATAAATACCTCATTTTTCTTTTACGAAGTCCCCATCTTCGCGTTATATGTGGTATCTTTGCATCCTTTGTCTCTGACTCCTCGCACAATGCTCTCGATTATTACAACTTTGTCCATGTTTCTTCTAGCCACCTCAACAGAAACCTTCACCAATGCATTTCTAACCTACTCATCTAACATGATAGTAGGCTTTACTATCATGTGTCTAGCTTGGGGTGCCTTCTTCATTCATCTTGAAATTCATGATTCTTCACACACATCAAAGTCAAGCTCATACATGTGGGTTTGCATTGACAACGATAGTTGCTTTTGAGTATGCACTCACCATATCCACATCCATTAGCTCCCGACCAAATAAATCTTTACGTGCTATCATGCTCTGAAGCGGGTGTGAAAATTTTTCTGCATCCTCTACATACCCCATGGCTAGTGGAATGTGCTCTCCACTTGTTCTTCTAGACTATTGATGCTTAGGGACTTTAGCTTCCAAATTTTGGACTTATGTCTCTATGTTGTGAAAATTCTTTATAGCTCTCTCCTCTGGTCTTTTCTCGTCCTCTTATTTTTCCTTTTATTCCTCACTTTGTTCTCTCGTGTTCTCTGGAAGTGTAGGATAATTAGGTGCACTTTCCTCTAACTCTTCTGCCTCCTCATTTAACTTTAGTTTCCTCCTTTTTGCATGGTTGCCTCTTTTATGGAGAGATTACTGGTGATCTACGCACCGTCATTGGAGTATCACCTTGGGTCCTTGTTCTCCTAAATACCCTCTTAAACCTATGCTCCCCTTAGACTGCATTCAAGTCCTCATCATCCCCCTCTTGTGGCTGAGGTGGTGTAATGGCATGCTCAACTTCACCCTTATTTGTAGGATGTCTCCTACCTCTATGCTCCAAACCACCACTATCTTCACGCTCCTCCTCCTCATCCTCCACTTCAATTGGCTCTGTGGGATTAGGTGTTAGGATGTTCTCCATTGTATGCTTTCCCTTTGGTGGTGCTAGAAGTGTGAACTCACCTTCCACATACTTGTTATTCTCCATCTTTGGCTTTAATTGAGATACACCAATGTTTCCCCCACATCGATACAACCAAACTTATTGGTTTAATATTCAACACCTCCGAAATGATCCTCTCTGTATAAGCACTTCTGCCAGGATACACATACTTCTTCCTCAACGTATGGTAGTCATAGTCTACCTTATCTACATTGAATACTAGTTAGCACGTGTCTGTAAATCTATGAACAAATGCTTGGAAAAGCTTACGGTGAATGCATAAGGAAATTTACACCAAGGGCTCCATAATCCATCTTTCATTAAGAAGCACATAATGTAGAAATGTTGATATACAAAAATTGGACATATTTCCCTACCAATCTTGGTAGGTCCTTTTGAATGCGCCACTCTTCTCCAAATGCCACATGGAGCCTATCATACCATTTATCTCGCCATTTGATTTACGTCATCTGTCATGGACCCTTTACATAGATACTTGCGAATCTTTTAGCTAGTGACTTGTTCTCCATGGGGTATTCTCATACTTTTCCTTCAATCCATCTAGTACTCTAATCTCCATGAATATTAGTGATAGTACGATAACCATGAAGTTTATATTGCCTCATGTGCATGCTTCTTCGACTATTTACTCTACAATATAGCCTACGATGTTGTATATTTCCCTTCTAAAATATTACGTGCCACATGTAACCACATATTATTTACCTATGACCACCACTCCTGATCATTCAACTTTATAACAAGGTGTGTTGCTGCTTGCACAACTGGATAGTTCTTCAATTTGTCTATATCCATACTGCACGGACCCTTCAGGTACCCCAACTCCTTTCTGGTCTTTAAAATTGTGGCTTTATCTATAAGATCACTTTTTATGTCCTCTCTTGTGGCCTTCAAACCTGTAACTGATGAGATAAGCATAGATGAGATTCTAACTCTACATCCTGCAAAGTAGAATAAGTCCTCGTGCACCCTGCTCATGAGCCACTGATACAAGGGCTCATACTTCCCAAAATATGGAATCTCATATAATTGGTAGACCCCAATTCTCTTCAGAAGCTTCTCACCTACATCATCATAAACTGGCATGTCATCTGCCATGCACTTGTTCATCCTAGCAGTGAGCAAGGAATCGAGCTCCTTCTTGTTCTCTGAAGTCTTATGATTGTATTCACTTACTTTGCTCTTTCTGATGGGTGAATCCCACTCCTGGCCAATGATGACTCCTTCTGGATATTGCATTTCTAAAAAATGGCTTTTAGGTGCCATCTCTTCCTCCTCAATGACCACCTTCTTCTTTCCTTTTACTATTGCTATAGATGCCTTCTTAGGTGCCATTTTTACCTTACAAACGTCTCCTCTTTAACTCTGTAACTTTGCAAATCAAACCCTAGCTCAATTCAATTGTGCCCTAGGTGGAAACTTTGTAACCTAACTCTTTTATGTCTCCCTGCTTCACTCAAACCCTTCAAAGACTAGGGATGCAAGCTTCTTTTGCACAAATCTAGTTTCACGCTTGGTTTCACACCCTTCACACCTTAACCCGATCACTCGGCTCTTCACACTTGGCTCTTTCCTCAAATACTCTTAGTTGCAATGGTAAAAATGAATCCACATTCCATCCTTATATATTTTTTCAAATTTTGATGCATTTATTGCTCCTTCACCTACCAAATATCCCCTCATTCATTGACCAAATTCATTCGTTCTGTGTGGTACATCTTCGTGCCCCAACTATAACCTTCTAGCGTACCTTCCTATCATCATCGGTCATAGACTTCTCTTCATTGTGCACACTTGTGCCTCGAGTACCTTGTCACCGTACCTTCTCTTGGTAGTTATCATGGCCTCTCTGTTTACCTCACGTTAGAATGTTCTTTCATTCATCTCCATCCTTGGTCACTTTTGAGAAGCAACCTTATTTTTACTTAAAGCACACCGTGTGACTTATTCCTTTCACCTTTCAATTCCCATAGTCTTTTACTTGGATAACTACAACCACCCCACACACGAAAGGTATGTGCAGTCCACTACGTATAGACATTCTTCATATATTAATTTACTTCATGCATGCAAGCACGCTTATTACACAAAAACAAAAACTAAATTGACAAAGCATAGAGAAAATGAAGGAAATACATTAAGGAAATAAAAATTGAATACCTAATCTAAATGGCAATACTACCTTATTACAAACACCAAGAAGACTTATTTATAAAGTACGGCTTTAGCCTAATCCCGTTAAAGCAATTTGGGTAGCCATGTTCCATAAAGTGCTTCTAATCGGCAACAAAACCAATGTTAAAACCTAGAATTTACTAGATAACACCCTAGTCACGGTGGCACATCACTCGGCCTTGATTGAGAACTCACCCAAATCACGAAAAGGTAACAGTCCTCTTTAGGGTTGTTGTAGCAGGATGTTAGCATGATGAAGGAAGAAACATATAGATTCATAACTAATCCATCATTCTACAATGCATGCTACCCTAAGATCTATGAAAGAACAAGTTTAAATAGTAATCATGATTGAATCAATAACATGCACTACTTAATCACATACTGAAATGACACTTATATTCAACCAATATCTTCCATCTATTAATAAATACAGAAGCTCCTTATAGTATTGTCAATCTATACCAATGCGCATATGGATCTGATATAGTAATTCAGTCATATGCGTATATCTCTATACCTCCATACATCCATCACACATACATACACACTCTTTGTATATTCTCTGTTACACACATCTACTATGTACCTAACATCATATATATATAGGGTGGGGACTTTCCCTTCACCACTTATCTATTCTAGAAATAGGCCGCATGCTATTGATAGCCACGCGCCATTTACAACCATAGCCACACATGCAAGTGTGTTATCTATAGACCTCTTGTAGTTAATTGAAGTTTCAATCCTATTCTTAGCTCGTCTCCATGAAAAACACTTCGATCCTCTCCTCCAAAGATAGACAATGCATGGCGCGCATGTCTTTGCATTGTTGGTGTGTTCCACATGCCATCTTCTAAAAATAGGTCTCCATGCTCAAAATCAGCTAAGTCCTGAAAGCTAAACTTGCCTTTCACATGTGGGTCCTTCTTATCCTTCTGTGCCCTTGGTCCTGGCCTTCTATCTCGTGTAGACTCCTTGTGTGATCTTTAACAAGTATTCTTTGATCAATAATTATTCACCAATATCAATATCTATTATATCTTCCCGAGCCTTTCTTTGACTCCCCGCAATTATTCAAACAAAGGTATATTCACATTTTCAGCTGACATGGTTTCAGATGTTTTCATACCTTGATCCAAGACTTCACTATCTACTGGATTAAATAAGACATTTCCTTGAGTCATTTTCTCCTGAGTGTTCCCAATTATCACTCCTTCCAAAGACAAAGGTGAAAATAAAGGCACTAGCTTCCCCACCTGTGGCATTGATGTTATATGTCATACCTAGAAAACATCAATTCTTTCATGTTCTGGGGATTAATCACTACATCCATATGCTTATGTTTCTTGGGTGTATGAGCACCTTCTCTCACCAGGATTGGCTCGTATTTTTTTGTTTCTCTTATGTTCCCTTTCATATTTTTAAGCCCGGTGCTACTCTTATTTCTTCTTTATGTGGCTTAGATTGTGAATGGCCACTTGTTATAGCCCCACTCATCAATTTTTCTACACAGGTGGGGTTTTGGTAAAGCATTTGAAGAAGTCCTATGAGTAGCCATACCCTTCCCTTTTTCTTTAAGTGGTTCAAAGGTTATAGGATAATTCTCCATAGATTTAAAAGCATTTCCATAGTCTTTTGTCTTAAATAAGACATAGAAGTACTAGTCCCACTAGTAGCGAAGTCCATTCATATATAAGCTTAGAAGTAGGCCTTTTTAAAGGTAATTGATGAGATTTTCCTCCCAAGGATCCATTCTATCAACTCCTTCTTTAGGGAGGAAGGTCATATTTCAAATTTCCCAAATCCTTGAAGTTATTGAGAACTCTTGTGCTTTGAACTGATAAATCAATGTTCTTCTAGGCTAACCAATTCACTATTCTCCTCATTACATCAGTTATCCAAGCATATGAATCATATGATTCCTCTTCATTCTAGTTTAAAGGGGATATAGGTTGTCCCTCCACCTTTTGATCAAGATAGTATTTACTCACTGTATGTGGATCATCCATAATTCCCTCAGGGATAACAACAATCTTGAAATCTATAATTTGGGTAAGGGTCATTCTAGAGAAGTATCTTAGCCTGACCTCTTCCTCATCTCTACAATTCATCCAATAGTCCTCAAATTGAGGCTCATGTTTGAAAGTGTTTGCAAGATTTTTGAACACCCACCTCGATGTCATAGTTGGTGCTTGTCTCAAACTTTTCCATCCCAAACCTTTTCATCTCATCTTCAATTAACTTGGATTTTATAATTAAAGGGCAAGAGTACCTTCCAACCTTGATGGGAAACTTAATGTTTTTCTTGTGTTTCCCAACAATTAATTTGTGAACTGGTGTCAACTTCCTTTCCAATTCACATAAGGCCATTTTATCATCTAAGTACTTGGGAAATTTACATGGTTGACCTTCAAATCCACTAACCCTGATATATGTAAACTTCTTATACTTGAATGAAATAACATCCATATTCCATGATTACTTGTCTAGCCTCCTCATAAATCATGTATTGTTCCCATTCTAGCCTGAATAAACATATGATTGGTGTAAAGAAGGCATCATTAACCAATATCACATTCCCTTTCCAATTAACCAACTATAATTGGGGAAAATATCATGCATTTGACATTCTTTAAATTCAACACATGGCAAGAGGACAGGGAAATGCATATGTCCTACAATATTATAAATCAAGTAAGTCATCATGTAAAATTCCAATTCTGTAGTATCACCCATCTCTATTTTTGCTTCCAATGCAACCATGTGGTCATGAAGTGCTTCTGCAATGAAGGTTTCCCAACAAATGCTCCCCTTCTTCTCTAAAACTATCCACATGTAAGTGCACATCCATTCCTTGAACTCATTTATGGTCTCCAACCCAACCATTCGACTTAACAATACAATAACATCCTCTACTTCTTAAAAAATGTTCCCTAACCAATATTTTAGGGATTTGAGTGGTTTCCTTTTTCTCACTAAGAGCCATTTAGTATTTATGAGCCTGACATAGTCCTTTTTCTTGGTCTCATAATCTCGTAAGGCTAAACCAATACCCAAGGTTATTGGACTTCTTATTACAGGAAATTTGAGCATTATTCTGATAGTTACAAGTGTCAAAGTCAACACTACATCACCACTTCCATCTAGTACTTCCCTCTTTTCTAGGTCATAATTCATAACACAAAGCCATACTAATTCGGGTAGGTTATTGAAGGTGGAATAACACTAGCTAAAGAAATATTGCTATCTTGAATTGATTTCATGGATTCACTCTTGTTAGGGCTATTCAATCTTTGAATAAACTCTTTTAAGTTGGAATTTATTAAGTGTGTTTGTGATTTTATTTAGATCACTAGTGATTCCAGACGTAACCGAAAACCCAAATGGAATGGTTTTCATCTTTAATGCCCTAGTTTTAATTAAAATTTCCTTACTGAGATAAAAAATATTATGGTAGTGCCTTGGTTCTTACCAATTTTTGGTGAATACTGTGTAATTCAACTTTGATTCAAAAGATTTTCAATCTCTAGTCCTCAATTTGAGCTCCACAATCGATTTCACATTGTTCCTTAATGAAATCTGCTAACAATGACATCCATATCTCAAAAAATGATAGCAAAAAGATCAATGTATTCAAAGACTTCAAAATCATGCTTGATTTGTGTGAAAATGCATTGATGGTGGTAGAAATTAATGCATTGCATCATGGTCATCCATTTTTCTTTTCCCAATTTTAAATATGAGCCATCCACGTGGAATAGCCTTATGCAATAGGGGATCGGGGAAAATCTTTTCACTTTTCTTCGTATCATAAACACATATATATATATTTAACTATTTGCCCCAACTACCCACTTTTGACTTTCATCCTGAGCTTGACACATGGTTACATCCTAATGGTGGTAGAGCTATGGGCTGTTTCTAAAAATTTGTTCTCTTTTTCATTTGAGCCCAAAATTACCAATTTTCTCCGATGACCCACTTCCCCACTCCTTGCATGAGAAAGAGCCATGTGTCCTTGGCAGGCCTTGGGAGCTTCTTTGAACTTTATACTTTATTACCTTAGTGTGTGGAAATACAACTATGCCCCGATTCCCCACATCCAACCTATTTGTGACAAGTGTATTTCCTTGGAGGCAGAGTAAATTTATGTTTGTGCATCTTTTGACTACAAATATTCAGAGGAATATTTGTCAAGCCTTGGGGCCTAATTTGTACATTGTGAATGTTATAAAATGTTACAAGTTTGTAACTTAAACCCATCATACCATGACCAACTAGAACACACCATGTATCATCAGGTGGCGGAGCCAAATACAAAATTTGCAATATGATCAAGGAATAGTGTACAAAGGTAATTTTCTTAATTTAAAACTGATTCAAGATTGGGTTTTGTAGGGATTTTCAAGAACAACATGTCTAACACAATCCTCGACCAAAAAGAGGAATAATAACCTACACATAATATTTTCAAATGAATTTAACATGACTGTAACTTTTGAACTCACACTTCTCATGGGAAAACAAAAAACGTAACAATTTTCAAAGGCATTGTAGATTGAGCAATAGGCGAAGCTTGATAATTGTATTAAACTCAATCAACCAAAAATACAAAGAATGGGCTGCAATATTTATAGATATTGCACAGCCAAATACAAACAAGAAACTAAGTTGCATAGGTGAAACCATATTCCATATTACATAAGCTTCTAATATTACATCCAGGAAGCATAACAATAATATTATACCCGTGAAGAAATAAAACAAATATGGTTGATAAAACCATATAACAACATTATTTAATTAATAACATTAATTAAATAATTAATCATATAATGCATAATTAATTTATCCTAACATTCCCCCCCTTAATTATGCATTGTCTCAAGGGATGAGGAGAGGAATTCTCTAAACAACTTGAATTTGTCACGTGCAAGTGACTTTGTGAAGATATCTTCTCGTTGTTCAGCTATTGGACAAAATTGAAGCTAGATGTTGTGCTTCAACACATGTTCGCATATGAAATGAACTTGTACCTTAGTGTGCTTTGTTCTCTCATGAAAAGTGGATTACAAAAAGTTTGAGAACACCTTCATTGTCAACATACATGGTGGTCAGTTTGTCCTGTGGTATTCCAAGTCCTTCTAGTATGCGACGTAGCCATATCACTTCACAGAAAGCTTCTCCTATAGAATGATACTCGGCTTCTATGGAAGAACAAGAAATGAAGTGTTATTTCTTGCTTCCCCATGATATTAGTCCAGATCCCATAAAGAACACAAATCCTGAAGTTGATTTTCTATCATCAATATTTCTGCATGATCTGAATCTGAATATCTAGATAAGAAGAATTTTTCATTCTTCTTGTATTCTAGACCAAGATCCATTGATCCTTTGAGATATCTCAAGATGCACCTTCTGCTTTCTAATGACACACTTTGGGTTCCTACATGAACCTAGATAGATAGCTTACTACAAAGCTGATATCTAGTCTAGTGTAGGTCAGGTAAATGAGACTCCTAATTAATTACCGATAAAGAGTGGCACTTACCTAAAGAGATGGATCTGAATGAGATAATTGCAATATTTTCGTATCGGTGTAGTAATTGGTGTGCAATCCATCATCCTAAACTTCTCAAGTGTTGTCTTGATATATTTCATCCGAGAAACAAAGATGTGATTCTATTTCTTCCATTCTTCCAATCCAAGACAATAATGCATTAGCTCGAGATCTGTCATGTTGAATGATCGATTAAGATATTTTTTCATTGAATCGATCATCTTCACGTAAGCGCTAGTGATAACTAGATCGTCAACATAAACAACAACAATCGCAATCTCCTCTCCTTACTTTTAGAGGTAGAGATTGGGGTCATATGTATTTATAACAAATCTATGTTGTATAACATGCTCATTAATCTTGATGTACCATGCCTGGGGTGCCTATTTAAGGCCATACGAGATTTCCTAAGTCTCCGCATACCTTTTCTTCTTGACCGAGATACTACATATCCTCAAAGGGTTGAGTCATGTAGACTTCTTCTTGTAAATATCTATTTAGGAAGGCACTTTTACGTCTATCCGATGAACTTTCTAACCAAACTATGTAGCTAGAGAAAAGATCATTCTAATTGTTTTGATCTTAGCTATGGGAGAAAATGTCTCCTCATAGTCTATGCCTTCTTTTTGTGCATACCCTTTGCTACTAGTATCATTTTATACTTGTCTAGTGTCCCATCTATTTTGTACTTTGTTTTAAATATCCATCTACATCCAATGGGTTTCTTTCTTGGTGGAAGATCGACAAGTTACCAAGTGTTATTTTCATCACCGATTGATATTCGAGTCCATGGCATCTTTCCAAGCTTTTGACTATAGAGCTTTTGGATTGTAGAGGAATCATCGACTCAATAACTCTACTCATCAAAGAAAAGTTAACTTCTTCTCTTGCTTTACTATGAGTTTGTGGTCTAGGGGTGGATGTATCTAGTGGAGCATCCATTCTTACATCTTGTAATGTGCTAGTACACCACTTGGGCATACACTAAACTGTTCCCGTGGGTCATGGTTCTATCTGATCAACACCATCATCCCCATCATCACTTTCATCTTCTGAGGGAACATCAGCTTCAATTTTTACAACTAGAGAAAAATCTACATCTGGTGAGTCTGGAGGAGGAGACTCTGCTTCCTTCTTCTAAAAAAACTCAACATCTTTGCTGGTGTAGACTTTTTTGGTCTTAGGATCCATTAATATGTACCCAAGAGTCTCTTCACTATACCCAATGAAGATGACTTTTTGTGACGTCGTGTCAAATTTCTTTCTGTTCTACTTAGGTATGTGCATGCTTGCTTTGCACCGAAATACTCTAAGGTGTGCAATAGATGGTTTCCATTCTAACCATGCTTCTTGTGGTGTTACTCCTTCAAGAGCAACTGTGGGCACTCTGTTCAACAAATAAACTATTTTTTTGCTACTTCTACCCATAATGTCTTTGCAAGTCTAGAGTCATCGATCATGCATCACACCATTTCCATGATAGTACAATTTCTTCTCTCAACAACACCATTTTTCTGTGGTGTATGTGGAGGAGGCATTTATCGACAAATCCCATGAGTTTATAGGTAGTCTCTAAAATCATTACTTGGTGAATTCCCCCTTGATATGAGTGTAGAGTTTTGATGTGATGACCATTTTCATTTTCAACTGATACATTGGACTTCTTGAAAGTTTCAAAAGCTTCACTTTTCTTGTGAAGACAAAAATCTACATTTTCCTTGAATAGTCGTTAACACATAGCATAAAGTACTTGAAATCTAGAATGACTTGGTTTCATCGAGAATAAAAGATTGGTATGAACCAAATCAAGCCGACCATGAGCTCGATATGTACTCTTTTGGAATGATGCTCTATGTTGTTTTCCTGCTAGGTAGTCGAAACTTGTCTGTATCCTTCTAAAGAGATAGTAGCCCATGTACCATATTGTGCTTTGAAAAAGTGTCTTAAGATACTTGAAACTTACATGACCAAGTCTCGAGATGCCACAATGTGTTGAGGTAGAGTTCTTAGCCACAAGTGCCTAATCATCTCTGTGGACAAAATCAAAAATTTCGGAACATGCGTCCCACATTAGAGGATTTTACAACTATTTACGAGACTCATTATTTATCTTGAATAAAACATCTTTTCTTGTTGGAATGAATATCAAAGTCAATTTTTTGATTGTGATCAAGGAATTGACTCGAAAGAAAGTAGATTCTTTGTCAACCTAGGGACATATAAGACATTTGATAGTCTATGAAGAATCATCTCCCAACAAACATGCTTTTTTGATGGTGTGTCTCTCATTGAAATAAACCAGTCTCTATGGCTGGTCATGTGTCGAGTGGCCCCTAAATCAACATACCAAACATCACTAGATGATGTGGATGGTTCACTTGATCGAGCAGTGAAAAAGTAGTCTTCATTGTCTCACCGCTTGTTACTCAACAATATTTCCTTCTTGATGGGGTCTTCTTTCCAGTTCCCCTTTTTCTTCCCTTGATTGTAGTTAGAATGTCCCTTTGTGAGATTGTTGTGGAGGTCCAGAGTTACTTGATGAACCTTTCTTATAAGTATTATACCAATAATATTGTAGGTCATGTCCTCTTTTGCATATTGGACATTGCTTCTTCTATTTTCTGTCCCCTTGATACTAATTTTATTTTGGGATATTTTATAGGAATTAAGTTTTCCCTTACCTTTTCCCTTCCATTTTTGATGTAAAGAAAGTGCCTGCTCCTCTTCATCATCCTTATTATGTATGGCTTCCTCTTGTTGCAGTAAGTTTACCAATTTTTCAAAACTAACAATCGTATCTGACACATTTAGTGTTGTAACAAAAATGTGGTAAGAAGAGGGGAGTGCTCTTAGAACAATGGGAACGAGAGAATCATCTAAGACCACTTCTCCCAAGGCTAGAAGTGAAGCCCTCAACTCTGTAACTCTTCTTAAGAAAGCTTCAATTTTCTCATTCTGCTTGAACTTCAATGTGTGTAACTGACTCTACAAATTTAGTATAACATTCTTATTCTTGGCCTTGTATACTATGCTCAACTTATCCCACGCTTCTTTGGCTGTTTTGGCATCTCAAATGTGGGGTTACACATCATCAAACACTCCAAATAAGATGATGAGTTTGGCCTTCGATCTGCTTTATCAAACTACCACTTTGTTGTGTTGTATCGTGTAGTTAATTTGGTTAGAGTACTATTCACAACAGGCCGATCTCTTCAAACTCAAGTTGTGTCTTGATTTTGTCTTCCATGTAGCGTAGTTGTTTCCTCTCGAGTAGTTGTGAATCTAGAAGAAAAATTTAAGGACATTGGTTCCCATTTTGTAGAAATCACTTGACGAGGGTTTAACTCTTATCACTCCAGGTAGAAGGTCTCCTAATCTATATACCGTCAATTTGATATACTAAACCTTTCTATATAAGCACCCTTCTGATATACCTAGCGGTAAGTGGAAGAAGCTCACCCTTTCTATATACCTGGTGGTACATGAAAGAATTCAATACGTGGTACCAAGACAATACTGAAAGGGGTCTGTGTGATTATTGACACCAACTCAAAGAAATATCCTCATATGCGCGCGTAACTTTTCTATATACTTGGATAATTTCTCAGTCTGGATTTATGTCATGAAATCGTTCATAGATGGATGGGATGGCTCATAATGTGTGCATTGTGACCTTATTATTTCCCATCAATTTAAAGGTTCAATGCTTAGATGACGTTGTTGCAACTATATTAGGAATTAAGTGCGGTAGTAGTCGCGATGGATTTACCCATAACCACTTCCCGCAGGCACCGTATATACTAAACGCTGGGAATGAGATCTAGCATCTCATGAGTGTTATAGAACTAATTTTTTTTTCTATTTTTCATTACAATTCTGCTAGTTTCTTATCGCCATATTACAAAGTTTGTAGTTGACTTATGGAAACTCCTAAATTAGTATAATATATTGCAACATGCAATTACATTAAAAAATCTAGAAAAAAAATGAATGGCGGAAAAAAATAAATTTTGTGGGCCCCAGTGGCCTTCAAGCCCAAAATGATCTACTATGCCAAAACATTGCAAAAATATAGCTAAAAATGCAATTTGGATAAGCCTCCTTTAGTAAAAAAAAATCCAAAATGAAAAAACAAGATGAATGGAGGAATTTTTTTAACCCTATCTTAGGGATTTCCCGCTAAATATAGAGTTCTCCGAACTTAGCCATTTTGGTCCTTTTGGCAGGCGCACCTTTATCTCGTGTTACATGTAATAAATTTGTGCCCCCTTCATTTCCTTTGGCACACAGTTTGACGTGTCGACACATCAATTGTTGCACCTTCCCATGATGCACCTTTCTTGTGTGCGCCAAGGCGCATGCACCTTCATGTTAACAACTAAATTGTTGCGCCATGTTTTGGTGCACCAAAGGGCGCAAGGAATGAAGTGTTGACAGTCTTAAATTTGCGCCAAAGGCGCAAGTATTTTCGTGTTGACACGCATTTATCCACGCCAAAGGGCACACAATTTTACGTGTCGACACATGTTTTGGTGCACCTCTTGAAAAAGTGGTTGGCACATTTATTGCACCTTTGCCTATATATAGGCACACCCGCCCTGTCACTTTCACCAATCAGAAAACACGTGATAACTTTATTCCTCTCGCACTGCCAAAGACGCCTGTCCCTCGTGTCACGCTTCATGGACCCCGCTTCGTCTCTCACATTCTATATATTCTAGGTAGGTGGTTCTTACTCCTCTTGTGTTTTGTTTTGTTTGTTTGTGTGTGGTAGGATAGAATGAATATGCAAATCCATTAAACCCTCCTACCATTCTTGCAACCTTTCCCCCCAAACCGTTTTCATCCTCTTTCCAGATCTATTGGTCAAGAGGGCTCTGCCTCAAAAAAAAATCAACCTGGATCTCTTTGTTGTGCCCCCTTCACCATCTAAAATCCCTCAAAAAGAGGCCTGAAAGATCACAAACCTATCGGGAAAGAAAGAAAACCTTAAAGATTAGTTTAAAACTATGTTTTTCTCTTGGCGCAATCGCCACTCCTGCTGCATAAAATACAGTCACACCAAGAAGGTGCACTTTTCCCACTTGCAACACGCTTAATCCCCGCACCATATGAAAACCAAGTAAATCCTAAAATTGGCATCCCATGCAACCTAAGTTATTTGCGCATAACCTTATATAGATTCCCGCAACACAATAACAATATGTCATGCAAGCCTTCCCTTTTGCACACGCCAAAGTCCCTTCTAGTGCCTAAAGTTAGTGTTAACACGCATTTATCCTGCGCCCATTTGGCACAAACATCCCCCGTTACATGCATGAAATACATGCGCCATTGGTGCACACCCCCGATCCCATGCAACACCAAGTTTATTCCTCACGCCAAGTATAAAACTTATATAGATGGCGCAGTGCACCCCCCGCTTACAATAACATGATGTCATATGCAAAATCCATGTGCCCTCGCTTTTCGCGCTGATTTGTTCCTTGTAACACTCTGATTTCAAGTGCACCATTCTATTTACTCTGCAGCCTGCAGTGTTCCTGCGCCCTGCGCCCTGAGGCCTTAAAAGTGCTAACTCTTCATTCTATTCTGTAGTGCTTTAATGGAAGATCTCGACAAACTAACATGGCTCTTTGCGTTGACTTCTTTCTTCTTCAGATCAACAATCGAACTCGATCCATTTATGTCTACATCAAGCAAAAAGCCAACCAAGTCAAAAGGTAAAGCTAAGCTTACTGAAGAAGAAATGAAATACAAGTACCAGAGGGTCAGAATGCCCGAGTCCCAGGTAGAATGTGACCTGGATATAAGAGACTCTGAGCTCGGTCACATCGATATGGAAGATTTCTCGGGCCGTAACCAGAGAGTCACAGGAGTCCCCGATGGACAAACTAGTAGGCAGTGGCCTGCATTTTGCTCGGGGATCCCCACAAGGCAAAGAAAACAATGAATTCATGATGGTAGTGGCCCGCTGTTACAACAAAGACACAAGGTGTGTCCAAAATGAAAAGGGCGAAGTCATGATCAACCTCACTGCCCGGCACTTCGAAATCATGTTAGGCATCCTCACCACCGACACTTTGTGGCTGTAAGCCAAGAGGATTGCATCAAGGCTTGGGAGGACAATGAAGACCAGTGCATGCAACTGATGAATGAGGTGTACCTAAAGAACAAGAAGGTGATAACCAGATGGCCACAGGTTATTCACCGTAGTGACTTCTCCGAGGAACTGAGTGATACTATCACATTCCTAAGTAGAGTATTTGGGCTTTCTGACGCCCATTACTTTCATAAATGGATGCTCAGGTACCTGAGACCATGAACAAGAACGTACCTGATCAACGCTTCGAGTGGGCGGAGATAATAAGCAACACCATATCCAACAACTCCAACAACTCACCACAACGGGGAGGTTCTACATGAACTCCTACGTAGTCTATGCCAGCAGCCTCTAAAGGGATTATCCAAAGATTGAGCCGATGCGGGGTTTGGCCCTGTAAAATATATGAATACTACCTAGAGCTGAAACTAGAGAACAACATCCCACAGTTTACGAAGATCAACGATGCTTTCTTCTATGGCATCGTCTACCTTTTGAGGCCAAACATGACTCACGGTCGAATGACCAAGAGCATTGTCACAGCAACAGAGAAGTGGGGGGCCTTATTTACACAATTTCCCACCTTCACCTATCTCAGGGCAGCTAACTTCCTGGGTGAGCCCACCAAATTACCGAGATATGCCGCCCCAAGCTGATCCTATTGGAGCTATCCAGATAGCTCATGACATACCATGAAAAGTGCCTGAAGAGAAAGAAGGGTGGAACTCCTTTCCCCCTTACAGTGGGTAGATACACATGCATCTCTCACCACAAAGCCCGAGAAATGGTTTCCGAACTAGAACTACTCAATCTGAAGCACAACTTCCCGGCGAGGCCCACTTTTGATCCAAGGAATTGCCTTCCCAAGGAAAACTCGATCCAATCCATATTCCACAAATCGAGGACATCTATATCGACCTGTACCATGAGGTCGAACTTAGAAGGAAGGACCACTCCCACTTGGCCTTGGCAGAAATTATTCAATACGGCGTGGCCATCGTTCCAAAGGGTTATCAAACTACCGATCAAGAAGTTGATCAGGTATATCTAGATACAGATGGGGACAACTAGCCATTTTTTATGATCGATAGAACAAAAGTGCCCTGCACTATCAAGAAAGGGTCAAAGAAACATTGTGAGGACAGAATACTCGTGCAGATGAATGGCCTCATCTACCTCGGGGTAGATTTCACTACATCCCCATTGGGCAACGCACCTGTCAGGCCAAAGCATCTACCAAAGGTCAAAGGCAAGGATAAAGAGGGTGAATCAAGCTCTGCTCAAGAAGGAGCTCCTGAAAGTCCTCCTTCCGCTGCACAAGAACAGGTTATAAGCCTGGTATCCCCAGAAAGAAGTGGCGGAAGGTGTTTCGACGGGCACATCCACTCAGGGTGTCTCCACTACTACAACCACTGAGGTCCCTTCTATCCCTTCTCCCTCTCCTCCTTCTCCTCCTCGCGTGACCCAAGCAACCATTCCTTTGGTCGTGTCCTCTCCCCCATCTTCTACTGTTCCCCTTCCTCGTCATCCATCTTCTCTTCTCTCACGGAGCTGTCCCCCACCATTTCTTCTCTCATCTCTCATCTCCCTTCCTTTCCCATGTCTTCCTCCCCTGCAGTGTCCCTTCCCCCTGTGAGCACTTTCTTGGCCTCCCTCTCGATGCCACCACCAAGTGTCTCTACCCATTTCCCTCATCCACCGCAGCCTGCTCCTCCTCTTCTACCTCTCGGTCCCATTCCCATAAGTCCAAAGATGGATCTCCCAAAGATCTCGAGCCAACAAAAGAGGAAAGTCCCTATCACACCGATGGACTTCTCCGTCATCCCGACAAAGGGGGCTAAGAAGCAAAATCCTATAACCCGCTTCTCTTAGAGTGCATCAGGGGAAAGAGTGATGGAGATTACATATCCCGATCCTTCAAAGGGTAAAAAAGATCTGTCTCCACAGATTATACAGTGACCCAAGTCACAATGGGAACATCTTCAGAAAGTCTTCAAGGAGAGGCCCTATCTCAGTGGATGCCCTTTGCAAGAAACTTCAAGAAGCAAAGGAGGAGAAAAGGTTGCTAAAGGAACAAAACAAAATCTTCTCCACGCCCGCAAAAATGGGCAATGCACCTCCTACAACCGCCACTGAAAACTCCCGAGGTCCTAAGTCGACAAGATAAACAAGTATGCCAAAATTGGTGAACAAGGTATGGCAAGCTTTCCACCCTGAGAGGATCAAATCCTCAAAGACAAAGAGGAGGTAATAGTCAAGTTCACCGAGTTGTATCAGAACATCAATCAAAAGTGAACAAAGAGCTCTAGGTGATCACAGACCTATCTCCGAGGAGTTGGACCATGCAAGGCTGCAACACGAAACATTCCAGAAAATGCTCGACTGCTCAGTCGACGATCTAGTAAAATTTGGCATCTTCAAATACCCTGGGGTACCCAAAGAAGATCCGCACATGTTGGATTACCGGGTCGACTAGATGGAGTTCATCCTGGAAAAGATTGATAAAGTCAAGGAGGAAGCCCTGATGCAATGCATCAAATGGAACAAATCATTCTGAGGATGTCTCCAGGTTTTCTTACTCCTTCTTTCACCTTGAGGAAGGCAGACGAAACTATCCGATCTTCAAAGAGATCCTCTCGCAAGGGTTAGGGCCAGAAGCCACTTTCGACACCGAATGCATCAACAACCTTCTGGCTTGCCGTGATTTTGTGGGGTTCCTGATGGAGGCAGGTAATGATTATTTCAAGCTCCCTGAAAAACTCAGAGATGAGCGGAGACCTGTGAGGTCATCGGTGATCATACGAAGGGTCCTGCCCAAGATCAACTTCAGCCCATGATCACTAAATTCATGGAATATCGACTCACTTCCACATCACCTCTCCCGAACAACAAAGTAGAAGCAAGATACCCCCTTCCAAACCGCGAGACGATGATGAATAGTTCTTCTTCCTCTTGGCTTCTTTTTGTAAATATCTAATAGTATGTTGGTACAAACGATGACCTCATCCATGTCGCACCATGGGATGTCATTCATCCACTGTTGTCCAAAGTCAACATTGACTTTTAGATATTTTGTAGATATTTTGTAATTAGTTGTTGGTTCCCTTTTGCCTTCTTTCTTCTCCTTCTACTATATATACTTGGATACTTGTTGTATTCAAGGGATGGATACCTTTTAGATGAAAAATAGAAGTAAGAAGAAAAGACTTTGAGCTTTTTGTAACATAAGAAAATATTAATGCAAATATTAAGACTTTGTGCTAAATATGTGTGTTATGAGCATTTAATCTTTCTTATGTCAGATTTATGTGTTTATTCTGTTGAATCTACTTCTACTCTTTTGTCATTTATTCATCAAGATTGCTTTGTTTGCCTATGCAAGTAAGTTCGGCTCATTTACTACCAAATTTCAAAAACATAGACCCTCCGACCTTTCTACTTTGAATTCATTTCTTTTCTCCTTCAGATCTTTCCTATCTCCCCACCTCATTTCTTTCCTTTTTTACAAATTGAAGTACTCTACCGGGATGAGATCCCAACCCCGAAGGCAGAATATTGTGAGACTTGCATGCATTCCTCGCTAGTAGAATAGCAAAAACCAGCTTCACTTTGCGACTCAAAGAGGGGCTATGCCCCACACACCGCTCGCTCCTATCCATAGATCTATCCACCCGATGCATTTTTCAGACCAACAAGCTTTTGCGACTCTACTGGGATCGAATGATCTATAAGATCTATGGTAGTGATATGTTAAAAAACCAATAAAAATCAGAAAAATCACTACCTGTTTGCAAAGTTTAAACTTTTGTTCAAAATCCAAAATTTTTGCAAAAGTGATCCAAACTGAAATTTTTTTTAGGAATCCATAGATCGGGACTAGTTAGAGATCTTTAGTTCACCGAGTTTTTACAAAAACCCATATTTTTCCGTAGATCTGAAATTTTGACAGTTTTACAAAAATTTCAAACCCTTGCAAAAGGTCAAATCTAAGATCCAAAATCAGCTTACTAAGTTGACCATCATTTTATCCTCACTAATCTTTTGTCATTAAACCGCAATCGGTTTTCAAAAGAGGGATAAAATTAAATATTTAGAAAAGTACACGCTGCTGATTTTTGTCAGAAAAATCAGAAAATCAGCAAGTACAACCAAAAAGAGTTTTTAAATTTGCTCCAAAATATTGCAGATCTGGAAGGTACACTCAAGTGGTGAACCATTTACTCATAGCAGAGAGCTCATGGAGAATTCGATCCTACTTTTGATCTACTTCAAAGGCATAACTTCAGTGTTACACCGCACGCTTCTCATCGCTAAGTTCAACTAACCGGTCATCCAGGAGCATCTCACCTCCACGAAGGAAGCATTCTCACAAGGAACATCTTCATCACTTAAGAAGGCTCACGCTACAAAGGAACTCGTGCTTCCAGCTTGCATCCTTTTTCCAGCCATTCAAATGGCAAGTACCATGGGGGAAATGCTATGGGCCCACTCGCTTTGCCACATCCCGCTCATGCGCTCCTCACGGAAACCAAGAATTTTCCTAAATTTGATGGTAAAGGGAACCAAAGCACGGATTCACACATATCTACATTCATCATGTCATGCAAGATCTCTGATGTGACCCATGAAGATGTGTCACCACCTTTTCTAGAGACCTCGCAAGCAAGGACCTCAGCAGCAGAATGGTTTCCAACATTTTCCGGCCGGATCTATTACCAGCTTGGGCCACCTTGTGAACTGCATTCAAGAAAGGTATAAGCCTTCCGAGACGCATTCATTACTTGTTGTCAAAGATCACTCATCTAAAGAAGGAGGTCAATGAAACCATGCGCGATTTCATCACCCGTTTCAATTCACTAATCAACCGGGTTCCGCCTACCATGCTTCCCAACACCGAAAATCGTAGAAGTGTTTCTTCATCAACGCCATGAGCTCAAAAGTAAGTTTTTACTCTTACAAGAACAAGTCACTACTTTGGTTCTCGCCCAAGCTGCTGCCATACGGATTGAAGATAACTTGCTAATATCTAGTGAATTAAAAAGAGAACCATCCAAGCTTAAAGCTTTCGATCCCTTCTCCCGCCACTTCATCTGATCCGGCATTTCAAAAAATGGCGAATGATTTGCTTGCTTTAAAAAAGCAACTAGCTCAAGCTTCTCCTAGCACTTCATACCGGATATTCCACAGAGGAACTTTACTTCTAACAACGTCTCACAAAGGCCCCGCCTACCCGCAGCTGCTCCACGGTTGGCTTCGAGGCCCCTCCGATCAATGCTTTAGCCAAAATCGAAGAAGAGGAGCAAAATTATGAAGAACCTTCATCGCCAGGTGAAGATGATCAAGATGTCGGTGAACCGACTGGCGACTCTACTATCGGGTATATGGAATTTGATGAGGAAGAATCTGATGAAGAAGAGGGTACCCAAGGATATGCAAGCGGGCAGTCATATGTTGTTTTTACCCGCTCGCAAGGAAAAGAAGCAGAAGTGGCTGCCAATACGCAGAAAGTGAAGGCCGTGTCACACACGCCTCCAACCATCGCTAAACGAGGTAGTCCCCTTCCTGCTCAACCTGTTATTAAGTCTTTTTCAAAAGATATTTTTCCCCTATCTCCTCCGAATCAGTCCTCTCATGTTCCTATCAAGACCGGTAATCCTACCCTACCATTGCGAAATGAGGGACTCATTCCTTCATCAACGCAACCCTTGGCCATGCTTGACATAATCGATCACGCTAAAAAGACCAAAATCCAAATGTCCTGAATATCTTCACCAAATCCCGAGCAGCTTGTAAGGTTGACCGAATACATCCAAAGCCAAGCTATCATAACTACTCAGGTTTCCCCAAAAGGAATCCTTTCTACTCCTTCGCATCTCGCATAAATGTTGCTCGACATCTCGCAAAAAGATAGAACCTTTCTATCTCTCCTCCTAATCAATGGCCACAAACCAAGAATCGCATAATTGATTCCGGGCTTCCGATAACGCCATGCCAAAGAAAAGTCACCATGCCCTGGGCCTCACCCTTACCAAGCCTTTTGCAGATGTTATTCCTTGAAACCAAGCAGTTCCGTTGATCGGTCAAATCAAAGACGCGCAGCTTACATTTTTCATGCGCTCCTGTAGAAAAAAAGAGTAAAGATGACCGTCCTCTCTCATTTTCGATATTCCGCAAAGATACGAAATTCTATTAGGAAGGAGTTTTTGCAAAGTGAGGTTGGGAGAGATTCATATGGACTGGTCTAAGGCAAGGATTCCCGCACAAAGGTATAATGCAAACGCTGGAGCCGAATCACAAAAGAAGTACCGGTTACTAACTCCGATGACCCCAAAGCCCAAATTCTCTTCAATCATCGTGATGGGAAACTATTTCTTGTCTACTGAGTCTGAAAAATGGATGTCCTCATCCAAGCAGAGGATCTTAACAAGATCTGACACTACAGCTTGATGGCAGCTTACGATGACTAGTGGGTGCGCGACGAGCCGCTATATCTCCCGAGGAGGAGATTATCCCTCTCTCTTTCAAGTTGTAGTTTTTCAACATGAATAATACGGCTGAGTATGAATCTTTGCTACTCGGCATGCAAGCCACAAAGGAAAGAGGAATCAAGAATCTAGAGTACAGGGTGATGCAGAGCTAGTCATAAATCAAGTTAAAAGGATATACCAAGTGAAGAATGAAAGGCTCAGACATTACCGCAACGCGGTATGGGACAACATCGAGGAGTTTGATGCTTTTTCAATAAAAGCCATCCCAAGAGCTCAGAATGACATGGCCGACTCATTAGCCGTCTCAGCATCCCTCATGCTCCCTCACCCAGGTTTGAAAATAGACACATACACCATTGAGGTGGTTTTCCACCCAAGCGTGCCAGATAATTCTCAACACTAGCAGGTATTCAACGATGACAATCAACTTATTGCCTTTCTGGAAAAGGTAGAGAATTTTAGTGAGCTTCATTTTGAAGGATCCACTTCCGCATGCCATGAGTCTGTTACTGATCAAAATGGGGAATCCGAAGGAAACGATGGCATATGTCAGCTCAAAGGAAATAAAATCCTGAAAGGTTTGGTTTCTCTAGAGCGTTTGTTCGACAGGCACGATCATTTTGTCAAGAAGAAAAGGTGAGATGATCCTAACTCCTCCCTAGAAACCGAACCGGTCAATTTAGGTTCGGTAGAACATCCACAGTTTGTAAACATTGGAAAATGTTGCACACCCGAAGAGAAGCGGAAATTCATCAAATTGCTGAAGAAATACATGGATGTATTGGCATGGTCCTATGCCGATCTAAAGTCTTTCAAGCCAAAGGACGTCCAACATGACATCCCATTGAAAGAGGATGTCAAACCCTTTCGCCAGAAGCAGAGACACTACAATCCTAAGATCTCAGGTACTATCCAGGCTGAAATTCAAAAATGCTTGGATGCAAGGATCATTTTTCCTATCCATCACAGTACCTGGGTGGCAAACATTGTACCAGTACGCAAGAAGAATGGTGAGATACGCATATGCGTAGATTTTCATAACTTAAATCAAGCCTCCTTGAAGGACAACTACCCTCTTCCCATAATGGATCAAGTTCTGCAAGCAGTGACTGGATCAGAAATGTTGTCCATGCTTGATGGTTTTTCAGCTACAATCAATCAAGTCTCACCAAGACCAATTCAAAACAACATTCACTACCCTCGGGGTACATTCACTTATAAGCAGATGCCTTTTGGTCTCGACTAATGCCGCACCACTTTTCAAAGGGGCCATGGACTTTGCATTCAAAGGAATGATGGGAAAAGTCATCGTAGTCTACTTGGATGACTTAACTATGTGTTCTCTAAATAGCGGAATGATCATTGCGATCATTTGGAGCAAGTATTGATTAGATGCCGAACATGGAATCTCCCTAAATCCAAAAAAGTCTATTTTTGGAGTCACAGAGGGAAAGTTGTTGGGACACATTGTAAGCAAGGAAGGAACGAAGATAGATGCCGAAAGGGTTAAGGCTATTCAGAGCCTTACTTTACCCACAAGCAAACCGACGTTCACTCTTTCTTCGAAAAGTGAATTTTCTCAGCGCTTTGTTCCCGACTTTGCTGAAAAGACTCACCACATATCAAACATGATGAAAGGATCACCAACTTTCCGGTGGAGCAAAGAAGGAAAGAAGTCATTCAAGATATAAAAGCCTCCGTCGCTCACGCACCAGTCCTGGTATGTCCCGATTTCTCCAAAGATTTTATCATGTATAGCTATGCATCCGAGCATACCGTGTCGGCTATCTTAATGCAAAAGAATTCTGAAGATGTTGAATCCCCGATTGCATTCATGAGCTCTCCTCTCAAGCCTCACGAATTAAAGATGTCTCAGTTGGAAAAGCATGCCTTCACCATGGTCAAAGTAGTCAAGAACTTCAGGTATTACATTCTAAATTCTCATACAATGGTACTGGTCCCTGACACGGCAGTCAAGTCCATCCTAACTCAACAGGAGTTAGGGAGTTTGTGAGGAAATTGGATTGCAAAAGTCCAGGAATACGATCTAGACATAAAACCCACCAAGCTGGTAAGGGGCAAGGGCCTATGTCAGCTTATGGCTGAAAACCGGGATTCAGAAGACCCTGAGGAAAAGGATAATTGCGCTAAGGGAGCACAAAGCCAACTGGAGAAAGCCGATTCTCTACCCATGGTTCTATTTGTCGCCACCAACTGACGAATGGTATTCTGATATCACTTTCTTTCTCACTTATGGTGAGTGTCCAGCTCATCTAACTTCAAAGGAGAAACGTGCTATAAAGCTCAGAGTGGCTAGATATGTCATCTGGGATGACGGTTTATACAAACACGGAATAGATGGCATCTTCTTGCGATGTGTCGACAAGCCACAACAGATAAAGCTACTGGAGAGCTTTCATGATTCAACCTGTGGTGGTCACTTCTCCTCTTCCGTGATGGCACACAAGATCATCCGGCTGTACTATCGGCCGACGCTTGTTCCAGATACAACCACCGGTAGCAAAGTGTGAGCTCTGCCAACAATTTGTCGGCAAGCCAAAATTGGCTCGCTTTTCCCTCAGCCGGCCATTATTGATGAACCATTCGATAAAGGGGGAATCGACTTTATCGAGCACTCCATCCCCAATCGAGTGCCGATATAGTTATGTCCTCGACAAAGAATAGATTACTTCACCAAATGGGTAGAGGCCATACCTGTCAAGCATGCCACTTCCGAGGTTGTTTGTAGTTTCATCAAAGAGAATATCATTGTCAGGTTTGGCGTTCCAAACAAGATTGTTGCTGATAACGCTTCCAACTTCTCCTCACGAGAAGTTGTTGGTTTTTGCTATGAACACGGATAACCTCGCCCACGCCTCGATTACTACCCCCTGTGGAAATGGTCAGAAAATCCAAAGAATAAAACTTAGTGACCATCATACGGAAGCTAGTTGATGAGAGTCAACGGACGTGGCACAAGTCATTATACGACGCTTTGTGGGTAGACCGCATTACTCCCAAGAGGTCTCTCGGTATGTCACCTTTTCAAGTGTTATATGGGACCGACGCCGAGCTTCCCATTTCTATAGAACTCCCTGCTCTGCGCTTGGCACGAGCAATCGAAGATGAGACTTTCCAAAATTCCCTTGAAAAGAGGATCATGTATCTATCAGAGCTTGAAGAGAAAAGAATAAGAGTGGTCGACAGGATCACCGAACATCAAAATCAAGTTAAGAGATTGTTCGATAAAAGGCTAAGCAAAGAGATTTCCAAGTGGGAGATCTCGTCCTTTTGTGGGACAAACGGAGAGAGCCAAGGGCATGCACGGGAAATTTGATTCTCTATGGAGAGGGCCTTTCAAGATCAAACAACTCAATGGAGAAAATAGCTTCTATCTCTCATATCTGGATGGAATCGATCTCCCGCTTCCCTATAGCGGCAAGACTCTCAAAATATTCAGAAGTAGAGCTTGCTCTTCTTCTTTGTACAGTTTTCTTTTGTTGTGTGTTTGCTTTCATCATGTGTTTTTTTTCATCTCGCCTCATTTTTTTGACTCTCTACCCAATGGATAGGCACATGTTGATCTGAGGTTCTCTACCCTTGAGTTTCACTCAAAGATAGTCCCCAGAAAGAGCCAGCAGTTATCCTGTAAAATTGACGAGGGAAATTTTATAGGTAACCATACCAAATTTTTGTCCTCGTCCTCGTCAGGACCCTCTCGTGTTTGAATGTTACAAAATCCCTTTCTGGGAAATCTAGTTCTCCGAACTTAGCCATTTTGGTCCTTTTTGGCTGGGCGCACCTTTTATCTATGTAACACAGAATAAATTTGCGCCCCCTTCATTTCCTTTGGCGCACTTTCAAGTGTGTCGACACATCAATTGTTGTGCACCTTCCCGTGATGCACCTTTCTTGCATGCGCCAAGGCGCATGCGCCTTCATGTTAACAACTAAATTGTTGTGCCATGTTTTGGTGCGCCAAAGGGCACAAGGAATGAAGTGTTGACAGTCTTAAACTTGCGCCAAAGGCGCAAGTATTTTCGTGTTGACACGCATTTTTATCCACGCCAAAGGGCACACCGTTTTACGTGTCGACACATGTTTTGGTGCACCTCTTGAAAAAGTGGTTAGCACATTTATTGCACCTTTTCCTATATATAGGCACATCCACCGTCACTTTCACCAATCAAAAACACGTGATAACTTTATTCCTCTCGCACCTGCAAAGACGCCCGCCGCCCTCGTGTCACGCGTCTCGTGGACCCCGCTTCGTCTCTCACATTCTATATATTCCGGTAGGTGGTTCTTACTCCTCTTGTGTTTTGTTTTGGTTGTTTGTGTGGTAGGATAGAATGAATATGCAAATCCATTAAACCCTCCTACCATTCTTGCAACCTTTCCCCCAAACCGTTTTCATCCTCTTTCCAGATCTGCTGGTCAAGAGGGCTCTGCCTCAAAAAATCAACCTGGATCTCTTTGTTGTGCCCCTTCACCATCTAAAATCCTCAAAAAGAGGCCTGAAAGATCACAAACCTATCGGAAAGAAAGAAAACCTTAAAAGATTAGTTTAAAACTGTGTTTTTCTCTTGGCGCAATCGCCACTCCTGCTGCATAAAATACAGTGCATCAAGAAGGCACACTTTTCCCACTTGCAACACATTTATCCCCATGCCATATGAAACACCAAGTAAATCCTAAAATTGGCATGCACATGCATACCCTTTATTACAAACAACCTTATATAGATGTCATGCAGCGCACTTCCAATAACGCCTCGCGCCGCGCCAAAGTCCCTTTTGCGCACCTAAAGTTATAGTTAACACGCATTTATCCCGCCCATTCGCACATCAAATCCCCTCCATGTAAATGACAAATACTTACCATTGGCACCCCGATCCCATGCAACACCAAGTTTATTCCTGCGCCAAGTATAAAGTATAACCTTATATAGATGGCACAGTAGCATCCCCGCTACAATAACATGATGTCATATGCAAAATCCTCGCGCCCTCGCCTTCGCACTATTTGTTCCTCGTAACACTCTTTCAATTCAGTGCACCATTCTATTAACTCGCAGCCTCGCAGTAAGTTCCTCGCGCCCTTATGCCCGAGGCCTTAAAATTGCTAACTCCTCATTCTATTCTCAGTAGTGCTTTAATGGAAGATCTGATAATAATATGGCTCTTTCGCGTTGGGTTTCTTCTTCTTCTTCTTGCAGATCAAAGAATCGAACTCGATCCATATATGTCTACATCAAGCAAGAAGCCAACCAAGTCAAAAGGTAAAGCTAAGCTTATCAAGAAGAAATGAAATACAAGTACCAGGGTCGAATGCCCGAGTCCTGTGCAGAATGTGACCTGATATAAGAGACTCGAGCTCGGCCACATCGATATGGAAGATTTCTGGCCGTAAACTGAGAGTCACAGGAGTCCCGATGGACAAACTAGTAGGCAAAGTGGCCTCGCATTTTGCCGGGGGATCCCCACAAGCAAAGAAATAATGAATTCATGATGGTAGTGGCCCATTGCTACAACAAAGACACAAGGTGTGTCCAAAATGAAAAGGGTGAAGTCATGATCAACCTCACTGCCCGACACTTCAAAATCATGTTAGGCATCCTCACCACCGACACTTTGTGGCTATAAGCCAAGAGGATTGCATCAAGGCTTGGGAGGACAATGAAGACCAGTGCATGCAACTGATGAATGAGGTGTACCTAAAGAACAAGAAGGTGATAACCAGATGGCCACAGGTTATTCACCGTAGCGACTTCTCCGAGGAACTGAGTGATACTATCATGTTCCTAAGCAGAGTATTTGGGCTTTCTGACGCCCATTACTTTCATAAATGGATGCTCAGGTACCTGGAGACCATGAACAAGAACGTACCTGATCAACGCTTCGAGTGGGCGAGATAATAAGCAAGCACCATATCTGAACAACTCCAACAACTCACCACAACGGGAGGTTCTACATGAACTCCTACGTAGTCTATGCTGCAGCCTCGAAAGGGATTATCCAGCATTGAGCCGATGCGGGGTTTGGCCCTAGGTAAAAATATATGAATACTACCCAGAGCTGAAACTGGAGAACAACATCCCGCAGTTTACTAAAGATCAACGATGCTTTCTTCTATGGCATCGTCTACCTTTTGAGGCCAAACATGACTCACGGTCGAATGACCAAGAGCATTGTCACAACAACAAAGAAGTGGGGGGCCTTATTTACACAATTTCCCACCTTCACCTATCTCAGGGCAGCTAACTTCCTGGGTGAGCCCACCAAATTGCCGAGATATGCCAGCCCCAAGCTGATCCTGTTGGAGCTATCCAGATAGCTCGTGACATACCATGAAAAGTGCCTGAAGAGAAAGAAGGGTGGAACTCCTTTCCCCCTTACAGTGGGTAGATACACATGCATCTCTCACCACAAAGCCCGGAAATGGTTACCGAACTAGAACTGCTCAATCTGAAGCACAACTTCCTGCGAGGCCCACTTTTGATCCAAGGAATTGCCTTCCCAAGGCAAAACTCGATCCAATCCATATTCCATAGATCGAGGACATCTATATCGACCTGTACCATGAGGTCAAACTTAGAAGGAAGGACCACTCCCGCTTGGCCTTGGCAGAAATTATTCAATACGGCGTGGCCATCATTCCAAAGGGTTATCAAACTACCGATCAAGAAGTTGATCAGGTATATCTAGATACAGATGGGGACAATCGCCATTTTGCTGATGATCGATAAAAAAAAGCACCCTGCACTATCAAGAAAGGGTCAAAGAAACTTTCATGGAGGATAGAGCACTGGTGCAGATGAATGGCCTCATCTACCTCGGGGTAGATTTCACTACATCCCCATTGGGAAATGCACCTGTCAAGCCAAAGCATCTACCTAAAGGTCAAAGGCAAGGATAAAGAGGGTGAATCAAGCTCTGCTCAAGAAGGAGCTCCTGAAAGTCCTCCTTCCGCTGCACAAGAATAGGTTGTAAGCCTGGTATCCCCAGAGAAAGAAGCGGCGGAAGGTGTTTCGACGGCACATCCACTCAGGGTGTCGCCACTACTACAACCACTGAGGTCCCTTCTATCCCTTCTCCCTCTCCTCCTCCTCCTCCTCGCGTGACCCAAGCGACCATTCCTTTGGTCGTGTCCTCTCCCCCATCTTCTACTGTTCCCCCTTCCTCGTCATCCATCTTCTCTTCTCTCGCGGAGCTGTCCCCCACCATTTCTTCTCTCATCTCTCAGCTCCCTTCCTTTCCCATGTCTTCCTCCCCCCTACAAGCATCCCTTCCCCCGTGAGCACTTTCTCGCCTCCTCTCGATGCCGCCACCAAGTGTCTCTACCCATTTCCCCTCATCCACTGCAGCTGCTCCCTCTTCCACTTCTGGTCCCACTCCCATAAGTCCAACATGGATCTCCCAGCATCTGAGCCAACAAAAGAGGAAAGTCCCTATCGCACCGATGGACTTCTCCGTCATCCCAGCAAAGGGGGCTAAGAAGCAAAAAATCCTATAACCCGCTTCTCTCAGAGTGCATCAGGAGAGAGTAATGGAGATTGCATATCCCGATCCTTCAAAGGGTAAAAAGATCTGTCTCCGATAGATTATACAGTGACCCAAGTCACAATGGGAACGCTTCGAAAGTCTTCAAGGAGAGGCCCTATCTCACAAGGGGATGCCCTTTGCAAAGAAACTTCAAGAAGCAAAGGAGGAGAAAAGGTTGCTAAAGGAACAAAACAAAAATCTTCTCCACGCCCTGCAGAAAATGGGCAATGCACCTCCTACAACTGCCACGAAACTCCCGAGGTCCTAAGTCAGGACAAGATAAACAAGTATGCCAAAATTGGTGAACAAGGTATGGCGCTTTCCACCTGAGAGATCAAATCCTCAAAGACAAATGAGGAGGTAATAGTCAAGTTCACCGAGTTGTATCATAACATCAATCAAGCGAACAAAGATCTCCAGTGCATCACAGACCTATCTCCGAGGAGTCGACCATGCAAGGCTACAACACGAAACATTCCAAAAAAGCTCGATCGCTCAATGATGATCTAGTAAAATTTGGCATCTTCAATACCCTGTGGTACCCAAAGAAGATCCTTGCTATGCTGGATTACCGGTCGACTGTGATGGAGTTCATCCTGAAAAGATTGATAAAGTCAAGGAGGAAGCCCTGGATGCAATGCATCAAATGGAACAAATCATTCTGAGGATGTCTCCAGGCTTGCTTACTCCTTCTTTCACCTTGAGGAAGGCAGATGAAACTATCCGATCTTCAAAGAGATCCTCTCGCAAGGGTTAGGGCCAGAAGCCACTTTCGACACCGAATGCATCAACAACCTTCTGGCTTGCCGTGATTTTGTGGGGTTCCTGATGGAGGCAGGAAATGATTATTTCAAGCTCCCCGAAAACTCGTGAGATGAGCGGAGACTCGTGAGGTCATCGGTGATCATACGAAGGGTCCCGCCAGATCAACTTCAGCCCATGATCACTAAATTCATGGAATATCGACTCAGCCCACATCACCTCTCCCGAACAATAAGCAAAGCAAGATACCCCCTTCCAAATCCGCGAGACGATGATGAATAGCTTCTCTTCCTCTTGCTTCTTTTTTGTAAATATCTAATAGTATGTTGGTACAAATGATGACCTCATCCATGTTGCACCATGGGATGTTGTCATCCACCAAGTTGTCCAAAGTCAACATTGACTTTTAGATATTTTGTAGATATTTTGTAATTAGTTGTTGGTTCCTTTTGCCTTCTTTCTTCTCCTTCTTCTATATATACTTGGATACTTGTTGTATTCAAGGGATGGATACCTTTTAGATGAAAAATAGAAGTAAGAAGAAAAGACTTTGAGCTTTTTGTAACAGAAGAAGATATTAATGCAAATATTAAGACTTTGTGCTAAATACGTGTGTTATGAGCATTTAATCTTTCTTATGTCAGATTTGTGCATTTATTCTGTTGAATCTACTTCTACCCTTTTGTCATTTATTCATCAGTATTGCTTTGTTCGTCTATGCAAGTAAGTTCGGCTCTGTTTACTACCAGCCCAAAACATAGACCCTCTGACCTTTCTGCTTTGGAATTCATTTCTTTTCTCCTTCGTATCTTTCCTATCTCCCCACCTCATTACTGCTCTTACACCAAATGTAGATTGAGAAACACAACGAAGCCTAATAATTGTATTAAACTCAATCAACTAAAAATAAAAAGAATGGGGTGCAATATTTATAGGTATTGCATAGCTAAATACAAAAAGAAACCAAGTTGCACATTGGTGAAACCATATTCCATATTACATAAGCTTCTAATATTACATCCGAGAAGAAAAACGTAATATTATAGCCATGAAGAAATAAAACCATATAACAACATTATTTAATTAATAACATTAATCAAATAATTAATCATATAATGCATAATTAATTTAACTTAACATTCCCCACCTTAATTATGCATTGTCTTAAGGGATGAGGAGAGGAATCTCTCGAACAACTTGAATTTGTCACATGCAAGTGACTTTGTGAAGATATCTCCCGATCATTGTTCAGTTGTTGGACAAAATTGAGGTTGGATGTTAAGCTTTTAGTAGTGATTTTATCTGCCCAAATAGAAAACTTAAATTGGTCACCCTTGGTTTCTCAAATGTGCACCCAAGTCTCGACCTTGGAAGGGCCGAGGTGTACAATGGAACCATCCCCAAGTTGTGGACCTTGCATGCTTGGGACGGATCTCTAGAGAAGGCCAATTCCTCTATCTATTTCTATTTCTACTACTCTACTACTCCTAGTGATGGAAGGGAAAAATAAGCTAATAATGCCAAGGGACCAGGATAGAAGGATGACATGAAAGGAAACTACACTAAAAGGTGATAACACCAGAAAAGAGGGATGAACACTATCTTCTCTGAGTGAGAATGAAAGGAAATGTGTGAAAGGAGGCTAGGCACGAGTAGCACAACTAAACACGTATTCACCAGATCATTCTCATGGAACACAACTAAATAAATAACTGCAAGGGACGTGAAATGGCACAACCAACACACAACGTAAAAGAAAAGGCAAAAGAAAGAATGCAAACATGTTAGGACAGAGAATAGTCACAAAATGATGCTTCTATTACTTCTAGAAATGCACAGAGTTATTACAATGATGAAGGAGGATGATATCCACATGCAAGAGCCAAATATCTAGAGGTCTAAAACTCAAAATACATAAAGTATGGAGTCCTTAGAAAATGTGTAAGGATCCAGAGTGTCCAACATAACAAATGAGTCTATCTCTTACATTTATAGATGAATCCATGGAGGAAGAAGGGAAGAAAGGAGGGAAAACTTGAATTTGAAATGCAACCACCAACAAGAAGCATTCAATGCCTACAAATCCACCTAGAGATCTATGAAATACACTTCCCCAAGCCTATTTGGCATGTTGAAGAAGAAAGGAGGGGGATCATATCAAATCGGGTGGTTGGAGCAATCAGATCTACTCATTAATGCTCAAGAGATGTTTTCCCATTTCTCACCTACCAGATCCACCAAGAATTTGAATTTGAATTTCTAGCACTATAGTAGCTGATGTCAACATCTTTCTAACAAGTCCAGGCGTGCACCGATCTGAGCTCTGTAGAAAAATACAACTTTCGAAAGATGTCGAAGTCATTGGTGCACATGAAAAACACGTGGCACACATGGATTGGCTGAAATGATGGCCAATATGCAAATATTTGTCATTTCTTTCCACATGTGTCACTTGCTGATTTGTTTGCAAGGATTCAACACCCTATTGGCACACTTTTTTAGTTACACATGGCACATATTTAAGCATGTTGTCAAGATGACCTTGGCACATAGGAGGAGCAAAAAGGAGGGCAGGATGGGAAGAGAAGGTGCAGAAGAAGGCATGAAGGCGTGCACGACACACGTGGGGGAAAATGAGGAAAACTGGTGAGCAGAGAATGCATGGTCAAGGCACAACTATTACAAAGTAATGGGCATGGCACATGAGGAGATCAGGGACTTAGCTGATTGAAGCAAGTCTGAGACATGTGTAGGGGTGAAGAAGCTTACTTAGGAAGAAGGTGAAAGCACAAAAGGTGGGCACAAGGGAGGAGTAGAACAAAGAGGAAAAGGAAAAGGAAGGAGAGAACAAAAAAGTGCGCAAGGGCACTTGAGGAAAAAAATGGGTGCCAAGGGGAAACTATGCAATGGGGAAGTCAAAGGAGTTGTGCCAACTGAACCTGAAGTGCACAACCTTCAATGAGGACTTGAGAGCCAGAATATTTATACAAGTTACCCAAATAACTAGGAGAGTTATTTGATAATATTTTTGGTGACTTTCGGGCCATCTTCCTACTAGATGAAGAAGATCAGTAGCCTGGAGCATCCATTGGGCATGGAGTCTCTACTATGTAATCATGAAACTACCCTCGTAGTCACTTGAAGATCATTTCTTGACTCTATTCAATCTTGCAACTACCGAAGAAGTTTTTATTCTAGAAGCAATGGAAGAGCACATAGAAGAAGCAAGCACGAGAAGAAAGAACTATGTACAAACAAAACAATGTGTGCACAACACACTTGAGGAATTGAAACTACTCTAATATATACAACATGATGCAATAAAAACTTAATGGAAGGGTTTGAGATAGATCCCATTTACTAGGATTTGTAGCACACCTCCATCAAGATGAGTTAACTCAAAAGAGTTAGCTCTTTTTGAACTGATGATGTATGGGCCACTCCAAAGTGCATCAAACTTTGAATGGCACCTGGTTTAGCTCTCTATCAACATCCCATTTTAAAACCAAGTCCCCAACTTTGAAAGCTTGAGGCCTAGCCTTTTTTTCAAACCATTTCTTTGTTGCTTTTTGATGTTGTTCTAGCTTGATCATGGCAGAGTTCCTTAGTTCTTCAAGATTAACCAGCTCTTCCATTCTGATTTCTCTCTGGTCTACGCCTTCAAATTCCAGCTTTGGGCAAGCACTAATGAATTCAACTCTAGTGTCAAAGGAAGGGTAGCCTCCTTTCCATAGACAAGCTTATAAGGTGAAGTTCCTATTTCCTTTTTTACTATGATTCTATCTTCCTAGAGTGCACGTGAGACCTTTGTATGCCACTGTCTTTGGCTGATGTTCATTGTGTGCTTCATGATTTTGATCAGGTTCTTATTTGTTGATTCTTCCAAACCATTTCCCTGGGGGTAATAGTTGGAAGAAGTCTTTAGGTAAATGCCCAAATTAGAGCCCAATCAATGATTTTAGTACCAAGGAAGGATTTTGCATTATCAGAGATAATGGTTTGAGGAACACCAAACCTTGTGACTATACCTTTGAGAAAGTCAAGGATGACTGACTCGGTTGATTCCTTAAGCGTGAAACTTCTTTCCATCTAGTGAAGTAATCTATAGCTATCAACACCCATTTATGTCTAGCACTTGAAGGTGGATTGATCATGCCTATGAAGTCAAGACCCCATTGTACAAAAGGCTGATCCACTTGATTGGTCGAGGGGAAGCACTACCAATATTTTTTTCTTTCCTACAAAGAAAGTGCATTCCTTGCATTTTGTGACCCACTTGTGTGCATCTACAAAATAGAGTAGGCCAAAAGATACCTACCATTATGATCTTCATTTTGTAGTTTTGGCAGAGAAGTGTCCACCAGAGAATCCATCATGAAATTTTCTAACACTTTTTTCATTGTGCACATTATCGATACACCTTAACAACACACCATCAAGATTCCTTTTGAAGAGAAGTCCATCAATCAACACATAAGGGATAGATTGTAACCTCAGATGTCTTCTCTTTTTTTTTTAAACCAGGAGGGTATGCACCCTCGAAAAGGAATGTGATCATGTCCTTCATCTAATCACATGCACCAGGGTCTATATTCTACTCAAGTTCTACATGTGGGAGGTCCTCATCCAGAATAATGAAGCCTCGGGTTCATTTTGCGCATCCTCAACAATCTACCTTCCTACAGAGCACACTACCTCTTACCAATTTTTTGTGGCTTTAATAGTCACATCATACTCCATGATTTTGGTCACCCATCATGCTCTTTTCTCACTAATTTCTACTCCCATGATGAAGTCTCTGACCGAAGAGTGGGAGACTAACACCTTGATATGATTGGTGGCAAGCATACTTTTGAATTTCTTGAGCATGCACATGATGATGGAAAAGACTTTTTCTCCATGTGACTATATTTAATTCATAATCCTTCAATGTCTAGCTGAAGAAAGCCACTGGTTGTTCCAACCCTTGTTCATTTTCTTGTGTTAGGACAAAACAACACACTCACATCAATGCCATAAGCATAAAGGATGAAATCCTTTGAATAATCCAGATTGATGAGTGTTGGCACACAAGAAATTTCTTTCTTGATCTTGTTGAAGCTTTCTTTCCTTTTATCCATCCCAAGAAGGCTATGTCCTTTTTGAGCATCAAGGTGATGGGCCAAACTAGTCCTCGCAAAGTTAGGGATAAAACACCTAACAAAATTGATCTTTCCAAGGAAGGACTATAGGGCCTTTTTGTGCACCGGAAGGAAAGAGCTAGGATGGCTGAGACACACTCAGATCAATTGTGATGCCATCCTTTGAAACCACATGGCCCAAAAGCTTTCCCTGTGCCACCACAAAAAATTACACTTCTTGGGGTTAAGAGACACCCCAAACTTTCTACATCTCTCAAATACTTTCTCCAGGTGCACCATATGATCCACACTCTACTTTGAGAAGACTAATTATGTCATCAAGGTAAACCAAGATGAACTCATTGATGTATCCTTTGAAGGAAATATCCATGGCACGCTGAAATGTGGCACCCATGTTTGATAGACCAAAGGGCATTTTCTGATATGCATATGTTCCCCACTTGGTTGTAAATGTTGTTTTGAATTGATCCTCTTCCTTGACCAGATCTGATTGAAACCTTGAATATCCATCTAGCATGGAGAATCTTTGCACGCCACCATAGTTTGTAGAATCTTCTCCATTGAAGGCAAAAGGATAATGATCCTTTAGAGATGCCTTATTCAAATCTCTGAAATCAACACAAAGTCTGATTTCACCATTCTTCTTGTGCACTGGAACTAGATTTGTGACCCAAGTAGAGTATTTGATGGGAAAATAATTTTTTCCTCAATGAGTTTGATAATTCCTTTCTCATGAGGGGCTCTATCTTTGGATTGACTGGTCATTTTTTCTAATGGGCTTGATACCAGATCAAGGTCAAATGGAGTGTTGAGAAACACTTAGATCAAAACCTTTGAGGTCTTCATACTCCCATGAGAAGATATCACTATATTTTTGACAGAGAGAGATGAAGGCCTATTTTTCTTCATCATGCACACAAGTTTACTAAGCAAAACTCTTTCCCATGTGCAATAGTGACTAGGGAGAAGTCTTCTCTTATGGTGGTGCATGTACCTTTCTTCACCCTTGAACTCATCATCAAGGGCTAAATATTTTCTCTAAGGTGACCAACCCTTTAGGAAACTTGTTTTCCTTTAACTGTATATCACTTGGTCACCATAGTTGTCATGCAAGTCATCTTGCATACTTGATGAAAACTCAACTTCATTTTGATAAACTAGATGATCTTACATGTGTCACATCAAACACTTTCCATCTGGTGTTGTTTTCTGAATGGATGGTCTGATCACCATCTTGATGTGCTGAGTGTTTCCTTTGACAAAGTCCTCAACATGAGAGAATTGTGAACCAAGTGTGGCCATCTAGTCAGCTTCCTTGTTCATTTTACATGGCACCACCTATAGATTTAGAGCATCAAATCTCTCAAGGAGGTCCCAAACTCTATGTTTATAAGCTTTGAGAAGCTTATTATTTTCCTGGAATTTTTGGTAACCTGGTGGATAACCAATTTTGTGTCCCCAAAGATCTACAATGCCTTAATTTTCTTCTTCTCAACAATGAGCAAGCCATGCACCAACGCTTCATACTCTACCACATTGTTAGAACATGTGAAACTGCAGCTTATGCATGAAGAATAATTTCTCATCCTTAGGGGAAATGAGAACCACTCCTACTCCCATGTCATTTCTACTTCTAGATCCATCAAAGTACAACTTCCATAGACCCTGCTCAACTTTATCTTTTTCTTGAGCGCACATGTGGAAACATAACTTCTTCTTCTTAAATGCAGTAAGTACCAAGCCCAGTTTCATAAGCTTCCAGTCTTCAATGATATGGATCAAATTTATGGTGCCTCTCCACCCATTCATCAAGCACTAGGTCGGAATAGAGGGTGGAAGAGATTTCTCTTCAGAAATTAAAGCTTGTTCTTCTTCTTGGATTAAATAGTTGGCTTGGAGAGGGGATGGGACATATGACTCTACATGATAGGAAAATATAGGCTCAACTTGTATGGTAAACCTCGGGTACCATACCTTGTCTTGAGTAACATATGAGACCAATCAGAAGACAAGTAACCACCCACTTTAGTAGTAAAGTCTCTTGATAGGCATAGGGAAAACAAAGGAGGTAGGTCAATGATTGACACATCTTGAGTAATGGTTAGGCTTGGACATGCATGGAGAGTTAACTCAAGATCCTTGATGACTCCTAAGGTGGTGATAGTTGAACCATCAAGTTGCAGACTCCTTTAGACAAAGGGCTATATTTTAGACCTAAGACATCAACTATTTTCTTAGGCATAACAGAAGTACTAGCACTAAGTCAATCATGCAATTATGCACTAGGTGTTTTCCTATGATCAAGGACATATAGAAGGGTGGGGTTTTAAAAATTTACTTACTTGTTTCTCCTTTCTTCTGAAGATATTTATAGAAGTGCATGTGGCTTCTACATAGCTAGATCAATACATGGGAGTTGCACCAGCTTCATGCAATAGATCCCACTTGAGATGGAATGGTCAGGGCATCCCACATTGTGACATTTATGTTTGTTCTCTTCATCTAGTCAACAATGCTAAATGGAAGGCCCCTGTCTTATGCATTTGGGGAACAACATCCCTTCTTGAGTGTTCAAGGTGTGAAAGCCTAGACTTTAGCTAGAGTAGAGGCTTGACCTACCAAAGGAGGGGGCACATTTACTTTAGAAGGAGCTTTGTGTGGACCTTGCATGTAGGGACTTGAGCTTTTACTACTACAGGATGCCTTGTCTACATCTTTCTTATTTCGAGGATCTACTTTTATTATTGGGAGTGGGACCTACACTTGACTCTAACATTCTCTTCTTATATCTTGTGTTGTCCACAACTTGGGCATGGTCTTTTTGTATCTTTGTAGCTTGGTTGATTGCACAAAAGTCCTCCACACCAAAGAACATCAAATTTGTTCTAGAGGAGCTTCTAGTCTTTCTTGTTATCTACTTCAGGGGTGCTTGTTGAAGGCTCACAAAGCAAGCATTCTGATCATGAAGGCTTGGGCATGCACAACATTGGCACACAATGATATTGACTATGAGGCATGTTGTAAGGGAAGCACCATTCTAACTCTTGTGCCAAATTGTTTTGAATTGGAACAAGCACCTGACTCACACTAGGTGCTGGAAGAGAAGGCAGGAGGAACAACTTGCAAGGGTAAGATGTGCATTGGGATGCCATCTATCATTCTACTAGTTGGGTGCACGTATCTTTGATTTCCATACTAATTCTACCAAGGCTGATTGCTTTGGCCATGTGCCTGATTAGAATTACCTCTATAGGCTTGCACCTGTTGCTTTTCTAATGATATGACCTTGTTTGATAAATTTCTAATCAAGGCCTTCAACTCTTCATCTTCCTTCTGCTACGCTAGAGAGTAGGATGTTGAGGCAACCGGTTGCACACTTTTCTCAGAATAGGAATAGGGCCACAAAAGGTTGGGGCACTTGTGACATTTCTAGGAACAAGGGCATAGGTGGTCTAGGAGCTATCTTTCCCACCTTGAATAAGACTATTTTCTTCCCTTACTGCAATACTATAAGTAGCTGGTAAAGTCCTACCTCCCATGGATTGGATCATAACTAAATATCATTGTTGAGCACCTTCAGATAATACAGAAAAGCATGTTGGGCTGTAGGTCTTACCACAAGAGGGATTATGTCCCAAGTCTTCTGAAATCTGATGTTGAAATCAGTCATCTACTCATTGGGTGCCCTCCTTGTTGTTGTGTTGCTCCACTCCACCAGAGATAGGTGATCTAACTTATCTTCAAAGTAATTACAAAGAGTTGTTCCCAGCTCATCCTAGGTGGTGATAGATCCAAGTCTCAAGCCTCGGTACCATTGAAGTGTTTTACCTTTGAAAGAGGTCAAGTAGCCTAACTGCTACATCATCATGTGTGATCAAATAGAGTGAACACATTTTTTATATCCTGATATGCTCCTGAGGGGTGACTTGATTCTCACCAATAAAGTATGGAATACTCTTGAGCACGCCATTTGGCATATCATGTTGCACATACCAGTAACAAGGGACTCCTCCAAAAAAGTTTGCAAAAGTTTCTCAAGTGAGGAGGTTGTTGATGCACCATTAGGGGCAGCACATAGGTTTTTCTATTTTGAGGAGGATTTGAATGGGTGTACGGGCACACACAGAGATGAGAGATGCATGCATGCACATGATTTTTAGAATGAAATCTTCTCGGGATAGCTAGAGGTACTCAAAAGAATCTTCAGTTGTTGCACTTTTCTTGTGTGCACTCTTCTCATGAAAGGAGCTCAGACTACTAAAAAAAGATCTTAAAATGTTGGGAGTCACCAGATGTGTTGAAATGAGCCTCCAAAGGCTGAAATACTAAGTCCACACACCAAAACTTAGAGATATGAAATTTGAGCTTTCAATGCTTGGTCCCACCGGCATGCCAAAAACTATTGGTTTCTCAAATGTGCACCCATGTCTCGATCTTGAAGGGATGAGGTGTTTGAGACCACAATGGAACCATCCCCAAGTTGTGGGACCTTGCACTTGGGATGGATCTCCAGAGAAGGCCGGTTCCTCTATCTATTTCTACTACTACTACTACTCCTAGTGTGGAAGGGAAAACTAAGCTAATAATGCCAAGGGACCAGGGATAGAATAATACATGAAAGGAAACTACACTAAAAGGTGATAACACCAAAAAAGAGGGATGAACACTATCTTCTCTAAGTGAGAATGAAAGGAAATGCATGAAAGGAGGCTAGGCATGAGTAACAAACTAAACACGTATTCACCAGATCATTCTCATGGAACACAACTAAATAAAGAACTACAAGGGACGTGAAATGGCACAACCAACACACAACACAAAAGAAAAGGAAAAAAAAGGAATGCAAACACGTTAGACAAGAGAATAGTCACAAAATGATGCTTCTATTACTTCCAGAAATGCACAAAGTTGTTACAATGATGAAGGAGGCCGATATCCACATGCAAGAGCCAGATCTAGAGGTCTGCAACTCAAAATACAGAAATTATGGAGTCCTTAGCAAAATGCATAAGGATCCAGAGTCCAACATAAAAAATGAGTCTATCTCTTACATTTATAGATGAATCCATGGAGGAAGAAGGGAAGAAAGGAGGGAAAACTTGAATTTGAAATGTAACCACCAACAAGAAGCATTCAATGCCTAAAATCCACCTAGAGATTTGTGAAATATGCTTCCCCAAGCCTTTTTGGCATGTTGAAGAAGAAAGGAGGGCGAGATCATATCAAATCAGGTGGTTAGAGCAATCAGATCTACTCATTAATGCTCGAGAGACATTTTCCCATTTCTCACCTACTAGATCCACCAAGAATTTGAATTTGAATTTCTAGCACTAGTAGTGATGTCAGCAGCTTTTCTGACAAGTCCAAGTGCATGCACCGATCTGAGCTCTATAGAAAAATATATGGCTTTCAAGATGTCAAGTCATCGGCATGAAAAAACATGGGCATGCACGTGGATTGGCTGAAATGATGGCCAATTGTGTAAATATTTTTCATTTCTACCACGTGTCACTTGCTGATTTGTTGCAAGGATTCGATGCCCTATTGGCACATTTGACTAGTTGTGCATGGCACATATCAAGCATGTCAGAAGATGACCTTGGCATAGAAGGAGCACAAAGGAGGGCATGAGGATGGGCATGTGGAGAAGGGCAGCGAAGGCAAGAGGGAAGGCACACACAAAGTGCATGGGGAAATGAGGAAAACTGGTGTAGAGAATGCATGGTCAAGGCACAACTATTACAAAGTAATGCATGCAAGGAGATCAGGACTTAGCTTATGAAGAAAGTTGAGAGATGCACACAGGTGGGTGAAGAAGATTGCTTAGAAAAAGGTGAAAGCACAAAGGTGGGCACAAGGGAGGAGTGGAACAAAGAGGAAAATAAAAAGGAAGAAGAGAGAATAAAAATGCAAGAAGGGTGCTTGAGGGAAAAAAGGGTGCCAAGGGGAAAGGGGCCTCAATTTATATTGGTTGAAGGGAGAGCAATCTAAACTTTCATTCTTCATAAAAATTGTTGACAATTTTCACATTTTCTTACTAACATGGTTGTATCTTTAAAGAGTGTGGGCCACAAATAACCAACCCTCAATATCTTATGGGAAGTTACTCTTCTAGCAAAATTCCCCCCACAAACTCCCCCATTAAAATATTAAATTAATTTGGGAGATTCATCTTCAACAATACATTTTAGGAGAACCCTCTTAGGATTCTTCCATGCCCACCCATAATCAAGTGATGATGTGCTTTTGGGAGACTAACTTGATGCCCTCTTTTTGATTTTTATATAAATTTAAAGGACACTCCAAATTTCTAAGGTAAAATAGGATGTCCTAACACCATTAGAACTAGCTAATTTTTCATGAACATTCATATCTCCCTCCCCAACTTCATTTACCTCCATTACTTGAAAGTTCTCTCTCGCCATTAGCATTTCCAAGCTTGAAGTATAACCCACCAACTTAGTAGTATAAATATCCATGTCATATTATTGTAATTTGTTCACCCATTGACATCTTTTACTTGAGATTTCCATTTCTAGACAAAGATGTCTTGACCATGGTATGGGGAACATAAGCTATGATTTTGGAACTTAAGATATATGGCCTGAAAAAATTGTTTCTCTAACCAAGGAAAAGGCCTACTTCTCCATGATGGTGTATTTCAACTCACCCCTATAGTGCTTTACTAAAGAAATAAATTTTCCTTTCACTTCCCTCCTCATCCTTCTTAATAATATAGATGCAATGGTATTTTCAATATGCAAAATAAAACATTTAAATGGATTTTTATAATCAGGAGCTACTAAGATAGGAGCATTATTTAGTTCTTCCTTGATTCTAGTAAAATCTTGATAGCTTCCTCCTCCCATTTGATAATATGATCCTTCTTTAGCATAATTTTGATGGGGATGGTCATCTCGTTGAAATTAGAAATGAATCTCCTGATGAAGTTTATCTGACCAAAGAAGGATTGAATTCCTTTCTTAGTTTTGGGAATAGGAACTTTGCCAATAACTTCCACTCTTTCAAGGTCAATCATGACCCCTTCCTTAGATATAATTTTCCCCAATAGCTTTGATTTTTGAACCCAAAAATGGCACTTCTTAGGGTTCAATGAGATGCCATACTCTCTACATCTTAAGTAGCATTTTCTCTAAGTGTCAGATTGATCACTCCTCTTCTTGAGAAAATTGTTAGATGGTCATGATATATAGAAATAAAATCATTTATATAACCTAAGAATGCTACATCCATATCTCTTTGAAATGTAGCTCTAGCATTCATCAAGCCAAATGGAATTCTCACATACACATAGGTACCCCATGGAGTAGTGAAAGTAGTTTTGATTCTTTCTGATTGTTTTACTACCACTTGGTTATATCCCGAGAATCCATCTAGAGTATATAGTAGTTCGAGCCGCACCCCATGGTAAATGTGTTATCCATATTAGGCAAGGGATAATTGTCTTTGATTGAGGCCTTATTCAAATTCCTAAAGTCCACACACAATCTTATATCTCCATTTTTTTTTGCGAATCGAAGGATCACAAGGTTTTCACCCATGAAGAAAATCTTCATTGGTTTTATAATGCCTCCATCCCTTAATTTTTTAATTCTTCTTACATTTTGAGGGAAATGAGTGGATTGATTGTCCTTTTATTTTGTCTAAATGAGTTAGAATTAGGTTATAATGGTATCTCATGTTGGAAAATATCCTCCCTATATGCCTTCAATTCTGAATATGACCATGCCAAGAAATCCTGGTACCTTTTTAACAACTAGACATAAGACTACTTTTCTTCTTTACTCAGGTCACTACCTAGCCATATTTTCTAGGTTTACCATCAGTCCCCAAGTTGTGCTCCTCCACATCTCTTGAGGCTGACATATGTCTATTAACAATCTGGTCAACATTATCAAATTTTGACTCTAACACAACCAAACCTCTTGGAATGGTATTGGTCTTTAATTGAATAATGTATTTTCCAAATAGAGTCTCTTTACCATCATAAATACAAACCATTAGTTCCCAGTCCACATTTTGGTTTGTAAACTCTCCTTCATTTTGTAAGAACCTCTAAACCTAGGCATCATCTTCAAAAACCTGCCAATGTTTGACATTGTCAGGGATATATGGTCTTGACAAAACTTCTATATCATACTCACAATAAGTAGACATTGTAAAATTTTCAAATCTCAATCCCAATACTACCAAACTTTCTTCCACAACATTATACTTTCTATTATGGTATATTCTATTGAAAGAATAAAAAAATTCAATAAAATCCCAAACTATGTGCTTATATTGTTTCATTCTTTGATTCTTGGTTGCATACAATTTCCTAACTTGTTTGACTACTAATTTTGAATCTCCCTTAACAATAATTTCCTTGATACCATACCTCTAAGCAAATCCTTAAACCCAAAATTAGTGCTTCATATTCTACAATATTATTAGTGCACTCAAATCTAAGTTTAAAGGAAAAAATGAATACCTCTTATTTGGAGATACAAGGAAAACACCAGCACCATTCCCAAATTTAGAACAAGCTCCATCAAACATAAAAATAAAGGAGAACCAATTTTCTCAAGACATTTACACTTATCAATGTTATGCTCTTTAAAATATACATAGCCCACAAAATTATCAACATCTACATCTATATATAATACTTCATAAGAAGCATTGTTAGGGTCTTCAATCAAATGTAGCATATTTTTCTCACCATATAATTTTACAAGGCTTCCTTCTACTAGGTATGGTTGCATATGACATATCCATCTATACACTTCCCCCACACTAGCAGCCCACTTTCTTGACAATAACATTCCCCACTTGGCCGGAAAATCCACAATAACTACATTCATGGTTAAGAATTTTCCTGGGTAAGCTTCCAATTACACTATCAACCCTTTAACATATCCAATCACCAACACCTCCCTTGAATCCATAGTAGTGCATTTTCCAAAAGTTATTGTCACTTTGATATTCAATTCATTCATTACCTCAAGAGGCATCACATTACATGAGGCCCTTGAATCGAACATACAGTTGTGTAATAACTGTCTTTGATGATTAAAGTAGTATAGAAAGGATCAACATTAAGCTGATATTCAACAAGAGAAGTACCCAAATATACCTCAGTGATTCTCCCAACTCTTCCAATGCTTGTGGTACTTCCAGATTGTGAATGACAGGGGGAATATCCACATTATTCACATTCTTGTTTTGGATTATTACCTCCTCTTTAAATCCCAAATATTCAAATGCCCTTTTTTATGCTTAGGATCCTAAGAAATTCAACAATAGGAACAATGAATTTGATTTGACTCAAAATATGGGCTATATCACAGGGGATGTATTTGGGTAAGACTATATTGGGAGGGAGAGTTACTACCCCTTCTTGTGGTATGAGACTCTTCACATCTTGAGAATGAGCTATGGTAAAATTTATTTGGAGTGACCACCTTGCTAAGTGTATCCTTTTTAGGGGATCCTTTGGGATATTAGTGAGAAGTGGAGTTTTTGGCTTGGCTTATGGCCCTCCCCCTTTGACAACTCTACTTCTGAGATTGTATTCCTTTTCTGAGCAACCACTGCATTCATCAAAAGTTGCATGTCTTCCTTAGAAGGAATTCCCCATCATATTTCTTAATCATTAAATCTCTCAAATATTCAAATTCATGATTAGGTAAATCAAAATCTTGCACCATATCAACTTCAATATCATCATTAGGAGGAAGAGGAGATACCTGGTGAATGCAATCCCAAAAAATTTCTACAATCCTAGCACTTATCAGCTCAGTTGAAGTGGAACCTTGTTTTGGATTATCAGGGAACTCCATCACACATCAACACATTAAGTTTCATCATCATCTGCCTCTTCAATTTCCTTATTTATATCATAGGGGGGATGTGGTAAGAAACACTTGTCACACCAATCAATAACATGGTCTTCTTCTACCATGGCAACCCTAGCAGTAAAAGGATCAAGGACCAAATTATTTTCTCTAGGTTGTGGTTGTTTATTTCCTAATCCCATGGGCCCTTTTCCTCTTTCATATAATATGTGATCACCTCTAGGATGATTTCAAATCTATCTTGGCCTTGTGGTTTGTGTTGGCCTTGATAACTCTTTCCTATTCCCTTTTCTTCTCTAGAAATATTATAAGATATTTCTATAACAACTTTGGAAAAGGTCTTCATGACCTCTTCCAGATCCACTTCCTTGTTTGACTGAGGTTTCTTAGGATTAATCAATTTGACACCCTCCCTCTTAGGAGGTTTTCCAACTACCTTAATATTTTTTTCTATTTTCAAGGCCATTACAAAATCCTACCTTAAATTTCTAGGGTTCTTATCCCTTAAATAATAAGCAAATTTCTTGTCAAAAGCATCATAATATTTAATTAGGTAGGACTCATCACTAGGCCTCAAAATTATGGGTAGTCTAGTCAAAGTCTTATTAAATCTAGTATTGAATTCTTGAACAAACTCATTGGGATTATTTTTTATATTCTCAAACTTAGATAAGAGGAACCTTGGGTCTGTCTTATCCCCATATTGTAATCTGAAAGCATTCTTCATCTCATTCCATGAATCTATTGAGTTGTATGGTAAATATTTATACTAGTCATGTGCATCTTCTTCAAGAGTGTGAATGAATAGATTTACATATACATCTTCATATTCTATTTCAAAATCCTCCATCATATTAACAAAGAGTCTCAAGTGTTGATCACCAATGATGAAATTATTTCCCTAAAATTTGGGAAACCTATTTCTTACATCTTATGGTACAACATTAGGATGCCCAACCATGCCTCTAAAATATATTGGTCTAAACATATTGACAACAAAAAGAGGTCTAGGTAGAGGATGAGCCATGCTATTTTGAGGATGTGATGACGTACGAGGATTAAAATGGTGTGGGATAAGATGTCTTTGGGATACATGTGTATGATATTCAAAGTAAGTATCCTCCAATGACTCAGTCTCACAAAAAACCCTATTAGTTTTAAGTGATAAAGGAGGAAGTGAGGATACCTATTCTAGTTACAAATGATGGCCCTTCACTAGTTGGAGTATTTAGATTTACATGAGGACTACCTAATTTTGAACTATTTGAAGATGTAGGATAATCCTCAATTATAGGTTGATCACCTTCCACGACTGGTACTACCTTCTCTCTTGACTCTTGATCCCCCAACACTTTCCAGACTTGTCTCTTATTTGGGTTTGTTTTCCCAAGCTCTGGAAACAACCTTCTAGTAGGATATTTGTTAAAGAAAGACCTTCTTCCTTCCATCTTTGTAAATATCAACAACAAATATCAATTGTCAAAGCTTAAGACATTGGTATTTACCAAAAATTTCAAACAAAAATGCAGAGTCACCACCAAGTATTTTCACCTTAGATGTGTAAAACACTGTAAATGACTTGTCAAATGCCTATCAATACTCAATTTATATAAATCTTGACAGATCCAATCATCCTTTGTCAATATTTACCACTAGCCAAGTAAATCTATTGTAACGTTCACTTAAACTAGGAAATATTACGTAATTAACTTCTCGACCTTGCTAAATTTTTACAAAATTCAATAAAGGATGACATTTAAAAAACATATTTAAATCTAAAAATGCAAGAAACATTATCGAGGTTCGATATTTATATGTATTTGCATAAATGTCCTAGAACGATGCCAAAATGATGTTGGTACCCAAATCAATCCTCCCTTTATAGATAAGAAGCATCAACCAGATGAGAAGGATGTTTAGAGGATGATAGATATAGATTTATGTCATTTTTAGCCAGGGAAGGATCTCATCATATCTTTGTCACTCAAGCTCGGAGGAGTTAGGTAGCACCATGTTGAGGGTATGACCTACCCTCCTACTTTAGGCTCTACCTTTAGCTAGGGTGAGAGGACCCATTCTATAGTCTATAATTGTGAGAGGGGTGGATGTATCAACAATATTTGGCACTCTTTTGTAGAGTAATTGAAAAATAGCTTTAGGAAGACATGGTCAATTTAGAAAAGGCTAACTCTCACGATTTGTCACTTCTAGATAGTGCAGACGTCTTCTAAACAAATCTCAAACTACTAAAGATAGTAAGGAACCATCTTACTTTACTATTTTGTTGGCTTTAATGAGGAAAGCATGGGTAATTACGAAGGATTAGTTGGTTCGGGATAAGGAATGAAATGAATAGTGATGAAAGGGTAGAGCTTTGAGTTTTAGAGTAAGAATAATGCATATTGATTTAGTTGAGAGAAATATTTATGATTAGATGAAGGAATATTTTTCTTAGCTCACACGAAGAAAAATTAAGAGTTAAAATGAATTAGGAGTGAGTAGAATTGACGAATTAATAATATTTGACAAGAACCATGTGTGATGATTAAGGCAAAAACATGAAACAAAGTGTGCAACATCCAAAATGGATTCTTGGAAAGTAGATAAGAGTGTCTATCATATAAGAATCACTTGGAAGTGCTCAAATATCATCAAAAGTGATTATCTAATCACTAAGTGAAAAGAATTATTACATAATTTTCCAAAAGTGGTGACTTGGTATCCCATTCATACAAAAATAGAGAAAATTGAAAAAAGATCATATTTCTTACACATGGCAACACTAAACAAAGAATTTTCAAAAGAATAGCATGGTTTAAAATATATGTTGTAAAGGGGAATATTCCCTTAAATATTCATGATTTTGGGGGAAATTTAGAAATTTAATGAGTGGATAGAATGGTATAAAGGCAAAGAAAATAATCATGTAAAAGGGGGTTAAAATTTTCTAGAAAATTGTTCAAAGAAAAAGAGAGAGCTGAAAGAAAAACCATTTTCCCAAGAACTCATTGGAGAAACTTGTTACTTTCTTTGAGCCTTAAAATTTAGTCATGTCAAGATGGTTGCAAGTGTACAGCCATTGAAAAACATTGAGACTGTAGATCTACTTTCCTTGCTGATAAATTTGATGAGCCTTGAACTAATTTTGTTAATCACAAGCATTGTTGTATGATGTCGTCAAGACAATATCTTTGTAAAATAGTTATTCATGATCCCATTGCAATCTTATTTTAGAGATCCTTTAAGTCACATGAAACTTTATCATTTTGGTAGAATTTTGTAAATTACAATTGAATTGTTGATAAGAGCTTTCATTTCATTTGTGTAATAAACAATTTTAAAATCACTATGTCACCACTTTGTTAAATGTTTCTTGTAAGTATTTGAGTGTATCTTAGGCATGATAAATTGTGAATCTTTGATGTTTTATTAAGTATTCAACATGAGATTTTGTGTTTGAATCCTTAAATATTGTGTGAAACTGTGTACTCTTGGGTTTCCATGAGTGTACATCTTCTGGTTGAAGGATCATTGTGAGCTATTTGAGGTATGTTTGTCTTGAACTTGGTAGATCTCTTAACATTTATTGAATTTTACTGAAAATCTAGTATAATCAAATTTATCATGTTTAATGTCCCAAATCATATGCATCTAAAAATAACTAATCCTACCAGAATTACCCATTCTTTCCTCATTAAAGCCAACAACATGCGAAAGCAAGCTAGTTCCTTACTATATTTAGTAGTTTGAGCTTTGTTTAGAAGATGTCTGCACTTGCTTTAGAAGAGACAAATGATGAGAGTTAGCCTTTGTTGAATTGATCATGTCTTCCCAAATCTATTTTTCAATTACTCTACAAAAGAGTGCCAAATATTGTTGATACATCCACCCCACTCACAATTACAAACTACATAATGGGTCCTCTCACCCTGCTAAAGGTAGAGCCTAAAGTAGAAGGGTAGGTCATACACTCAAACAGTAGTTCTACTTAACTCCTCCAAGATTGAGTGACAAAGATATGAAGATATCCTTACTTGGCTATAGAATGACACAAATCTAGATCTATCATCCTCTAAGCATCCTTCTCATCTAGTTGATGTTTCTCGACTATTCTCGTTTTTAGTGATTTTAGCTAAAATTGAGATAACCATAGAATTTTTTGAGAAAATATCCTAAAAATTCCCTTTGAAGGAGATCTTTAGGTTTTCGGGTTTCCATCGCATGGAAACATGTCTTTTACATGCTTCATGTCAATTGTCTTCCAAAACCTGAAACCCAATTACATTCCAATGTATCGGGTTTTCGAAACTCAGGAGCATCGGAACATACCTTTCAAAAATCATGCTTCATGTTGCTTGTTTCCCGAAACCCAAACCTAAACCTTTCCTTTGTATCGGGTTTTGAACTTGATAACATCTAAACATGTCTTTTGCATGCTTCATGTCAGTTGGTTCCCAAAACCCGATTTGATAAGAAAACCTTTGTATTGGGTTTTTGGATGTGCTAAGCATGATGACATGGCATTAATGTTGAGTTTCTGGTAGTTGGCACACGTGTCGGAGGAGGTGTAATAAATTTAGGATTTATAAATAGTTCAATTTTACATGTCATTTTTACCTGGCATATTTTCACTGTGTGGATTTTTCGTACATGCTCCTTCGACCTCCAAACTTGACTAAACCTCTTGATCGATTTCATGATCCGTCTTCACCATTTTTGAATTTATTGAAGGTATTTTTCTCTTCTTACCACTTTGAGGTCTTTAGGATTGATTTTGAAGTGTTCATTTGGCGTTTTTCCTCTTTTCTTTTCTCACCTCTGGTTTAGGGTTTGGGTTTTTTCTTCATTTTCTATTGTATTCCCATGAAACCTCTTGTTTAAATTTCATCCTAGGTGTTTTCTTATTTTTCCCATGGATATACTCTTTAGATTGTTGAGAAGAATCTGAAAATCTTAACTTACAAGCTTGGTGGAAATTTTACATGTTCGACATCCCAAAACCCGAACACTTTGTTTTTTGGTTTTATAGGGTGTCGACATCTTCAACTTCCATTTATGTGTTTCATTTTCGTTTCTAGCATCTTTTGGTTTTTGTCGAGTTCTCCATTTCTCCAGTGTTTGACATCTTCCAACTTTCACTTGTGTCGGGTTTCTGCAGTGTTCAACATCACCTGAGTTCCACCTTTGTGTCGGGTTTCACAAAGTGTCTAACACGACCTAGTTTCTAATATACACTATAGTGTGTCGGGTTTCACAAAGTGCTTGGCAGGTCTCAAAGTCCGGTTAGTGTGGCGGGTCTGTAGGGTTGCTCAACAAGATTTCAAGCCCGATTGTTCAACCAGAAGTCATCTAAGCATTCTTCCTTCAGGACTTCTCATGTCGGATCTGAAAATCTAAGGATAAGTCAGACAGATCAGGAAAGATGAAGTACAAGTACCAGAAGATGGAGTCCCCTTCCTACATAGATTGTAATTATGATATCCGGGACACGGAGCTTGGTAACATAGACATGGAAGACTTTTGGAATAGAACCAAGGATTCTTCTCAGAATCCTTGGATGAAGTCAATAACTAACGATGTGGCCTCCCTCTTGCAGTAGGATTCCCAATGTCTACTCAATGCCCCAAGTTCATTCTGGCCTGTGCTTCCAATTATGACTCAGATTCCCACTCAGTGAGGAATCAAGCAGGAGAAATCATAGTGAAGTTGGATGGGGTTACTTTGATGACCTCTTAAGATTGCCCAACTTTGAGGAATATGTTAATGTAGATCTTAAGTCAGCACAGAAATCCTAGGACAAAGATCAAGAAGACTGCATCAAGCATGTGAATAAAAAGTTCTTGATCAAGGCCAAGCCAGCCATCTCTAGGTTTCCCAAGTTTGTCCCCAGGAGTGATTTCATCCTTGAAATCAGTGATATTATCACCCTGCTGAGTCAGTATTTGGACTCCCAAGTCAAGAGACTTCCAAGGGTGGATGTATCAATTCATGGTCATTATAAAGAAGAACAAACAAGGGATCGATTGGAGTAGTCTTATAAGTAATGAGATTGATTCCCAGATGAAGACAGTCTTGTCTACTGGCAAGTTTTATATGTCATCATATGTCACCTATGTAGCAGCTGGCATGAGAAATTATCTAGGGTTGGATGCAAAGGGAAATAGGGCAATAGAACACATATATCGGTACTTCCCTCAGCTAACAATGAAGGGTTTTGAGGATCAATTTAGAAGAGTGAATGATGCCTTCTTTTATGAAAATATCTACAGGATGAACCCTGATCTAAGGAAAAGAAGAGTCTCTGACGAAGCATGGGCCAAAGTATCGAAATGGGGTTGTATCTTCTTACAATTCAAGAAGTTCACATACCTTTGGTGGTCATGTACTGGGTGATCCTTTCTTTTACCCAGGTTCCCAGGTGATAAGATGATCTTGATGGAGTTGGTTAGACAATTGTTGGATTTTCACAAATTCCAATAGAGTAAGCACAAGGTTGCCGTCTCCTTCCCTATTTCCATCGGAAGGTACACATGCTCAATAGTGGTTAAAGCCAAGAATGTGGTGCATGAGCTGTAGGACAAGTTGAAAAAGCACATGAAGCATAGAGATGGGTTTGATTTCTGAGGAGTCCTTAAGTCATATGGGACCTTATATCTACATGTGCCCAGTGTAGAAGACATTTGGGTTGATCTTCGGGATGAAGTTTTCATCCAAAGAAAGGACAATAGTAGGTTAACACTTGAAGAGATTCAGATGTTAGATCTATCTGACATCCCAGAAGGCACCATGGACAATGAAAGTGTCCTTGATGCCTCGTATGATGGGTTGAATGAAGACCAATATGTATTCCTAGCCATTGATTGGTCCATTGCTGAGAAAGCTTCTATCACAGGAAGAGCCACTCAAATTCTTTCCCATACTAAGGCATGGCTCATTTCTTGGGAATGAGTTATAAAGAAGGGATTTTTTCAAAGCTAGCTACTTTGGAAGTGGGACCCTCCAAGGGAAAAAAGGAAAAGGATAAAGACTCTTCCAAGAGACCAATAAAAGTTAAGTTTGTCAGAAAGGGGGAAGAGCAAGTGACTACATCAGTGGCCACTCTCCCACAAATGGTTGAGGTTCTTGATTCACCTCCACCACCAGAACTAGGAAATATTCCTTCAGGAGAAGAGGTTGGTCAACCTTTCATTCCCCTTTTGGTTGACAGTTCATCAGAGGTAAGTCTTCCTCTTATCTCTCAAGCTCTAATTTCAGAATCATTACCTCCCCCCATTCAACCTCCTTTGCTTCAGGTTTCTTCACCAAGTTCCTCAGCCATGGCCAACATCTTCTCTGGCCTCTCACCTCTCCCCACTAGACCCAAGTTAACCATGGATATGCCTCCTCCTTCTTGTGCCTTCATTCCTTGAGTCCATTTCCACGGACACTACACTCACAGTGACCACCACTCCACAAGAAACCTTCCTCCACCTGAAGATGTGACCGTAACACCTACGATGGGAGAAACTTCTTCCAGTATGCCTCAATGGTTAATAGATCAGACTCCAAGGAAGAGGAAGGTGGTAGTTCCCCTACCAGCCTTTGATTTTAGTTCCCTCAAGGTCACTCCTACCAAGTCTGCCAAGAAACCCAAAATAGTTTCAAGGATTTCAGTGGACACCTCAGGGCATAAGTTTGGAAATTTCCACTCCCGTGGCTAAAAAAACCAAGGATGATATAATGGTCACCGATTATCAGATCACAAGGGTTGATCTAGGAAAAGTAACAACGGAGGGAGCACAATAAGATGCAAAAGATGCCATGAATGTGTTGTGCCAGAAGTTGAAGAAGGAAACAAAGGCAAATAGAGATGAGCTAAAAGAGAAAGTAGAGCAGCTAACAGAAGTACTACTCAAGCTCTCAAAGCCTCTTGAGTCAACACCATCATCCTCTACTCCTATCAGGTTTGATTTCTCATCGGTACCCATGATTGAGAAGATTAATGAGAAGGGGAGAATGGTCGATGAATGGATCCAGAGGCTACTCCTACAAGGAAAAGAGGTCATTGATGACTCCATGGAAGTCTACAAATCCTTGGAGGATATAAAGAAGGATGGAGAGAAAATGGATGATGAATTTTCAGTAGAATTCGGGAACCTAGAGTTAACTTTTGAAGCTCTCAATACGCTGAAACAGGTTCCATCCCACATCTTGATCGAAGAAGGCATCATTCCACATGGGGACAAGCATTTTCAACTTGACCAAAGCCATTAGATTCAAAATAAAGATTCTCAATGAAGCTTGTAGCAAATTGAGGGAATCAAGAGATCAATTGGTTGATGGCACAAATGACATAGAAGAAGAGCTAATCAAGATCTGCACTAAAGTGTTGAATGAAAGCTCGAGTATTCTACCTATTGATGATCTTTACAAGTAGATCCAAGAATCAATTCAGCATGAACCAACTGATGGCTTTAGCTTGGAAATCATTGATAGGTTTGTGAAGATTGAACATTCTTTGGAAACACAACGAGAAACTCAATAAAAGAATGAAGAAACTTCCTTGTGTAATGTGAGTGATACTCAGGAAACATGTGAAGTATTAAGTGACCATTCCACCACACCTGATGAAGATGAGATGCAGGGCATAATCTGAAAGTTCTAGGAATTTTGGGACAAGTAGGCTTTGTTGGAGGAAGACAAAATGATGAAACAGAATAGGCATAATGTTTCATGTCATTTCAATCCTGAAATTGACATGTCTTTTTCATTTTCGTTTCATCATGTAGAAAGCAAATTTTGACTTGGTCTCCTACGTGAGAGTCAAGAAAAATAGGACTCTCATTAAAAGGACTATTTTCTAGGATTTATCCTATTTTCTCTCAACTCCTTTTATTATAAATAAGGGATGCTTGTGCATTTTAAAGGGTTGAGATTTTTGGAATATTGAGAACTATTGTGAAGAAGAAAAACTTTGTGTTTTCTTTTAATCATTTGAGGAATAGAAACCAATGCTATTTTGCAAACTTTGTGTTGTGAGATTCATCTCTCTTAAGATATTGTTCTTATGTTCAGAATCTTAAGCTATTCTTTGTTTAGCATTCTTGATTATTTTAATTGTTTCAAACATTACATTACATTTGTTATCTAGAACTCGTATGATTATTTCATGATTTGTGTTTGCTCAAAAGAAAATACGTTCCCCTCATTTCCTTTCCATTGTGTTTCTTCCATAATAATAATTTCCTTTCCAATCCATTCCATTTATAAAAACAACAATATCTTCACCTAGTGTGGATATGGATTTTGGGATTCTATCCCAACCCCAATGGTTAGATTAGTGTGAATATTATATATATTATTTCTGTTGTGTTTTAGATTAGTAATAAATAGGCAGCCTCACTTGTCTTTGAGGAGGGATTTAATCCCATGTATTGTGGTTGAACCTCATATTTTGGCTTGAAAAAATATCCAACCAATAGTTTTTGGTGACTCCACTGGGGAATACGGATTGATAAGACTAAGCTTATCCTATTGGTGTCTAGTGACTCCATATTTTCCTTATTTTCAACAAGATCTATTTTCTAGTTCAAGCTGGCTAGAAAGATCTTCACTCGGTCAAGCCGAGCCAGGGTGAAACTGATCCGTTCTTTGATTTGCTTCAACAGCATAATTTCAGAGCTTTCACCCAATAGTGTTGCATCTAGCCAAGAAAGAAGTTCTTTTCCCATCCGAAGAACTTAGATTCCTCAAGAACAAGAAGTTTCTGCAACTTTTCATGCATTATTCTTGTCAGATATTCATATTCCTGTACACACTTCATTTAGAAGAATGGCAGCACAACTTGTGCCTTGGGGTGTGGCTATTGGTCCTCTTTCCCTTACTCCACCATTGCATGACCTACCTCATGGATCATGTAAGAATATTCCTAAGTTCAACGGTGATGGGAAGTAACACCCTGATGAACACATCGCTTCATTCTTTGTCATGTGGCATTCTTGGAGTTGCTCATGAAGATGTCTCTGTTCGACTCTTCGTTGAGACATTGCACGGTGTAGCAGCAAAATGGTTCTACCATCTTCCAAATGCATGCATTACCAACTAGGACTACCATGCGTCTATATTCAAAGCAAGGTTCAAACCAGCTGAAGACTCTCATGCCTTGTTAGCACAACTTACACACATGAAGAAGGAGTCTTATGAACCCATGTGGGATTTCATAGCTAAATTCAACAAGTTGATTCATAAGATTCCAGAGTTAGCCATTCCCACTCTTGAAAATCAGAAGTGTTTCTTCATCAACGCTCAGCCCCCTGATGTAAGATTCTTGTTGAGAAGATCTATTATCCCCGATTTGGCCACCACTCAAGCTACAACCACTGAAATAGAAGATGATCTTATTCTGGCCGGAAAGATCAGAAGAGAATCATCTAAGCCTAAAAATCAGAGTTCTTCTCAGAGTACTACTTGATCCTATGATTCAGAAGATGGCCAATGACTTGATTTCTTTAAAGAAGCAAATGTCTCAACAAGAAACCAACATTCCTTATCGGGATATTCCTAGATGGAATTTCAACAATGCTAATAGTGCTCCCACAAGAGATAGGAATCGAGTTGATTGCTTCTCCCACCAAGCTAGCTATTGAAGCTCCTCTTGTCAACACAGTAGTTGAAGTAGTTGAGGAAGATGAAGAACCAGAAAATCAAGATTCCCATGAAGCTTTTGAAGCTTCAGAGATATGTTGATGAGTCTTTTGATGATTCAGCTAATGACTCCAGCATTGGGTACTTGGAGTACGAGGAAGATGAAGATGAGCATGATGGACAATCATTTATAGTCTTCACTTGATCCCAATCTCAAAACCCTAGAAATCCGGTTGAAAACTCCAAGGATAAAAGTAAGGAAGCTCCATAGTTATGGCTAAAAGAGGATCTCCCATCTCAGCACAAACTAAAAGGAGATAACTAAAAAGGTAACTTCACCTTCCAACTCTTTTTCTCCTACTTTCAAGGCTAGTACCTTGGCTCAAACCAATGTAACCAAAACTGAGCCCTCCATCATTCCTTCATATACCACTTTCGACATCATTGATCATGCAAAGAAAACCAAAATCCAAATGTCGAAAGCCGAATACCTTCGATCCAACCACGAGCAATTTGAGAAACTTGCCAATTCATTAGAAGCAAGGTGCTTATTCCTCCATCTTCAAAAGGCATTTTTCCTAGCCCCACTCAGCCTTTACCTCAGAGTAATATGACCTCTGTTGCTTCTTTGGGAAATATTGAACCATTTTATTTGTCTTTACTTATAAACGGTTTTAAACTCAACAATTGCATAATTGACTCAGGAGCCTCTGATAACGTAATGCCCATGTAAAAGTAGCTCATGCCCTTGGACTCACTTGACTAAATCTTATGGGTGGTGTTACTCCATGGAAACTAAACAAGTCCCCTTGATTGGCCAAATCAAGGATGCACAGTTTGCATTTGTTGCATTTCCGAAAAAGAGAGTAAAAATGACTATCCTAGTTGTTGATATCTCAGCTACTTATGGGATTCTTTTGGGAAGAGGTTTTGCAAAGATGTTGGAGGAGAAATCAACATGGATTGGACCAAAGCTAAAATTCTAGTAAATGGAGTTCCTCGTGTCCTTCACCCCGAAGCACAAGCTAAGTACCAGTTACTAAATCAGATGATCCTAAGGCTCAAATTCTCTTTGAAGATGCAGGCTTGGGTAATTATTTCCTAACATCTGAGGTGCCCTCTATAGAAGTCAAAGAAGAAGATCCTAACACTGTTTGGACCCTTGAGTTTGATGGGAGTTATTCAACTACTGGTTCAGGTGCTGGCGTGGTTCTTATATCTCCAGATTTTGAGATCTTTCCCTTTGCTTTCAAGTTGCAGTTTGATAATACTAACAACATAGCTGAATATGAAGCTTTGTTATTAGGATTAGAAATGGAAAGACAAAAAGGAATCCAAAATCTCAAAGTACAGGGAGATGCTGAGTTGATTGTGAATCAAGTAAGGGGATTTATCAGGTAAAAATGATCACCTAAGACATTACAGAAACAAGGTTTGGGATAACATAGAATGCTTTGATGCTTTTTCCATTAAGGTAGTCTTAAGAGATTACAATGATAAAGTTGATTCCTTAGTTGTTTCTACATCTCTTCTTCTCCCCCACCCATAGTTCAAATAGGACACATATACCATTGAGATTGTGTATCGTCCAAGCATTCTAGATAACTCAGCACATTGGCAAGTGTTTAATGACGATCAACAGGTATTGTCTTTTCTTGAGAAAGCTGACAATTTTAGTGAGCTTTATTTTGAAGGATCAGAATCAGATTTTTCATGAGTCCGTCTCTAATTCATATCAAGAAATTGATGGTGAATTCATCCAGATTCAAAGGAAATAAGATTCTGAAGGGGTTGGTCTCTCTGGAAGGTCTGTTTGACAAGCATGACCATTTCATTCAAGATAAAAGGCAAGCTGAAGGTGCTTCCTCATCAAAGGTAGATCAAGTTAATCTGGGCTCTTCTGACCAACCACGGATGGTAAACATCGGTAAATGCTGTTCTCTGGAGGAAAAGAAAGATTCTCTTCACTCTTGAAGAGATATATGGATGTCCTAGCATGGTCATATGTGGATCTAAAGTCTTTCAAGCCCAAGGATGTGCAACATAGCATTCCTTTGAAGCCTGAGGTTAAACCCTACAGGCAAGAAGCAGAGGCATTACAACCCAAAGATCTCAGGGACTATTCTTGCAGAAATTCGAAGATGTTAGATGCAAGGATTATCTTTCCAATCCATCATTCCACCAGGTTGCGAACATTATCCCTGTTAGAAAGAAGAATGGTGAAATCTATGGATTTGTGTTGACTTTGGAACCTCAACCAGTCTTCATTGAAAGACAATTATCCATTTCCCATCATGGACCAGGTATTACAGACTGTCACTAGATCAGAAATGTTATCCATGCTTGATGGATTTTTGGGATATAATCAGGTTGAGGTAGCTACTAAAGATCAACATAAAACAACATTCACCACTCCATGGGGAACCTTTGCTTACAGGAGAATGCCTTTTGGTTTGATTAACACTAGAGCCACATTTCAAAGGGCTATGGACTTAGCTTTCAGATATTTAATGGGAAAGGTCATAGTTGTGTATTTGGATGACTTGACGGTCTTCTCTAAAAAGTGAAGTGATCATTATGATCACCTGGAGCAGGTACTCTTAAGGTGTAGGCATCATGGGATTTCATTAAATCCTAAAAATTCCATGTTCGGAGTGACAGAAGGAAAGTTTTCTAGGTCATATTGTGACTAAATAAGGAACCAAGATTGATCCAGAGAGGGTGAAGGCCATCCAAAGCCTTACCCTACCCACAAGCAAAAATTGGGTGCACTCCTTTTTCTAGAAATTCAATTTCCTAAGAAGATTTGTACCTAACTTTGCTGATAAAACCAAGGATATCCTTGGAATGATGAAAGATAAAACTCCATTTCAATGGAGCACTGAAGGGAAGCTTGCTTTTGAAGAAGTCAAATGGGAAATTGCTCACGCTCCTATTCTAGTATGCCCGAACTTCAAGAAAGATTTCATCATGTACAGCTACACTTCCACACATATAGTATCGGCCATCCTGATGTAGGAAAATGAAGAAGGAATTGAAGCTCCCATTGCTTTCATGATTTTCCCACTAAAGGAACATGAATTGAAGATGTCACAGATTGAAAAGCATGCTTATGTAGTGGTGAGAGCGGTGAAACATTTTAGGTATTATGTCTTGAGTTCCCACACTCTCGTTCTAGTTCCTGATACCACAGTTAAATCCATTCTGACCCAACAAGATTTGGGTAGTCAATGGGTAACTGGATAGCCAAAGTCTAGGAGTATGACTTGGACATCAGACCTACCAAGTTGGTGCGAGGAAGAGGCCTGTGCCAATTGATCATAGAAAACAATGCTTGAGACAAATGCGAAAGAAACTAAAGGTACTTCTTCAGATTTCCCAAAGTGCTTTTCGTAAGCATGACTGATGAATGGTATGTAGATATTGATTTATTTTTAACCTATGGTGAGTGTCCCTGCATTTAAGCCAAAAAGAAAAGAGGACAGTTAAACTCAGGTCTGCAAGATACATTCTGTGGGACAATGGTATATACAAGAAAGGTATCGATGGTGTATTCTACGCATTGTGTTGATAAGTCTCAGCAGGTAAGGTTGCTAGAATCCTTCCACAATATAGCATGTGGAGGACATTTCTCTTCTTCCATAATGGCTTACAAGATCTTACGGGCCTAGGTACTATTGGCCTACTCTCTTTTGAGATTCAACTGAATGGGTGGCCAAGTTGAAGAATTATCGACAACATTTCATTGGACATCCTAAGCTGGCAGCTCTTCCCTTGAAGCCTATGGTGATTGAAGAACCTTTTCACCAATGGGGAATTGATTTCATTGGAGTGTTGAACCCTACCTCTAGTGCTGATCATAATTATGTGCTCACCGCCATATACTATCTCACCAAGTGGGTGGAAGCTTCTCTCAATCAAACAAGCAACCTCATAAGCAATGTGTAACTTTCTCAAGGAGAATATAATTGTTATATTTGGAGTGCCTCACAAGATCATTGCTGAAAATGCTTCCAATTTCTCATCTCATGAGTTGATAGAATTTTTTTTATGGCTTTGGGATCACATTGGCTCATTCATCTGATTATTACCCACAAGGTAATGGTCAGGCTGAATCAAGCAACAAAAACCTGGTGACCATAATCAGAAAATTGGTTGATGAGAATCAAAGGACATGGCATAAAGAATTGTATGATGCATTGTGGGAAGATCATGGATTACTCCTAAATGAGCTATTGGAATGTCCCCATTCCAGTGCGTATGGAATTGATGTTGAGATACCTATCTCTGTAGAATTGCCAGCCTTACGATTGGCCAAAGCAATTGAGGATGAAACTTTTCAAAGTTCCATTGAGAAAAGGATAATGTACCTAGCCAGGATGGAAGAAGAATGAAGCAAGGTGGTGGATCACATTATAGATCATCAGAGAAAATTCAAAAGGATATTTGATAAGAAATCAAAGCAACGTGATTTCCAGATTGGAGATCTAGTACTTCTCTGGGACAAGAGAAGGGAGTAGAAAGGGATGCATGGCAAGTTTGACTCCTTATGGAAAGGTCCTTTCAAAATCCATCAGTTGAATGGTGAAAAAAGCTTCTATCTATCATACCTTGATGGAGAGTTTCTCCCCCTACCTTTCAGTGGCCAACATTTGAAGATGTTCCACCAGTAATGCAAGATGCTCTCTTGCACTGTATCATAATTTATTTTTTGTTATGTGTCTACTTTCTTTTCTTTCTTTCTTTGTTTGTTTTCAGTTTTTCTTCTTTAGACTCGTAGCCCAATGGATAAAGCTTTTGATATATGAGTTCTCTTCCTTTGATGTTTTAAATAAATTCCCCAACTGGAGCCAGTTGTTATCTCATTTTTAGTGATTTCAGCTAAAATTGAGATAACCATAGATTTTTGACAAAATCTCCTAAAAATGCCCTTTGAAGGAGATCTTCAAGTTTTTGGGTTTCCATCACATGGAAACATGTCTTTTACATGCTTCATGTCAATTGTCTTCCAAAACCTAAAACCCGATTACATTCCAGTGTATCAGGTTTTGAAACTCAAGAGCATCGGAACATACCTTTCAAAAAGCATGCTTCATGTTGCTTGTTTCCCAAAACCCAAAACCGAACCTTTCCTTTGTATCGGGTTTTGAACTTGATAACATCCAAACATGTCTTTTTGCATGCTTCATGTCAATTGGTTCCCGAAACCCGATTTGATAAGAAAACCTTTGTATCGGGTTTTCGATGTGCTAAGCATGATGACATGGCATTAATGTCGAGTTGTCGGGTAGTTGGCACACGTGTCGGAGGAGGTGTAATAAATGCTAGGGATTTATAAATAGTTCAATTTTACACGTCATTTTTACTTGGCATATTTTTCTTGTGTGGATTTTTCCATGCTCCTCTCGACCTCCAAACATTAAGGATGAACCTCTTGATCAATTTCATGATCCGTCTTCGACCATTTTTCAAATTTATTGAAGGTATTTTTCTCTTCTTATTGCTTTGAGGTCTTTAGGATTTATTTTGAAGTGTTCATTTGGAATTTTTCCCTCTTTTATTTTTCTCTCCTCTAGGTTTAGGGTTTCTTGTTTTCTTCATTTTTTGTTGTATTCCCATGAAACCTCTTGTTTAAATTTCATCCTGGGTGTTTTCTTATTTTTCCCATGGATATACTCTTTAGATTGTTGAGAAGAATCTAAAAATCTTAACTTACAAGCTTGGTGGAAATTTTACATGTTCTGACATCCTAGAAACGCTCTTTTACATCGTATCATAATTTATTTTTTCTGGGTGTCCAACATCGTTTGGTTTCTTAGAGTGTTGTTTCTCGGTTTTGACATCTTCCAACTTCAATTGTGTCGGGTTTCATAAAGTGTTCAACATCACTGAGATTTCCTTTGTGTCGGGTTTCACGAAGTGTCCGCATGACCTAGTTTTGATATACACTACAATGTTTGAGTTTAACCAAAGTTCTTGGTAGACAAAAGTCTAGTTAGTGTGGCAGGTTTGTAGGGTTACTCAAAGCAAGATTTCAAGCCCGATGGTTAAACCGAAAGTCATCAAAGCATTTTCCTTTTGGAATTTTCATATCAAATCCCAAGGACAATCTAAGGGTAAGTCAGAGATCAAGAAAGATGAAGTACAAGTACCAAAGATGGAGTCCCCTTCCTACATAGATTGCAATTATGATATCCAAGACACGAGATTTCGGAAGCCTTGGTAACATAGACATGGAAGGATTTTTGGAACAACCAAGGATTCTTCTCGAATCCTTGGATGAAGTCAATAACTAGTAGTGGCCTCCCTCTTGATAGTAGGATTACCAATAGGATTTCAATGCCTTGAGTTCATTCATGGCATGTGCTTAATTATGACTCGATTTCCACGTCGTGAGGAATCAAGCAAGAGAAATCATAGTGAATAGTTTGATGGGGTTACTTTGGTGACCTCTTAAGATTGCCCAACTTTGACGAATATGTTGACATGGATCTTAAGTCAGCACAAAAGCCTAAGAAAAAGATCTTAATTGATTTCATGATCAAGCATTCAAATAAAAATTTATTGATCAAGGCTTTTTCTCCTTATCATTTTCTCTTTGGGGTTGTTTCCCAAGTTTTCCCGTGGAGTGATTTCATCCTTGAAATCGGTGATATTATCCTCCTGGTTTAGTCAAGTATTTGGACTCCCTAAGTCAAGAGACTTCAAGGGTGTGTATATCAATTCATGGTCATTATAAATAAGAACAAACAAGGGATTGATTGGAGTTTCTTATAAGTAATGAGATTGATTCCCAGATGAAGAAAGTCTTTTCTACTAGAAATTTTTATATGTCGTCATATGTCACCTATGCACAGATGGCATAAGAAATTATCCAGGTTGGATGCTTTGGTTAGGGCAACAAAACACATATATTCAAGTGCTAAGCTTCCCATACTTCCACTTGAAGGGTTCTGAGGATGAATTCGTAGAGTGAATGATGCCTTCTTTTGTGAAAATATCTTAGTGTTGAACCTAATCTAAGAAAAGAAGAGTCTCGACAAAGAATGGGCCAAAGTATCAAAATGGGGTTGTATCTTCTTACAATTCAAAAAGTTCACATACCTTCGAGTGGTCATGTACCCGGGTGACCCTTTCCAATTTCCCGAGTTCTTAGGTGATAAGCTAAACTTGATGGAATTGGTTAGACAATTGTTGGATTTTCACAAATTCCAACAAAGTAAGCATAAGGTTGGTGTCTCTCTTCATATTTCCATTGGAAGGTACATGTGCTCAATAGTGGTTAAAGCTAAGAACATGGTGCATGAGCTGCAATACAAGTTGAAAAAAACATGAAACATAGAGATGGGTTTGATTTCCAAGTAGTCCTTAAGTCATATGGGACCTTATATCTACATGTGCCAGTTCATTCTAGAATACATTTGGGTTTATCTTTCGGATGAAGTTACCATCCGAAGAAAGGAAATAATAGTTAACACTTGAAGAGATTCGGATGTTAGATCTACCATCTAAGAAGGCACCATGGATAATGAAAGTGTCCTTGACACCTCGTATGATGGGTTGAATGAAGACCAATATGTATTCCCAGCCATTGATTGGTCCATTCTTTGAAAAGCTTCTATCACAGGAAGAGCCTCTCAAATTCTTTCTCCCAGTGTCTTTCATCCTTGAGGCATGGCTCATTTCTTGGGAATGAGTTATAAAGAAGGGAGTTTTTCAAAGCTAAATACTTTGGAAGTGGACCCTCCAAGGGAAAAAGGAAAAGGATTAAGACTCTTCCAAGAGACCAATAAAAGTTAAGTTTGTGAAAAGGGAAGAGAAAGCAACTTATCGGTGATGAGATCTCCCATAAATGGTACTGAGGTTCTTATTCACCTCCATTACCATAAGCTAGAATGAGAAATCTTCCTTTTAGATGAAAAGAGGTTGGTCAACCTTTCATTCCTCTTTTCCCTTGACATTTAATTAGAGGTAAGGATCCTCTTATCTCTCAATGATCTAATTTGAAAATCATTACCTCCCCCTGTTAAACCTCCTTTGCTTGGGTTTCTTCACTAAGTTCTCTTTGATGAGGCATCTTCTTTGGGCGAAGTATCAAATGGGGTTGTATCTTCTTAAATTCAAAAATTTCACATACTTTGGGTGGTCATGTACCCAGTGATCCTTTCCATTTCCTAGGTTCCTGGGTGATAAGCTAATCATGATGGAGTTGGTTAGACAATTGTTGGATTTTCACAAATTCCAACAAGTAAGCACAAGGCTGCCATCTCCTTCCCTATTTCCATCGGAAGGTACACGTGCTCAATAGTGGTTAAAGCTAAGAACATGGTGCATGAGACTTAAAACAAGTTGAAAAAGCACATGAAGCATAGAGATGGGTTTGATTTCTAAGGAGTCCTTAAGTCATATGGGACCTTATATCTACATGTGCCAAGTATAGAATATATTTTGGTTTATCTTCGGATGAAGTTTCCATCCAAAGAAAGGAAAATAATAGGTTAACATTGAAGAGATTTAGATGTTAGATCTATCTGACATCCCAGAAGGCACCATGGACAATGAAAGTGTCCTTGACGCCTCGTATGATGGGTTGAATGAAGACCAATATGTATTCCTAGCCATTGATTGGTCCATTGCTGAGAAAGCTTCTATCACAGGAAGAGCCACTCAAATTCTTACCTGTACTAAGGCGTGGCTCATTTCTTAGGGAATGAGTTATAAAGAAGGGAGTTTTTCAAAGCTAGCTACTTTGGAAGTGGGACCCTCCAAGGGAAAAAAGGAAAAGGATAAAGACTCTTCCAAGAGAGTAATAAAAGTTAAGTTTGTCGAAAAGGGGAAGAGCAAGTGACTACATCGGTGGCCACTCTCCCACAAATAGTTGAGGTTCTTGATTCACCTCCACCACCGTAACTAGGAAATCTTCCTTCGGAGATAGAGGTTGGTTGAACCTTTCATTCCCCTTTTGGTTAACAGTTCATCAGAGGTAAGTCTTCCTCTTATCTCTCAAGCTCTAATTTCATAATCATTACCTCCCCCCATTCAACCTCCTTTGCTTCAAGTTTCTTCACCAAGTTCCTCAGCCATGGCCAACATCTTCTTTGGCCTCTCACCTCTCCCCACTGGACCCAAGTTAACCATGGATATGCCTCCTCCTTTGTTCTTCATTCCCTGAGTCCATTTCCATGGACACTACACTTGTAGTGACCACCACTCCACAAGAAAACCTTCCTCCACCTAAAGATGTGACCATAACACCTACAATGGGAGAAACTTCTTCTAGTATGCCTCAATGGTTAATAGATCAGACTCCAAGGAAGAGGAAGGTAGTAGTTTGATTTTAGTTCCTCAAGGTCACTCCTACCAAGTTTGCAAAAGAAACCCAAAATAGTTTCAAGGATTTCAAGGATGCCTCGGGGCATAAGTTTATGGAAATTTCCACTCCCGTGGCTAAAAAACAAGGATGATATAATTGTCACCGATTATCAGATCACAAGGGTTGATCTAGGAAAAGTGATAAACGGAGGGAGCACAACAAGATGCACAAGATGTGTTATTCCATAAGTCAAAGGAAACAAAGGCAAACAGAGATGAGCTAAAAGAGAAAGTAGAGCAGCTGACAGAAGTACTACTCAAGCTCTCAAAGCCTCCTGAGTCAACACCATCATCCTCTACTCCTATCAGGTTTGATTTCTCATTGGTACCCATGATTGAGAAGATTAATGAGAAGGGGAGAACGGTCGATGAATGGATCTAGAGGCTACTCCTGTAAGGAAAAGAGGTCATTGATGACACCGTGGAAGTCTAAAAATCCTTGGAGGATATAAAGAAGGATGGAGAGAAAATGGATGATGAATTTTCAGCAGAAGTCGGGAACCTAGAGTTAACTTTTGAAGCTCTCAATATGCTGAAATAGGTTCCGTCCCACGTCTTGATCAAGAAGGCATCATTCCACATGGGGACAAGCATTTTCAATTGACCAAAGCCATTAGATTCAAAATAAATATTCTCAACAAAGCTTGTATCAAATTGAGGGAATCAAGAGATCAATTGGTTGATGGCACAAATGACATAGAAGAAGAGCTAATCAAGATCTGCACTAAAGTGTTAAATGAAAGCTCAAGTATTCTGCCCATTGATGATCTTTACAAGTAGATCCAAGAATCAATTCAACATGAACCAACTTATGGATTTAGCCTGAAATCATTGATAGGTTTGTGAAGATTGAACATTCTTTGGAAACACTGAGGAAACTCAACAAGAGACTGAAGAAACTTCCTGGTAATGTGAGTGATACTCAGGAAACATGTGAAGTCCTGAGTGACCATTCCACCATGCCTGATGAAGATGAGATGTAGGGCATAATCTAAAAGTTCCAAGAATTTTGGGACAAGCAGGCTTTGTTGGAGGAAGACAAAAATGATGAAACAAAATAGGCATAATGTTTCATGTCATTTCAATCCTGAAATCGACATGTCTTTTTCATTTTCGTTTCATCATGTAGAAAGAAAATTTTGACTTGGTCTCCTATGTGAGAGTCAAGCAAAATAGGACTCTCATTAAAAGGACTATTTTCTAGGATTTATCCTATTTTCTCTCAACTCCTTTTATTATAAATAAGGGATGCTTGTGTGTTTTAAAGGGTTGAGATTTTTGGAATATTGAGAACTATTGTGAAGAAGAAAAACTTTGTGTTTTCTTTTAATCATTTGAGGAATAGAAACCGATGTTATTTTTGTAAACTTTGTGTTGTGAGATTATCTTTCTTAAGATATTGTTCTTATGTTCATAATCTTAAGCTATTCTTTGTTTAGCATTCTCGATTATTTTAGTTGTTTCAAACATTACATTACATCTGTTATCTAGAACTCGTATGATTATTTCGTGATCTCGTGTTTGCTCAAAAGAAAATACGTTCCCTCATTTCCTTTCCATTGTGTTTCTTCCATAATAATAATTTCCTTTCTAATCCATTCCTTTTATAAAAACAACAACATCTTCACCTAGTGTGGATATGGATTTCGGGATTCTATCCCAACCCCAATGGTCGATTAGTGTGAATACTATACATATTATTTCTATTGTGTTTTAAATTAGTAATAAACATGTAGCCTCACTGTCTTTGAGGAGGGATTTAATCCCATGTAATGTGGTTGAACCTCATATTTTGGCTTGACAAAATATACAACCAACACAAACTCACCTCAAACCTTAAGACTAGCATTTTAGCCCTTAAGGCCAAAATTGGTAAGGTCACTTGAGCACCTTTATCTTCTATTTTTTTCATTATACCTACCTGAAAATTTTCATAAATCTCCCAAGTATTTTGAAACAACTTATTTTTCATTCTAGAACCTCCACCTCAATACTAAAATAGAAAAAACCCATAAAACTAGGGTTTTTCTCTCTTCCCACAATATCCGAACACAAACTCACCACAAAAATGAGATATGAGTAATCCTTATCAACCTCGATGCATCATAGTTTCTTTCAAATAAATTCTATACACCATACGATTCACTTCTTCAAAATCACTCTAGAACTAGGGTTTTATGATGGTTAATAAGTACTTTGGCTTCATAACGATTGTTCATAAAACTCTTACGATAAAAAAACTTCATTCCACTTGGAAAATATGTTTTAGATTAATGGAAAAATCCCCAAAACCTATGGGTACCATGCAAAGAACACAGTCCAAAACAAGCAACATAATGTTAACTTTTAATACAAATCTTTACCTTTACAAACCCTCGGCTTTACCAAAAATGACATATCTTGCAAAAATATTCACTTTGACCTAAAACTTGTCATGAAGCATCATATAAATTAAAAATCTGACCTCATCTCTTAAATGGTCCTAAAAATCTCTATCCATAGTGACTTTATTGTTCTTACTTAGCTTGTCTTCACAATCTTACTTCCCAAGGACCATAAAACATTAGGAAATGGCTGAGAATATTCCTAAAACTCATCACGCACATCATATAAAAGATAACATTGCTCTTTAAATTCTTCAACATGACTTGCATGCTCTAAATATCATACCTTCATACCAAACCACATGCTCTATGTCTAGGAATATTCATAAAATGACATGACTCAACCATGCCAACCCGTGAACTAACTATGGAGACCTCATATATAGACACTTAGACACCTTTGACACAACATAACAGCCTTACTTTACCTCGGACAACCTTCAACCATCTTGGGAGGACTCATATCATGACCATACACACTAAAACATGTTCCAGAGACCATAGTACTTAACCAAAACATGACACTACCATTCAACCTTCATGTTAGATCTTGGATAACACCTCATGGAGATTGATATGACCTCTACACTCCCTTTTCCACTAATGGATGTGACATCATGGATAAAACCTGACACAATGGCCAACATGTATTTGAATTTTGTGAAACATATTTGAATGTTTTTGTAACATTTTAAATGTTTTAAAAGTTTTTTAACATATTTAAATGTTTTTGTATTTTTGACTCGGTAAAAGATGTAATTTTTGACCTCATGTTCAAACAATTGTAATAATTTCATTCCATTGGTAGAAATGTAGATGATATAATGATATGATGTATCACTCCATTTGTGACTCCACATAACTAGGAAGATGTGAGGGCTCATCACTAAGATCCAAGAAGGACATGAAAAATAGGTGAATAGTGATATGAAAATGAAGATGATGGATGCCAAGACATAAGGTGTAGAAATGAAATGATCCATGAGAGGAAAATTTAACTCATTTCCATTCAATATTATCTAACTAATTCCAAGATGAGTTCACATTGTAGGTTTTTACAAGAGTTAGATCTATTAATGGCCTACTAATTGACAAAATCTAATTGAAGGAATTGTTGTCTCGCTTAACATAAGAAATTTCTTGGAATTCTTTTGAGTAAGAAATTTTGATTCATATTTTCCAAAAAAATTATTTTTTTGAAAATTAACTCCCTATAAGTTTCCCCATGCCACCAACATAAGGCAAGGGATCAACACTAAAGAAAAAAAATATAGGTGAGTAAGGATTCCTACCTCCATTCCCAGTCTCTCACTACTAATGTGAAGTATGGACTCATCACCAAATATTGTGAAGGAGGAAAGGTATAATGATTGATTTTTATTTTTGTATATTTTAATTTTACCTTATACGTCAATATTGTGCTTTTGGGAAGGAACATTTCCCCAACCTCAGCCTCATGTGACTAGTAGGATGCAAGGGTTCAACACCGTAGAATGAGATTGATGATTAAAAATTTCTTGGTAAATAAGTTTGATGTTTTTTGTTAAATATAAATCTTATGCAAAATGAGTATTTTCTATCAAGAAACTTTGAGAAAAAAACCGTAGGTAAAAATATCAAGAGTGGCATAAACTAGAGTGCGGCCTAGACACACAATGTCCTGATAGGAACAAGGTTGAACTATGTTGTAGAGGTGAAGAATGAGAAGATATGATAATGTGATGATTAAGATATCTGTGAATGGATAAAATGATCAGAATTGTTTTTTCCTAGTTTTTCACTTATGATTTTGAAATAGTGCTTTAAGAAGAGGTTTGATACGGATTTTTATTCACTTTTTAGGTTTTATAAATTATACTAAATTTTAGAAAATGAGGATTTGTAATGGACTCCTCAAAAGAGAAGAATTCCATGTTAATAAATGTTGAAGGGTCTTGATTTATAAGACTTGGGCGCATTTAGGTCTTGGTTAATGGAGGGGGATCAAATGATTTTAAATGAATTATCGATAGAAGTATTCCTAAAGTATGATAATTAGGTGGATGATATCCAATTCAAGTATATGTATGAGTAGAGTCTTTGATAAGATCAAAATACCTATGTGATGTGAGAGGAAAATTTTCAATGAGAAGAATATTTTGCAATTCATATTGATCCATGAGAGGCATGATGCGAGGAAAGAAGGATTGATTCCTAGATGTATCTCACGAGGTTCCCTATAGGCCGTAGAGATAAAATATTTAATGTTTCTCCTTCGAGGTAGTGGATTAGTTTTTTTATTATATATTTTAAATTAAATCTTGGAAACGTTGTGTAAGGATATTCTTGGGTATACACACCTCGTAGAGTATACGCATGTGAATGTATTGATACATAAGATTCATCATTGAAGATGTATGCAAGATTGATCATTTGAGTTATTAAGCACATAGAAGGATGTGTTAGTGCAAATGTCTAAACTTGTTGTGGTTGTGTCTTGACAACAAGACTCAGATGTCGAGATATAGGAGAAAGTATTGAAAAGATAGAATAAGGATCAATGGTGTTTAATGATAGACCTTATTTTTAGATTTTTTATTTATATAAATATTTTAAAAGGATTTCTGAAAAAAGTTTAAGATCTTGTTTGATGTTTGAAGGTTGTTTTCCAAAATATCTTAAATGTCTTATTGGACTAACAGATTAACATCCTGAGAAGAGATTGATTGGTTTTGATTTAGAGATACTTCACCATTGTTGTCTTGATCTTATTGAGTTTTATTATGTATAGAATTTGGGACAACTCTCAAATATTCATTAGAAGTTTTGGTAGTTGATGTTTCTTTGGTTTTGATAGCTTCATTTTCAATCCCTATGAAAATGAATCCATCATTAATTAAGTTTTGAATGTAATGAAAGAGACTTTAAAAATTATTAGTAGAATGACATTCGATGTGGTGTTATTCACAATATTATGATTCATTATACCACTTAGGATTGGGTTCCTCATTATAGAAGGGTCTTATGATTGGATATTTGATCATGTTAGCCTTTGCTAATTGATGAAAGGCACTAGAGAGAATTTCTCTAAGGGGTGTAAATCTATTTTATACTTTTCACGAAGTAGTGTCTATGATAAATGATATGATGAAGTTAAAATATACTTTATTCAAGGATTCACCTTGTTCAAAAACTTTTCCCTTTGTGCCATGGATAGTGAATGGATTGGAAAACAACTTCGGATTATCATTGGGTGTTTTTTCGGTGTTATGTATTTGACCACTATATTTCCATTATCAATGAGGTATTGAATGCAATTACAAATTTTCTTGCATTTTTCTTTTTTATTACCATCAATGCGATCAAAATTTCAATATGTGTTAGGTTGATACAAGGATGGCTTAAGTTACCCTTCAAGAAAGGGTTTCATGATAGGAGTAATCACCATATTAGAACTTTTCAGTTGTTGAAAGATGGTTGAAATGTATTCTCTCAATGTTGTATATTATCATCATTTGTAATAACGAGGGGGAGGAGTTTCTCTTCATGTTATGGTGATGGCCTATTTATACTTATTCTATTTTGATTAATTGTTTTGTTTATTTTACACATTTCAATTTTCTATGACACCATCACTAAAAACATTATGGTTGTGATTGAAGTACTTAGATTTATCGTAATGAGTGCTAGTATTATTATTGTTATTATTACGCTCATTATCTTTGGAATGTGGATTATTCAAGACTTTAATAATGAGGTCCTTTTCAATTTGAGTTCCCTTTTGATAAATTCCTCAAAATTGTTGATGCAAAGTGCATCTGCATGTGAAAGTACAACTCATGGTTAAGTTTTAGTATGGAGATGGTAAACACTTGTATTAGCAATCAAACATAGGAACTATACTATGGTTCCTCTCCATCATTGTAAGAATTTGGAAAAGCTTGCATTTGGTCATTGCTTCCTTGCACAAATCCATCATTGTGATTTATGAGTCAAGGTTAAATGAAGTATGTTTAACAAAAGTCTCCATGAGGTCCGTGAAAGTGGTGATTGATCCATTTGGAAGGTGTAAGAAAAATTCCAAAGTTTTTCCCCTTAAAATTCTATGAAAGATGCATAAGAGAAAGATATTATTATATGTCACTTCTTGGCATACCATGATATGATCTCATGGATCATTTTTTCCTTTTATTTTTCAAATTTTGGCATCTCCAAAGATTGTGAGAAGGTTATGTTTAAGATGTCCTTATTGAATGGGTAAGGACACAATTCATCAAAATTGAATTTTTTACGTTCTTGTTGCATGCCTGAAATTTAATGTTTAATCATTTTCAATTCTTGAGAAAATGGTGAATTATTTTGTGGGATAAATGATATATTATCATTCATCATATTTTTTTCTCTTTATCTATCTTAGTATGAGTTTTGAGTGTTTCATCTCTTTTCTTAATGGGTTCGGTACCTTTGGTGTCATTGTTGTCAAATTTAGAGGATATGGGAGCTAATTGTTGTCTCATTACATTGATTTGATTAACCAAGGATTGATCGAATCGGAGGAAAAATCATTATATTTACCTTTATTATTGGTGTTGGTTGTACATGGTCCTCCATCATCATGGTTATTTGATTTAGGTGGTGGACCCTTAGGTGATTTAGGTTTTCCTCATAGGATTTTTAACATTTCCTCATCAAAGTCCGTGAGGAAATCTTACTCTCGTCTAAAGGATATGAAGCGAAAATCAATCCTTATTTTATGATTTAACAAAACTAAAAAATACTAAACCATAATATTATAGAGTAACTGATGTAAAATAAGATAAGAAACTACTATAATTTAGATGAAATGAGTAATAATCTAACAAGATATGAAACCCTAACCGTAATAAAAAGAGTAAAGGAGTTAGTTGATTTGTGTTATCCTAGAATTTTTATGGACTAGGAAAACTGATGAAAAAGAAGGGAAAATTATCACAACTGTACAATGTAAAATTTTAAGTTGTTGGATAAGGTTGGACCAAGGTTCTTGGACTACGGCTAAGGAACCTAGGCACCGGTGAGTGCTAGGATGCACTTGTGATTGTGTAGGAGCTCGAATTTGATTTCTAGAGTTTCTCAAGAATGTCGTTGATAGTCTCTCTTAGTCATTTGTATGTGGCACTTTGATTACTCGAAGATGCCCTATAACCTTTAAAGATATGTTCACCTATAAAACCCTCAATCTACATCACATCCTAGAAAATATAGATGCAAGATGGGAGTTAGACTGATCCCAGAGGTCACCTAACCGAGTGAACTTACGACGATCTTTGCACTACATCTCGAGACTCCATGTAGTTATTATGATTTTGTGTGAGGATTTTACCTTAAGCTTCCTAGTGAAATTTACACTTGATAATGGGCTAAATCTAGAATGTAACAATGTATAGCATATATGAATGGAATAATGAACTTCCCTTCCTATGTATGTATATAGAAAATTTAGTCATTTTTCCCTTGTAAGGGATGCCAAATAGATTCCTTAAAGTGCTTTAGGTGCCTTTAGATGCAAGCTTAGGTGATAGATAGTATGCTTAGATCTTGGTCCCTTATTTTGAACACATAACTATGTATTTATATGATTCCCTTGTTTGAATTTTTTAATTGACAACTGGAAGGATGACCCATAAGAAAATAAGATTCCAAAAAGATAAAAGAGACCCAAAAGAGGCAAGCAAGATAGAAAGAGGTCAAGGTTACTCAAAGGGGATAGGGGATGCTAGGTGCTTAGCATCCTAGTTGGTCGTTGGTGTTTGAATCCATAAAATATAAAGAAGTAATGTTTAGACTGGGTTGTAGGGTGTGTAAGACCAAATACAAAAAAAACATAGACAAAAGTCCAAAGATAATTGTCAATTACTAGTTTCTCACATAGGAATCGTATGAATGTTGGTATATGTTTAGGACCTAGAAGTGTACCCAAGTGTGTTGTTTTGTTTCTACATATTACCCCAATTTATGATTTCGAGTGAATAATCGATAACATACAGTAGTTAGAAGATGAGTACCTAATAACCATGTAGAGTGTGATGGAGAAATGTATGTCGAGTGGATACTTCGAAAGCGTGAAGTGATAAAAAGAATTGTGGACGATAATAAAGAGGAAGTAACCCTAGGGGTGAAGAGTATTGTGTTATATTGTGTTGTACTTGTTGTTGTGCTTGATGTAGGGTTGATTATTATTGCATATTAAGGATAGACCTCAAAAGAAGAGAAAAGAAGTAGTAAAATATATGTCTATGAAATTTTTTCCTAAGTATGTAAAAGTATGTGAAAATGTGTAAAAAGGAGAGTGTTCACTTGATGAATATGAGTGTAAAGGATAGAAATATGCCTTGAAATGTTCTAAAAGAGTGAATTTTTTTGGGATATCTCACACCAAGAGACAATTTTTGGGTGATCTCATGCCAAGAATGAAATTTTTAGTGATCTCACACTAGACACGAGTTGTTTTGGGTGATCTCACACCATAGAAGAACAATGTTGGGGAGAGAGGTATAATTTTACTCTCCTTCCATGACTGCTTCTCGAATGAGCACTACTATACATGGTACATCATGTGTTGTTCAAGATTATTCGAGTTGTACCAAAATATTTCGATTAAAGGAGATTGATTGTATCCTATATTATGAGGCCATGGCATGATCATGTTAAACTACTATGTGAATTGTTATAGAATGCGTTGATCGATAAAATGATTGTGTGTTCCTCGAGGAAATTCACTTCTAGGGAGGAAACAGTACCCGTAGTGCTCTTTAAGCCCAGACACTTGGTGTTTGTGCTATCTTGAGCACCCAAGTTAGATTTTTGGCCATTATGTGATTGTATCTCTATTATGTTCATGTAATGTACATGTTTTACTTATATCTCTCGAGCTTTTTATGCAGGTGACTAATTCACCTAATGTATGTCCCCCTCATTTAGAGTGCATGTGACATTGTTGGGAGTATGTGGTCTAAAGGAAAAGATCTGAAAATGATATGAAGTGGATACTCTGCAAGTGGGAGGGGATGTTCATGGTAAAAAATAAGGCACGTACAAAAAATAAGGCTAGATACATGTGTTAGTAGAAAACACTAGTATACATATAGAAGACTATGTACTAAGAAAGAAATAAGACAAGATAGACCTCCAAAAATTGGATTTTAAACATGGGACATCACTCATAATGTCATAAGAAAATCAGGGACAAAGTGGCCAAAATCATACAATGTGCACACAAGACAAATGGCATAGCCCAAAAACAATGCATACAATAGAAGAAAATTTCAAGTAAAGTGTAAGAGATAACCATGGTGGCATATAGTCCTGCAAAGAAAATTTTACACATGAAGCACTCGTTAACATGTTAGAAAGATAAAAAGTATGTGAATTTGTGTATGTATCAATGTAAATTTATGTGCTAGTAAAAATAGGAAGTATTATATAATAGAACAATAACACCTGTGATGTGTGAGAAAGTAGATTCCCTAGGGGCCTCGGTGGGACTAAGAAAGGATATAGTGTCAAACATTATTGTTGTTTTGTAAATATTTGTAGGAAGTCTACGTTCACAACTAAAGATCAAGTGAACGTGCACGTTTATATAGAAAATATAATGACATAATGGATATTTAACTAACATAGTAAGAAAAGTGTACATGTAAGTATAAGAAAGCAAGAGTAAGTGCAACCAAGATATGCAATATGTTGTGAATGAGTGGAATGGAATGGAATGCAATGTGTTAATTTGAAAGGAGAAGTGTGCCCCCAATAGATGTGTATGTATGAGATGAGTTTCATTTATAAAATACCCTTGAAAGTCAATAATGAACCATAGAACAAGAGTGCGTCATCGGGAAATGGTTTGAAAAATGTGCACTAGAAATATAGATCATGAAGCATAGAGCATGAAGAGTAAATGAGGTGAGGTTAATTTCAGATTTGAACCCTTAGTAGTCAATTATGAACCATTGGAGTAGAGTGTGTCATAGGTTAATGATGATATAAGGTGTATCAAGATGTGTAAGATTGCTTAGAGATAGAAAGTATGTAGAGCGAGGTGTAATAGAAGAAATGGTAGGAAATTAATGATGCTAGGAGGGGGAGGTAAGCATGATGCCCCCTAAGTGGGTGATGACGAGTAGGTTATTTGATGAAAGTTAAGGCAAAGGGTCCTCCACCTGATGTCTTAAGAGATAAAGGTGTGTGAAGATTCTCTAAGATAAGTGGTATATGAGACTGGTAATGTATGTGTGAATGATATTGTGGAGGTGATAAAAACCTATATGAAATATACCTAGGAGGTGAGGCACACCTATGTGAAGGGGCTTCCCGTATGGGGTACTTAGGCTGATAATATGTACTAGTGGACTGAAAAGAATGGGTAGGTCATGTGAGAATGGGAGAACTAGGTGTTGAGTATACCTTAGATTTGAGAGGACACATGAGCCTAGATGTTTTCTCTAATACAAGGAAATCTTCAAAAGGAGGTTGAGGAAATGGTGTGGATGGTGGAACACATTTTAGACTGATAACTTGCTTATTGTGAGTGAACGAATTTGAGACATAATTGTTTCATGGAAATGATAGTTTGAGCGACACAAAGATAAGGAATACCTAAGATCATGTCATAGCCTTTGATTGAAGGTGCACAATGAATGGGACAAGCATGGTGAGAGGCCCAACTATAATTGGAAGCTTTATGTAGCCATAATATTTAGGAACTATATATGAAACATTAGATAGTGGATAATTGATAGCGAAGAAGAGTGCAATAATGAAAACACCCATAGGAACCAATGGATTGATCATCATGTTATTGATAGTATGAGATCTGATAGAAGCATTGATGTGTAGTGTATTATAATAAAATGTAGCATGAAAATCATGATCAGAGAATGTAATGAGTGGTGGATATACATCAATATTAGTAACTAGAAAATCAAGAGGCCTCAATGAAAGAGGATGCATAACATGATATGTATGATTAGAAGAATAATCAGTAGCTTACTTTTCATGCTTAGGTAGAGGATCATTAAAGAATTTGAGATTTTGTTTTCATTGACTGGATTAGATGTCAAAGGCTCAAGAAGCTAAATTTCATTATTGTCAATAAGATCTTGAATGATATGCCCGCTTAAAACATCAATCAATAGGATGCCCAATGCATTGATAATAGTCACATTTAGTATTTTTTCATAATTTCTTCCGTTAGGGCTATATGGATCGATATTTCATGTTGCGAAGCATAATAAGATTACTTTCGATAAGTTGTGGTAATAGAATGCACAGAGCACAAGGTAATTTTGTGAATGTATGATTTGAGGTTGTCATTGAAGATTTTTCATTATCGATGTTTCAATATCTTTAAGATAGAGTTAGCAAAGGGAATATCATATTCAGCCATTGATTTATAAACCCTATGGGTAAATGGAGGAAGTTATAGATGCTCATAAGATACAAACCCACCACTATAGGTAATGGGCATGAGAAGGAAGATTTGAATGACGGTTTCACCAAATGATTTAACAAAAATAAAAATACTAAACCCTAATATTATAGAGTAAATGGTGTAAACTATAATAAGAAACTACTAGAGTATATATGACACAAGCAATAAGCTAATAAGATATAAAACCCTAATTGTAAGAAAGAGAATAAATGACTTAGCTGGTTTTTGTTATCTTAGAATTATTCGGACTAGGAAAAATAGATGAAAATCAAGGAAATATTGTTGCAAATGTGTACTATAAATTCTAAAGTTTTGGATAAGGCTGGACTAGGGCAGCTAGAGTATGTATAGGGTGCCTAAGCACCGATGACTTCACAGAGGCACTCATGACTACGCAAGATCTCATAATTTGATTTCTAAAGTGTCAAAAGAATTTTTTTGATAGTGACATGTATGTGACACTTTGATAGCTAAAGATGCCTTGAAACCTGTAAAGATATGCTCACCTACAAAACCCTCAAACTACATAAAATCCCAAAATAGAAAGATGCAATGCGAAGTCGGATCGACCCCAACAATCCACCTAACGAGTGAACTTACAACCGAAGTGTTACACTACATATCAGAATCCATGTAGTTCTTGTGAGTGTGTGTGAGGATTGTGCCTAGTGAAAGTTACACTTGATAACGGGATAGATATAGAATGTAACAATGTATAAAATGTGTGGGTGGAATAATGAACTTCCCCTTCCTATGCGTGTATGTAGAAAATGTAGTCCCTTATCCCTTGTAATAGATTCCAAATAGATTCCTTGAAGTTCTTTAGGTGCCTTTAGATGTAATATTAGGTGATAGATATTATTCTTAAAGCTTGGTTCCTTATTTTGAACACATAACTATGTATTTATATGATTCCCTTGTTTGAATTTTGTAATTGACTACTGGAAATCTGACCCATAAGAGAATAAGATGCCAAAAAGATAAAAGAGACACAAAAAGGTGAGTTAGATAGAAATAGGTCGGGGCCACCCGGAGGGGACGAGGGTTTTGAGTGCTTTGTGTCCAATCCATAAAATATAAATAATTCAAGTTCATAATGGGTTATAGGGTGTGTAAGACTAAATAGAAAATAAGAAACACGAGATAAAAGGACAAATATAGTTGTCGATTACTAGTTTTCTCACGTAGGAATCATATGATTGATAATATGTGTTTATGACCTAGAAGTATACCCAAGTGCATGGTTTTGTGACTAAATTTTGTCATAAAATGGCTTCTATGGAAAAATTTAAATTTGGTCTTTATCCTCCTCATCGGAGATAATATGGAAAGTATTTGTATTTCCTTCCAAAGGGACTATAATGGTAGTTTATTGATCCTAATTTTTTTGAAAGAGGGTAGGAATAAATAAAGGTACGATAGAAAAATCAACCCTTAGAAAATTTAATGCTAAGATGGAAGAGGGGAAAAGGCTAGAATGATCGAGCCTAAGAAAATGAGATCTAAGAGGGAGGAGGATAAGAGGGTTAGTTTCCCAACTCTTAACAAAATGATGTTAAGATAGAAGGAACTAAAATGGGTTAGATGTGCCCAACCCTTAACTAAAGGAGTGTTAAAAGGGAAGAGAATTAACAAGGTTAGTTTTCTTGAACCTTAAATAAATGAGTGTTAAGGTAAAAGAGAATTTAAAAGGTTAGTTCATTTCTTGAATCTTAATAAAATGAGTGTTAAGAGGTAAGAGGCTTAAAAGGGTGGTTTCTCGACTCTTAAAAAAATGAGTGTTAAGAGAGAAAGGAATTAAAAACATGGTGAATGTGCTCTACTCTTAACAAAATTTGTATTAAAATAGGAGACTTGGAAACACAATGAAAATGTTCGACTCTTAAAAAAGTGTTAAAAGAGGAGACTTGACAATGGAAGGGGAACACTCAAATAATGAAAATGTGAGTATCAAACACGAATATATGATATAAATATGGTTTGACTATATATCTCAACTTGTAGCAACGTGAATACTTAGCAGAGAGGAATGAAGAAATGAAGGTGTCAAAAATTAAACAAATTGAATGTTAATTTTTATAGTGTATGATAGTGAATTCTAAAAATTAAACAATGTAAATGTTAAACTTGAGACTTAGGGAATTGATATAGCAATGTGATCATGATTATTATTGATTGTGATAAAGTGAGTATGAATATGTCAAGACTTAGATGGAGAAGTGCTCGTGTTTGAGTTCGGATATGGATGTCTTCAACTCAAGGCTTAGACTTTGATTACAATGTGACAAGGTGGATGAGAGAGAAAATTTGTATGATAATAATGTGAAACAAAAACAATATAACACGTAAAAAGTGAAAGATATTTTTTTTTGTTTAAGGAAGGCCTCTAATCTTAAATTGGTTTGGTGAAGGTGTGGCTTCCTAGAATAGAGTTCTCTCCCTAAATGTCAGAAATTACTTGAGCGAGCTTGAAAAAGCAAGATAATTTCTCCTAGAGTATCCCATATTTACTTTACCCTTCTTGATACAACAAGAGAATATTTTACTCCACTCAAAGGATCAAACTGGAGTGTCATTAAGAATAATTTTTACGTTAATCTCTCAAAAAGGTGTACTATTTAAGTGGGTGGGTGTTCCCATTTTTTTAGTTAGTTCACTCAAGGTGTTAACTACTTTGGGGTATTAATGGTACTCCTTGCAATGAGTTCTAGATGCTATCCATGTACTTCCCATAGTTAAGCGGTATCGAGAGAATAATCTCATCTCCAAAAATTTAATTAAAATAGTTTTATAAAAATTGTAATGAAAATTTGATAAAGGGGTTTGCTTGATCTTTGAATAAGGAAACATGTAGTTAGTATTTTTAAGAATAGTCATTGTAAGAAAAGTCTTGTAAACAAGAGTTAGATTTTTTTCCTTGAGGTAGAAAAAAAGAGAAAAACTATGAGAAACAAACTCACATTTTTATCCTTAAAATAACTAATAAAATTGCTAGAGAAGAACATACATGTGAATTTGTTATAATTAGTTTCATAAAAATATAATTTCCTGAAATGTAAAAAGGCATAAAAAGTGTTAAGTATGTTTACAATATCATTCAAAAATTATCTAGTGGCGAAAAGAAAAGAAATGTTAATTAAACTTTGATTTAATGTTTTAAAATTAGCCTATTTAATCTAATTGATGAAAAAATTAATTAATCAAATCACTAATTTTAAACTAATACTTAATTTTTAAAACTAAATATACTAATTAAATTAACCAAAGTTATAATAAAAATATGTTCAACCGATTTTTTTCCCTAAATTTAGAGTATGAATTAATTTGAAGCTTTAAATGGCCAAAAATACTAAGTCATATTTTTATGCACAAAGTGGAAGGGGTAAATGGGGAATTTCTGGGATCAACTCTGTCAATTTAAGGTTATGTCGGGTAGGGGATATGGAGGGATTGTAGGCTTAAAGTAGAGGTAGGAGGGAGGGAGAACTCATTGGCATAATGGTGGAGGCTCAGCGATGGCTATTGGGAAGGGTCTTCATGAGTTGGAGTATGAGATAGATGAAGGGTTTGAAGATATGGTTCAACACGAATGTTATGTAGATCCTGGAAGTGTCTCGGTTAGATCGGTGGTGGAGGCAACAGTTGAGAGTGTGGATTTGGGGTAGGGATCAAATCAAAAGTGACTCAAAAACGTGAGGGTGGAAATGAAGCAAGGGAGACTTATGAGATAGGTAGTAAGACAAAGTAGGGGTGTGATCTTGGTGGTGGCAAGGGGATATATTTGTGGTTGCTTACAAGGATCTCAACTAATATGCTAAGTTATGAAGGGAATGGAGAAGTGATGATGAGTTGTAAGATAGCTCGGTGCACTGGGGAGTTAAATGAGAGAGTTATAGGGGATGATTTAGTAGGCTAAGTTGGGATGTAGAGATTGGTAGGGTGGAATGAAAAGGGTAAGCTATTATCTTTATTGTGAGCTCAACCATCTTGGGGAGTTAGAATTGATGTGTAGAGCTGGGAAGGGGCTAAATGTTCCAATTACTCCAAGTTTATCAGTTATTTAAAAATGTATCCATAACTAAAACTATCACTATATTTAGTGATGAAACACCTAAGTTGTGAGAAACTAAGTTATGAGTATTTTTATTTTAAAAACTGATTTTCTCTTTTGATTTGCTTCTAAAATGTAGAAAACACACTCTTGTAAACACAATGGAAACAAAAACACACCAAACAAAAATATTAATCAAATAAAACCAAATTTGTATAAGGGTTAGTAAAGATTAAAACCTACACTAAAAGGTAATAAAATACAAAATATAAATGAATGAAGTGTGGTTCAAGTCCCACCAATCGTGCCAAAATGTGATCATGGAAAATTAAGCATAAAAAAGATAATCAAATTATAAGAAAACCTTATGCTCTATGTTTTCCTTGCAAATCTCGGATAAGATTGTGGAATTTATAAACTTGTGGAACCTTTTAAACGTTGGATTTTGGGTGCTCTTTATTTAATCTCCAAGCGAGGAGTGATGATGCTACGAACACAAATATGACATTGGGAAATCTTCTAATATGTACATATTGGAGGGAAAATAACATAGTTTTCTTGCTTCAATCAAAGAGGATTTGTAAAGGGATAATCTTATAGAGGTTAAGTAGTGGTTTGAGAGTTGTTACACTAGTTGAATGCACATACTAAAAATAACACTTGAGGAAGTTAAAAATTTGAATGAATGAATTCCCATTTGAGGGGCAAGTAAATTAATTCAGGTTGGAATAAGTTACATCAAAAAGGTGGTTGTACATGCAATTTAAATTCCCCACCTTTCTAGGATTCTAAAATTTGAGTCCAAGTGGAGTTTACTAGAATGGTAAAGTGGAGATAATCAATCATTTAATGAAATAAATGTTTAATTAAATTATCTAAAGTGTATAGTAGGAATTTATAGACCCCTAAAATTTGCTTCCATAGTTTTAATGCTAGCATGGTACTAAATGTCATCTTTCTGATCATTTTTGTTATAATTAGAGATTATGCACTAATTAACTAACATTTCTCTCTATTTTGGTCAATTAACAATGCTTCATTAATTAACTAGCATCTATCACATTCGGATGCCAATTAATGACACTTCATTAGTTATAATCCTATTCCAATCAATAAATTAACTATTATCAGTTAATTAAGCCTTTTAATGAAGCATTTAATCAATAAACCCTTTTATTAGTTAAATCCTACTTTCAAATGCTTCAAATCATATCAAATTCCTCCTAAATCACCTCCAAATAGCCTAAAATGCTTATTCTAGCCTATTAATTAATCCTAGTTGATTAATTAAATCATCTCCAACTCCCATGAGTTGTTAACCCACTAGTTAAATCATCTAATCATGGTTATTTAGTCTAACTCTACTTTATCATTTATCCCACATTCATTGGGATTCAAGCTTCTCTAAAAATAGAAAGCTATATATAGGGCCAAGCTCCTACCTTCACACTTTACACCATAATTTTGCTAGTATTATCATAGAGCATATGATTAAGATCTTTCTCCATTTATTTGGAATAGCTTGGTTATCTCTTGCATCCATTCCTTCATACTTGATTAGTAAAGAATGATCTAAACATGGCCTTGTAGCCATTGCTTAGTGAGATTCTTTCATCATCTTGAAGCAACAACACAAATTTGATTACTTGTGATCTTCATAGGTTCACATTTTAAAGGCAATCATACATATATAGTAGGAATGTTTTTAGTTAAATTATTCATTTCATGTTAATTTCATTTTAGCATTCCAATAAGCTATGATCATGATGGTTTTATGGTAGATTTTAGCTTAGCTTTTAGACTACTAGGTGTTAGTCTATTTCAAATTAGTTTTTAAAGTTTATATGCGCACATTTGGCAAGCGTAGTGGGATATACTCCATTTTATTTTTACTTTGATTTCAAACTTCTTAGATTAGTTTCAAATTTTGGTTTACCAACCCTCTTTGCATTTATAGATAAATATGATGTTTCTTAACTAGTCTAGGTGAGGTTGTTTTGTTTTTTTTTTGCTTTTTTCAGGATCAAAAGAGGCGATGTGCTATCAAATTTGATTCAAATTTATAAAGTTTGGAGATTTTTGATAACATTTTGTTAAAAATTATGTGTTTTGGTGATCTACAAGAATCTCTTGCTATTTCTTGACTACCATGCTCTACTACTTAAGTGTGTTTCTACCGCTCTAAAGCTTGCTTGACATCTTACACACTCACGCTACCACTTAGGTGGCTTGCGTAACTACTATTTTGTCCACATTTTGGAAACACTGTATTTGTATGCTCTATGTATAGCTCGTGCTACCACTTAGTTGACTTGCATCACTGCTTCTCTAGCTGTGCTAGTGTGACACTTTATGTGTTTTTGACACAGACTCACACTCTGCGTTAACCCTTCATGTTATAACTCAAAGGATCATGGTATTACATCTAGGCCCATGCTACTACACTACATGATTGTGCTACTACTGCATAGGCTCGCTACTGTATGTGTGTTGAATTTTTGAACTATTTTGAGGTTTTAGTTTCTAATTTTCGTGTTTCTATGGTTTTAAAGGTTTTTCTAACTATTTTTTATAGGTTTTAAATTTTCTATTCAGAATTTATAACATTTTTCTTAAGTTTTTAATGAGAATCAAGTTTTCATGATTTACTTATATTAAGATAAGGTTGTGTATGCTCTTACATTACACCTTAGGGTGATCTTGAGAACTAAAAACAACTTTAGTTTTTCATTTTTCTAATATTTGGTTAATTAGAAACTTCATATTTCTTTTTTTTCTTAAGGAATGAACAATTTATCAAGAACTTGTGTGGCTCATTAATTGCAAATTTTCCTTTACTTTTTAGTTGGATTATTTGTTGTGTATGCTCTTCTCTTACGTCCTTGTACGATCTTGAGAAATAAAAACAACATTTGATCCTCTTTCAAATATTGTGATTTGCTTGGAAAATTACTAATTTTTCCGTATAGTACCATATACCACTTGTCAAAGTCAAAGTATCTAAACAAAATCTAACTACACATGTGTTACAGGTTGAGAATGGTGTACTAAACCACATTTATTAATTCGAAAGATAAAAAATACATCACTTTTTATTCAACACATTGTAATTGTAGGTTTCAATTAAGAGCTATGGCTTGTCTACTTTGAACTAGGGTAGTATCTTGACATAATCCATAAAACTCATTTTGAGGATTACTCTAAGAACCCCAAAGTAGTCCACACCTTTAGATAAATGGTGTATGAAATGTGAAGTGCCCCACTACCCAATTGACTAGTACACCTTTGTGAAATTAGCGTCAAAATTATCTTCACGCAACCCAAGTGAGATAAAACTGAATGCAATTTATTTCTCATTGTATCAAATGGGGTAAAGTAAAGTTAGGATACTCCTTGATAATTCCTAACATGATTTATTGGAAAAATGCACTCATGCAAAGATAATTTGTGACACCTAAAGAGTGAACTAATATGAAGCTATTGACTTAGAGCCAGCTATATTATTTTCATCATGTTCTATTGATCTCTCATGAATAAAAACTTATTTTGGATTCAAAACTTTTTATTTCAAACAAGGGGATATTCCATCGAAGTGTTATCCTAGTTTTATTCATCACAAAACTTACAAAGTGTTACTTTGTCCTGGTTTTCACTTGTCTTAAGACAAGGAAAAACTCTGCCAAAGTTATGCCAAGTATTTTTCATCACCACTTGGTCTACTCCTTTGTTTTCTTATTTCCCATTTGTGAAAATAGAAAACATAATTACTTATATACCACTAGAAATAATCATGTCTACCACTATTGTATTCTAATCACATGACTAGGTTATAATGTTGGAATATGAGTGTTGAAAGTGTGAATGATATGTCTTCATGTTCTAGTAGGCCCTTTGTCTCACACCCATATTAAGAATCATTATCATTGTAGTTAGGTTGTCTCGTCATTGAATTCCTTTTAGTTGTTACGTTGCATGTATGATATCAATAGAGTTTTGATACTTACATCTTGTTTCCTTTTGAAACTTGATCTAAGTCTCTAAGTCGTATTATTACATGTTTGCTCACATAAATAAAAACATTTTTATATACTTAGACTTAGATATTGATCCCAACATTTCATTGAGTTTTTAGAAGTGTTTTCGTTATGTTACTCGCATTGTGGTAACATAATTTTGATAATAGAATATTTATTTTTCTACAAATCTTGATTAACGTGTCCAAATAGTGTTGTTACATCGTATTTTTAGCCTCCATTTTTTAAGACTTGGACTTTGTTTGTATATAAAACTTGTTTTAGTATACCTTGTTGGGAGATCTAGTCAACATCTTCTTAGTATTTAGGTATTTTTATTTTAAACTTGACCTAAGTAGTGATATTATTTTTCACTATTTTCACCAAAATTATACTTGAAAAATGTAGGGAGTAACTATTATTATGATTGGATCATAGTCCTTTACTTGATTTTTGTGTCCTAGATACTTGTTATTACATGTACCTTATCGTTGTGTCATTATTTATTATTTGGTGTCCTTGATTCATATTTCCTTTGGGCTTGTTACCATTATTTGATTGACATTATCTTTTACAATTTGATGTTGTCACGCTACTTGGTTTATCGTAGGGTCAATTTCTAACCAACCTTAGAAAAACCTTTCCTATTATGCTTCCTATCACAAGGATGGGGCATCGGAAATTAGGGTCCAATCCCTTTGTTTTTCCTAGGTTCATTGTATTACATGTACACATTTGTCAAAACTTAGCAAAAACATTTCCTATCAAGCAACTCTTAAATCAAATTTAACATGGGAAAAATTTCCTGTCTATCCTTTGTGTTGTTACATTTTAATAAAAAATTTTGACATTTACAATTGCAACTTGTTGTCCAAAACTTTTGGATCATCATAAATGTGTCATTACAATATCTATTTTCCTTAGAACCTCTTTGGAAAATCACACAAACATCCCCATATTTGCAAAATGTCTAGTGGTTGCCATTATGCTACTCAAATTGACATAGAAATTTCTTCACCATGAAGGAATTCAATCACACTATCTAGGTCTAGGAATTTGTACCCAACAATGCCAAATATGACTAACTATTTCATGGTTACTTCTACTTGCGACAATAGGGAATACAGTTTCAAAATTTCCATCAAAGGATGTCCATCATGACTAAGCCTCATTTGGTTCTTTGTGCTAGAGAACTTGTTTAGTTACCCCTTTCCACACTTTTATCTCATTGTCGGTGGTATGATTCTCGATGATTCCAATAAAAATACTCTTCCTCGAATCCCCTCTCTCCTCAAGACACTAATCGAACTATTCCTCTAATTCAAATCCTAAGTCTTGGTCCTCCATTTCTTCATGAGACCCTATTTATCACCACCTCAATAACATCTTCCTCCTTTGAATATTTGTGTGACTCAAATTCCCTCTAATTAATCATCTAAGTCAGTTTATATGTCGCAATATATGGAATTTATACTCAATCCTATTTGTTTACCAACACTATATCATCTTATACGTAAACCAATACAATCTTCGCCACTCGCGAGACATATAAATCCAAGTCTACTTTGTCTCTTGAGTCATCTTGTTATATTAATCAAAATTCCATAATTGTTGGATCTCTTTTTTCCAATCAATCTCCCATGGTCGACCGTAAAACCATACCTATCAATTTCTTTCAAAATGAAGGAAAAATTAGAGAATATGTGGGGCTACATAAAGATATTCCTCTAGAGAATCATGAGAAAGGATTCTCTTTAGACCTTGGTGAATTCACATATTATGAGGAAGAAGTTAATTCCTTTTATTAGGAAATGGAGGAATACCCTATGATCATTAAACTTGATCCTCATCTTATTCTTTTATCTTGACATTCTTCATTACGTGATGAAAATACTGGTCCGGCATTAATCTATGGCATATCTTCGCATCACTCAATCACTTTTTATTTATCTCTATTCCTCAATTACAATCACACCTTGGGTCACCGCCAGTATCCCATCACCTTCTTTCTATATGAGGGCCACCTCCGAGTATCCCTTCATTGTCTATTCGTGGGTCACCTCCTAGTAGCCCATTATCTTCTATTCTTAAGCCACGTCCTAGTATCCATTTACCCTCTATATTTGGTCCACCTCTAAGTAGTCCTTCATCATCTATTTGTGGGTCACCTCCTAGTAAAACATTATCTTATATTCTTGGGCCATGTACTAGTAGCCCTCCAACTTCTATTTTTGGGACATCTCCAAGTATCCCATCATATTTTATACTTTGTCCACATCCTAGTATCCCTTCATATTCATCTATGGGACACATCCTAGTAGCCCGTCCTCTTCAATTCTTGGACCGTATCTTTTTCATCCATCACATTATCCTTCTATTAATGATTGTAATAAGCCATCCATTATTTCTCACATCAATTCTAAATGTCCACTTTATTCTCCCACTTCTTGGGATTAGACAAGTCAAACATTATCTTATAAGAAACCAAAACAATTTCTTTATCAAGATAAGATAAAAATTTCCAAGAGCTCCAAATTTCCCAATAATTTAAACAATCATAAATTTTAGAATCAAATGTCACTCAAGAATGCACACCAACGCAACCATAAAGTATGACATAAAGTGGATAAACCTATGGATAGGAAACTCAACCTCCCACATACGAAATCCATGTTTCAAGATAAATCGTAGTCATTTGTTGAATATGAGATCACTACGATCATCAAGATTAGAGATAGTATGAATCTTGATAAGAAAACATGCCTAGTCTCCCTTATCAAGAAAATCAAAAACATTAAAAACAAGATACAAACAAGCAAAGGTACAAAGATAAAACATTACAATTAGGTATTGTATGGACATGGATGTTATTTCTTCCCTTTCTTTACATTCCTTTGCAAGTCATGCACCATTTTCATCCCTTCGATGATATTTTGGTTAGTTTATTCGCATGAATTTTGTGACATTTAGCTCTATAGTATCTATTTGACCTTGTTCTTTCATCACCTTAGTAAGTTAAAGAATGAATGACCTCTTAGGGATCCTATCACTGTCTACATCTAATAAACTTGTTGTGAAGAAATATTGGACATATTTATTGACACTATATAATTTCGTCATCGCAATCACTTCCACATCCTTCCATCAAGCCACAAATGGTTCTTAGCCCATTTTTAAAACTAATCGAGAGAGGTGAAATAATTTTTAATAAATCAAAAATCAAAAGAAAAAATAAAATAAATATATAACTCTCTCTTAGGTTATTTCTAATATCTCTATTGGGGCTATAGAAGCTTGGTGATAGTAAAGAAAATTTGTGATTAGAATAAAATACATCTCCATCGGGGATATGGACATCTAGTTAGCAATGAAGATCAATGTACAAATCTCTTTCCACCATCCATTCACAAATCAAATTTGAAAATAAATCATTCCTACACATTGGCTAAGGTGTCTCCACTTGTTGTCTATAAAATCTTCCCTCTAAAAGGTAATAAATCTCCATGTGCACACACCGGATCTCGATGAGCTAAGAAGATTAGTATGTTAACAAGTTTCTTTTTTTTGGACCTTTTCGGACTCATGATTTAGTCCATATCTCGTCTCATGATTTTTTCCTTTGGCTAATCACTTTTTTGTCACTAATCTTCTAACAACATTTTCCATATCCTTTCATAACATTTGTTGTTCTTCTACTTTGTTCATAACATCCATGTGTATAATATTACCTTTTTGTCATGTTTGGGGGAAGCTTTGACATGTTAAAATAATATTCTACTTCTTTCTAACATGTGTTTCTTGGCCATCTTACACTTTGGGGCACGTTTTCTCCTTCCTAGCACATCATTGGTTTTAGTTCATCATCATGTTAAACCTCTCCATATTGGCCCCGATCTAGCTTCTATGTGTGAATAGTTTTACTTTGTATATTCCCATCTAAAATTGAGGGAAACTTTTCATATTCACCTTCTTGCACATATGGGTAACATTCTTCCTCTTGTACATCTCATCTATCACTAGGGCCATCCATGTTTCTTCATTTTCCGTACATAGCTTCGAAAAAAATTTAGAAAATTGTAAAAAAATTCATATAAATTTTGAAAATCCCAAAAATATCAAATTTGTTTACTTGGAAAAATAATAAAATTCAAATACACTACATAAAATCATTAAAAATCCAAAAAAATGTAAAACTTCAAAAAATAAAAATTTGGTAAAAGCATGCACGCAATCAAGTCTGATCGAATGCATCATCCTCAAATATCAAAAAAATCTACAAAAATCTTTCTTTGGTCCTTGTTCCTATCACAATGACTCATAGATCATTTTGATCTCTCTCCATTCAAAAATTTAGTTTTCTTACTATGTCTATATTCTCTGGAAATGTGTTGTTTGGTATTGTTTCCTATTACATGATGGATTTTTCATGGGACCCATGTGTCCTCCATTATTCCCATCACATATATCCTTTTCTTAGGTACCATTTTCAACCCTTGTCATTACACATGAACATTCAGAACTAAATCTTGATAACAAAAACATTAGTATAACTGTCATAAATGTTTGTTGTTTGAGTATGTGTGTTTGTACTTGTTTACCTGTTAGGTTAGCTTGTTTACTTTGTTGTATTACATTGCATTATGTATGTCATAGGGGTTAAGCATTTTTAGAAATGAAAAAAATTTAGTATTATATATTTACATGTTATTTTAAACTTTTGTTGTATGCTTACATTTTAATAAGGGCCGATGATGTTGATCATAAGAGAAAAGTGATGAATTTTTTTATTGAACTAACTGGTTGCAAAATATATTTTCATTTTCATCTATCAATTCTCATTACTAGTAAGGTTTCGTCCCACCGGATTCTTCTATCTGTTCCTTCATATTTTTATTGTTGATAAACTTCTTCTATCACCCCATCGACACTTGAGGGGGCATCTATCATTCTACTAAATTTTATTCAAAAATTTATTGTTTACACTTGTCTACTATCTTTGAAGTGGCATTGCTTATGGCACCCCAAATATAGGGCAAATGTAGACACCTAAAATCCACTTCCACGGTTTTAATGCTAAAGTGGTATTAACTATCATCTTTCCTATAATTTCGATTATAATTAGTGATTATCCACTAATTAGCTAACATTTCCTCTATTTTTTCAATTAACAATACTTCGTTAATTAAATAACTTATACCGCATTCTGATTCTAATTAATGACAATTCATTAGTTGTAATCCTATTCAAATCCATAAATTAACTATTATTAGTTATTTAATCTTTTTAACAATGTATTTAATCAATAAACCCTTTTATTGGTTAAATCACACTTTTAAATGCTTCAAATCGCATCAAATTCCTCTCAAATCACTTCTAAATATCCTAAAAGCTTATTCTAGCCTATTAATTAATCCTAGGTGATTAATTAAATCATCTACAACTCCCATGAGTTCACTAACCCAATAGTTAAATCATCTAATCATAGTTAGGTAGTCTAAATCTACTTTATCATTTATCATGGACATTCATTGGGATTCAAACTTCTCTCAAAATAGAAAACTATATAAAGGACCAAGCTCCTACCTTCACACCATACTTTTTCTATTATTATCATAAAGCATATGGTTAAGAGCCTTCTCCATTGATTTGTAATAGCTCGGTTATATCTTGCATACGTTCCTTCATGCTTGATTAGTAAAGAAATATCTAAACATGGCCTTGAGCCATTTCTTTGTAAATTATTTCACTATCTTGAAGCAACAACACAAATTTGATTGCTTGTGATCTTCATAGGTTCACATTTTAAAGGCAATCATACATATATAGTAGGAATGTTTGTAGTTAGATGATTGATTTCATGTTAATTTCAGTTTAGCATTCCAATAAGCTATGATCATGATGGTTTTATGGTAGCTTTTATCATAGATTTTAGACTAGTACGTGTTAGTCTATTTCAAATTATCTTTACAAATTTTATATGAACATAAAATTAATTTAAATAATTCTAAGGGTGAGATAGAATTAGCTTAATTAATTCCAAAGTCCATGGTTTTAAATGATAGAATTAATTTAAGTAATACTTAAGGGATGCATTCTAATAGGATAAAATTGACTCAATTAATTCTAATGGGATGGAGTTAATTTAGTTAACTCCTTAGGGATGTAAATAGGATATTATAGAAGTATGAATGTATTTTTTTAGTGTCTACAAAAGTGACTGTTTTCTTAGATGATATACAATCTTTCAAAACAAAAAAAGGGAGGGGTACTTGGACTTAGATCAACAATATGGGTTTTTCATGGTACATTTATAGTGGGGGTACCATTGGGAACATTTATTAGGATAGGAATTTCAACTTTCGGTTGAGGTAGGTCCCTTAATTTTCTTGCTTCTCAAATTATACTTCTTTTCCTCAAAAAATCTACATCTATCAAAAATACCTATCCTCTTTAGAAGGACTTCTCTGTCATATTTAATTATCAATAGGGATTTAAGAAACTAAAATAAATGATTATGAAGTTCCAAATATTGAGCCATATCGGTCTCATCATTATCATTAGCTAAGGTAGGTTTTTCACAGGAGTATGAGGAAATAAACATTTATTAAAACAATCAATGGTTTTTTCTTATTAAATTGCTTCAAAATTTCCCCAATAGATTAGGAATTGCTTTATTATCTCTAAATGCATGTTTTTTATCATTTTTACCCATAAGTCTCTTTCCTCTATCATCATTTTTATTATATCCCATAAACATATTTGTATTTTGACTTTGATTTTGATGTTGATTTCGAGGGTTAGAAGACAACCCCTTCTTAGCCCTTGCTAATTTGTAAGATATCCTTTACTACTCCTACCAAGGTTTTAACTACTTCTTCCAAATTAGATGACTTAATTGCTTTTGGTTTTCGGGGTTGATGTGCTTTACCCCTTAACTTTTTGGAGGATTACTAACGGCCTTGATGTTATTTTCAATTTGGATAGCCATCATAAATGCTTGTCCCGAATCGACATTGTCCTTATATCTCAAATAAAAGGCTTTTTTCTTGTCAAATGCATAATAATATTTTATTAAACAAGATTCATCACTGGGTCTTAAACTAGTTGGAAATATTGTCAAAGTCTTATTGAATCTTATGTTGAAATCCTGCACACACTCATTAGGATTCTTATTTATATTTTCAAATTTAGACAAGAGGAATCTAGGGTTAGTTATATCACCATATTTAATCCTAAAAGAATTATTCATTTCATATCGTTTTAATTGACCCATGAGGTAATGCATTAAACCATTCTCTAGCATCCTCTTCTAAAGTGTGTACAAATAACTTCAAACAAACATCCTCATATTCCATTTCATAATCATCCATAATATCTAAAGCATATTAGGGTGTTGGTCACTATGAATAACATTATTACCTTGAAATTTCATAAACATATTCCTAATTTCATTGAGAACCTCATTTGGATACCCAATCATGCATTCAAAATTGATAGGTTTAAAATAATTATCTCCAAAAGGAGCACGGGGAAGAGGATGATCCATATTCTTTTTGACAACATTTTCTATAGGAGGATCAACTAGGTTTTGAATAAGTGGTATGTGAACCAAAGAAGTATGATCAGTATTATGGAAATTTCTTGGAGGAATAGTTCCAAGACCAAAGACCTATTCTCACTTGTGAACAAATGGGTAGGCTTGAGACAACTCTTAGCAGATTTGGGTGCGAAACTTGTTGAAACAAGGAGTGAAGGTGCTATCCTGGGCTATTTGGATTAGATCTATCAAGAAAAATAATAATCCTCAATTAAAGGGGGATCACAGAACTCATATGCTTGAATTTTTACACCTTTTGAAATCTGAAATCTTATTGTCTTCCAAACATGTTCCATTCTTCTTTAAGGCATTTAACTCAAGAATAAGTTTCTTAATAGCATCTGATGTGAATAATGGCCTTAGTCCTTCTAGATTTATAAATTTAAGAACACTAATACCATATAACAAATAACATAACTTTGTTCTCGACCCAAAACTTAGGATGGATTCACCACTAAAAATTTACACTTAAGAAATGATAAATCAAGATTGACAATGCCCTTAATACTACTCTAAAAACAAAAACATATGATAATTGATAAACCCTTAAAAACCCATGTATATCTAAATAAGTACTAAATATTAAATGGAATCACCCATGAATGGTGTTATTGACAAAAAAATAGATCTTGTGAGAACCATTTAACTCATAATATTTGAGGATAAATCACAGAGAAACTTCTTAAAAACTAAGAACTAATAAGTTTTGTTTGAAATTGACTCTCGATCCTTCGCAACGGTGCCGAAAATTATCGGAGATGTTGAAAAGAACACAGGGAATGTAATAACAACACAAAATCATACGCTTTGGGGAATTTTAAGTAAAACCTTGATGTAATTAGATAAACCTTTAATAATCCTAAATTTCATGAATCAGCTTCCCCAAAAATGGTGCCAAAATCACATTGACAAGAAAATAGACATGTAATACCACCACTAAATGAAATAGTTTGAATGATTCATGATGAAAACCATAGAAACAATCTCAAAAACAAATTTAGACACTTAATTAACTAACAACAAAATGAGAGGATTTTTGGTTCCTAGTATAATACCCTAAAGAGGAAAGCGGTGAGAAAGGAGAAAAGATATACCTTTGAAGTTTCATTTTATAGCTAAGTATGGGTCTATAAATTGTATGTCTTAACTATATATTATGGAAATCATAGGGAGGTATGTGACTAATGATGTGGTTTTTATCCTATTACTTTATGGTTCTACCTAAACCAATGTGACAAACATGAGGGTGGCTTGAAATAGAGAGGAGATAATATGTTTTAAACCCTTAAGCTTGTTGGAACCTTTTGTCAAAAATGTTAGGTTGTGGAGCTTTTTTCATGTGAGAAAGTGTTGAAGACTATACACTTTCCATAGTTGTCTCGCGAGGTTTAGGGGCACACCCCCAAGAATTTTTTTTTTTAACGGCCGTAGAAACGTGCCTGGTATACCGGGAAATGTACTTTTCTCATAAGGATAGGATTTTTGACCCATAGGTTTATGGAACAGCTTTGGCCCATGGTTTTGATACCCACGGTTTTTTATAAACTGTGTAAGTAGTTGTCTACTTATACGGTTTTATGCATATTGTAGGATTAATGTAACATTGCAGATGTGTTTTGAATTCAGGCCTAATTTATAGAGTTTGTTGAGCATAGCTCAAAATAAATCTAGGTATTGTATTGTGAGTGGTGGCTTGTAATAAAATCTAAGAAAGTGATTCTTGGTGGATGTAGCCCAAATTGGGTGAACCATGTTAAATAGTGTCTCTTTGTGTTGTGTTATTTTATTCTACACTTTTATTTGAGATCTCGTAATATTTTATGCATATTATTTTCTATTGTTGCGATTCTCGTGAAGGATTATTCCACATATTTTATCCCTTATTTCCTAACAATTGGTATCAAATCCTGGTTTGGTTTGTTGAAGTGTTGTATCATAGAGAAAGTTTAATACTAAGTGGGACTTATGGCAGGTGGTGGAATATCAAGGGTCGATAAATTCAATGGGAAGAATTTCAGTTTTTGGAAGATGAATATGGAATATTACTTTTATCATAAGGATCTTTATATTCCGCTATCTCGAGAAGGTGAACAAACCTTCGAGCATGACAGATGTGGAATGGTATTTTCTAGATAGGAAGGCACTTGGTACAATCTAGTTGTGTCTTGCATCTTCAATATTATTTAATGTTTCAAAGGAAAAGACTATAAAAGAATGAATGGATGCATTAGGGAAGTTGTATGAAAAACTCATTGCCTCTAATAAGATATTTTTAATGAAAAATTTGTTTAATATGAAGATGTCTGAGAATGGTTTAGTATCGATCATTTAAATGATTTTAATACCGTTGTAAATATGTCTCGCTTCAAGTTATAATATAATTTGATGAAAAAGTTAGGGCTTTATTATTTCTATTCTCTTTACCTTAGAGATGGAATATCCTGTAATGACGGTAAGTAACTCGGTTCCAGCTAACTAAAAGTTGAAGTCCGAGGATGTTGTAGGGGTGATTCTAAGTGAGGAAATGTGAAGAAAAATCTCTGGGAAATCTTCTACCTCGGGAATGCTCGACAAAGTGGAAACTAGAGGGAGACAAGAATAGAGGAAGTCTGTGGAAAATCAAAGGATTGGGCAAGGTCAAAATCCAAAAGCAAAATAGTATGTTGGCACTATGGAAAGTATGGACATGAAAAGAAGGACTATTGGGAACTTCAGGACAAGAAGAAACAATAGGAAGAAAATAATTAGGCAAATGTGGTAACAGTAATGTATGTCGATGCTTTGATTCTTTCTTTACACAATATTACTAATCTTGGGTTTTAGATTCGGGGCTTCTTTCCATGCTACTCCACATAGGCATTATTTTGTTGATTATGTTCAAGGGGATTTTGGGCATATTTTTCTTGGTGATGATGAGCCTTGTAGTATAGTTGGAAAAGGATCTATTCGGGTTAAGATGTAGAATGGGAATACATGGCTATTGAAGGATGTCAGACATGTGCCTACTTTAAAACAAAATCTGATATCGACAGGCCAGTTGGGAAGTGATGGTTGTATTGTGATATTTACAATGGACTCTTGGAAGGTTACCAAGGGTGCTCTTGTGGTGGCAAGAGGTAAGAAGGTTGGAACCTTTTATTTAACCACTTATAGCACTAATTTTTGTAATATTGTGGCTTCAAAAGTAGATACAACATTGTGGCACTATAGGCTTAGTCATATGATCCATAAGGGCATGGAGATCATAAAGAAGGATTTTCCTAGATATATACAAAAACAAGTTTGGAGTTCTCGTGAGGACCGCATATATGGGAAATGGCGAGTAAGGTTTCTCAAGGTTGGACCTACAAATAAAGAGAGTAAGTTAGAGTTGGTACACTCGATGTGTGGGGATTGGCTCTGTATCATATCTTGGGGTTCAAGTTATTATGCTACTTTTATTGATGATCCAAAAAGGAAAGTTTAGGTTTATTGTATTAGAAACAAATATGATGTATTTGGAATTTTTGTTAAATGGAAATCCTTGGTAGAGAATGAAACAGTCCTAAGCTAAAATGTATCAGTCGATAATGGAGGGGAGTATTACATAAATGAATTTAATGATTACTTTTCTAGGAATGGAATCCCTAGAAAAAGATGGTTCTAGGAACTCCACATCATAATGGGGTGTCGAAAGGATGAACAAAAAAAAAATGGAATGTGTTAAGAGCATGAGGTTACATGTAGGACTGCCTCTTTCTTTTTGGGAAGAAGCGGTGAGCACAACTATGTACTTGACAAAAAAAGGACCCTCAAGTGCCTTGGATGGAGGCATACCCGAGGAGGCTTGGTATGGTGAGAAAGTTGATTATTCATTTCTTAGAGTCTTTGGATGTGAGGTTTTTTTCCATATAGACAACGATGATAGGACCAAGCTAGAGGCTAAATCGTAAAAATGTGCTTTCATTGGTTATGGTGGTGATGACTTTGGATATAAATGTTGGAGTATTAAGGAAAAGAAAATCATTTAATCTAGGGATGTGGTTTTTAAAGAGAAAGTCATGTATAAGAAGTAGTTCCAGAAAACAGGAAGAATCCAAGAAAGAATATGCACTAGTAGAGGATCTTCTGGATGGGAAAGTGACACATGAATCAGTTCAAGAACCTCCTCAACAGAACCCCAAAATCCTATATTGAAGAGGTCTTCTAGGGTAAGAAGAGAACCTGAACATTTTTCTCCTTCTCTTTATTATTTATTACTCACTAATAGTGGATATTTAGAGAGATTTGATGAAGCAATGCATGTGGATGTCAAGAAGAAGTGGGAGAAATCCATGGATGAGGAGCATTAGGATCTTATGGGGAACCGACATGGGATTTAGTGAAGCTACCCGAAGGCAAAAGAGCATTACGAACAAGTGGGTGTTCGAGTCAAAGAGAAAAAAAAGAGGCAAGAAAATAAACAAAGCCCGGTTGGTGGTCAAGGGGTTTACACAGGAAAAAAGGTATAGATTTTGATGAGATTTTTTCTCCTATAGTAAAAATGACTTCTATTAGAACTTTTCTAGGAATATTTGTAGCAAAAAAGACTTGCACTTAGAATAACTTGATGTACAAACTACATTTCTGCATGGTGATTTGGAGGAGGAAATATATATGCAACAACCGTGAGGGCTATGAGGTCAAAGGTAAAGAGGAGATGGTGTATAAATTGAAGAAGATCTTGTATGGCTTGAAACAAGTTCCACATCAATGGTATAATAAATTTGATAGCTTTATGATGGAGGAAGGTTATATTAGATGTCATTCTAACCATTTCATGTATATAAAGAAATTCAAGGATGGCGCTTATATTATCCTTTGTCTCGTATGTGGATGACATTTTGGTTGTAGTTAAAAACATGCAGAAATAAAAGTACTCAAGAAACAACTAAGTGATTCCTTTCTATGAAGAATTTGGGGGAAGACAAAAAAATCCTTGGTATGAGGATATCTCAGATAGGAAGGAATGAAAGTTGAATTTATCTCAGAAGAGTACATTAAGAAATTCTTCAAGAGGTTTAATATGTAGGATGCTAAACCGGTTAGGACTCCTTTAGCAGACATTTCAAGTTATCAAAGGAGTAGTGTCCCAAGACATAGAAAGAGAGAAACCATCGGTGGTTGGTAGTTTTATGTATGCCATGGTGTGTACCAGCCTAATATTTCCTATACAAAGGAGTGGTGAATAGATTTATGAGTGATCCAAGTAGAGATCATTGGCAGGTAATAAAGTGGATCCTTTAGTATTTGAGAGGGACCATGGGGATAGTTTTTGCTACAGTGGATCGACACCATTTTGTGTGGTTACGTAGATTCATATATTATTGATGTAGACAAAAGGAGGAGCATGACATGTTATGTTTACACTGTAGGTGGGACAACAGTGAGCTAGATTTCACGACTACATAAGTTGGTGGCTTTATCAACCATAGAGGTTGAGTATGTTATTTCCATAAAGGCAAGAAAATAAATGATTTGGTTACATAAATTGCTTGAGGAGTTGGGGCATAAAGAGGAGGAAGGAAATTTTCATAGTGATAGTCAGAGTGTTATACACCTAGCTAAGAACTTTTCTTTCCACTCTAGGACGAAGCATCTACAATTAAGGTACCATTTCATCAGACAACTTTAGACGAAGAGAAGTTGAAGCTGAGAAGATTAATACCCATGAAAATCCTACGAGACATGATGACCAAGATGGTCAAAAGCGAAAAACTCAAGCTATTTTCAGCCTTGGTTGGTCTTCACAGAAACTAGTGAAGGGTTTAGAAGCTTTCTCGCAGGAAAACTAGTGTCCAAGTGAGAGATTATTAGGTTATGGATCCTATTTTTATGTGAGAAATATTTGAATACTATACACTTTCCACAAAGCTTGTCTCACTAAGGTTCGAGGTGTAGCCCTTGAGAAAATAATGGCCTTAAAATGTGCATGATATACCCGAAACGTGTTTTTCTCATATGGGTAGGATTTTCAATTCATAGGTTTATGGGATGGTTTTAGCCCAAGGTTTTGATACCCACAATTTTATAAAACTGCTTAAGCAGCTTATCTACTTATATGGTTTTATGCATATGGTAAGATTAATGTAATATTGCAGATGTGTTTTGAGATCGTGTGTGAATTCTATAGAGTTTATTGAGCATAGCTCCAAACAAATTTGGGTATTGTATTGAGAGAGTGGTGACTTGTACTAAAATCTAAGCAAGTAATTCTTAGTGGACGTAGCCCAAATTGGGTGATTTAAGATTTGTAATATTTTTGCATATTAGTTTCTATTATTGCGATTCTATGAGGGATTATTCTCGTGTATTTTATCCCTTATTTCCTAACAAAAATTACACCCTTGTAATTTTGAACAAATTATCAAAAGAATTAGTCATTTTTGTGCCCAAGAAAATCCATGAGACACTATTTCACTCTTCAACAAAGAAGAAAGAATCTAATGTTCTGCAGGTTTCCTAACCCCCAAAAAAGGAATGAGCAATACAAGACTTAGAAAAAAATAATAAAGTAGATAATGGCCTAGGTTTACAAGAATACATGACGCATGGATAACAAGTTTGGTATTCCATGTGGTGGTGGAATAATGCTCGAAAAATTGACTAAGTTTGAACCCATTGATTATTAATGTTCTTTGGGTTTATCATGAAACCACGAGACATAAGAAATTATTCATTGAGTTATAAGTTGTGGGTCAAATAATTATACCCTCACAGATTGGTGTGATGTATGACCACTTATCAAGGAAAGTGAGGAGAAAGGCTATGAGAGTCCACAAAGAGAAAATTTTAAAAGTCACGGTGAAATGTGTAAAACAAAACAAAAGCCTTGGAAAATATCAAATACGCACTGAGACTCTAAACTAGAAGGCTAACCACCCCAACCATAGTAATTTAATGAAGCACAATGTCCTTCTCTATAGACTAATGGAATGAGATAGACTCAAGGGGTCATTCTTTATTTTTGGTTTTCATCTGAGGATGTCCATGCCTATACTACAAGCAATCTTTGTAAGAATTCATGGCACCCATTCTTATCCATCATATTTTAAGGGGATAGATTCTAGCTCAAAATTCATTGCTCCTCTCTCATCCTTCTCTTTCTCCTTTGTATGAATTTTATAAATGCAAGTTCTTGCACACTTTATAAGGGTTATTCCCTCATTTTCCTTAACATATTTTTAGAATCTTACCTGTGAAACTCAAAAATTCATGCATACAAATTTTGTAACTCATGAATAATGATTTTCTTTCCTAATATTTGTTTGTAATATCTAAAAGATATTTTAATTCAAGTTTGGCTATCTATTTCCTTCAAATATTTAGTAGTTTATGTGAATGTTCTTCCCTCTTGTATATCATGTGTTCTTTTACCATTATTCGTTGAACTTGTGTGAATTTCACAATCCTAGTCTCGTGATACTACATTTATTTCATTTCAAATTGGAGGAGTTCCACCTTATTTTTTTGTTATCACCACCCCTTTTAGCTTAATTTTTATTTCATTGATCTCTCTCCTAGTCCCTTGGAATTGTTAGTATAGGATTAGTTATAGGAGTAGTTTTAGCATTAGAAGTAGGTTGTGTCATGTATGTTTCTCCAAATCCACATAATGAGGAATATGGCCTTCTCTAGAGGTCTTTCTCAAGCCGCAAGTCATACACTTAGAGAAAATCCCATGTTGCCTCAAAATTATGAATCTCCATTACTCGGAGGAGGGTGAAATTTTGATCTCCAATGTTTTTGGTACACCCAAAGGGACTTCAAATGAGTTTAACTTCATTACTAATAATTTTTGATGTGTGACTTAGTGGTTTCATCCTTTAAAGGCATTATCCAACACATCTAGAAAATCATCAACATTTAATATTTTGGTTTCGAGTAGCTCTATCCTTCATGTTTCATGAGAAGAGTGAAAAAAATCAAACATATCCAAAGGTGAACCATTTTATTATCTCTAACTTTCTCCACGTAAAAGAAAAAAAGAAAGATCTCCACATAGATTTGTGGCTTCCTTAGGTATAATTTCTTCAACTCAACCTCCAAATAGATCATTTTCATGCCATATTATAAATCTCATACTAATTCCATTCATGATGCATCAAAGAAACCTTACATTTTTAAGTTTCAAAGGAGGAAGCCCATTTCTTTTAGTTGCAAAAAAATGGCATCCCTATAGCTAATTTTAAATTATTCATTTTTTCCCCGGTGAAAACCTCACTTCCGAAGGTGATCATATTCAAGATATTACTAATGTGTGTTCATTTCACTTAGTTACCAAAGATGATGTTATAATTAGACTTCATGTTTCTTCACTCAGGGGGTAAAACACCTCAATGGTATAAAAGCTTGATACCTTCTTCTATTCATAATTAGGATGAACTTGGGACCACTATCTATTAGCAGTTTGATGAGAAGGTGGAAAATATTTTACTTTTAGAGAATTTGAATACAATCAAGTGATATCCTAGTGAGCTCATGGAGGAATTCAACTTCGGTTTCGAGAAAAAAATTTGACACAATTCCAAAGGTTTACTAATACCAAGCTCTCAATGTTCATTTTTATACTTTCTTAAATTTATAAATTCATATATAGTTGTAATTATTCAAATTTTGGGTTCTAATTGATTACAAAATTATTATATAATAGCTAGTAGGGCTGGGAACTACTTAATGCAAGAAGTAAAATTATCCACTAGATCTCCAAAGGCCCATTTTTCCTAAATTTATACAAAATACTTAACCTATCATATCCCCTATTTCTCATCCTTCTACTTCATCTTCTACCTCCACATATGGTTCCTATATGAAACAAGATGAACTTGAAAACCTTAGTGTTCATCTTAAAAATATAGAAAATGAGATTTTCTCCTTCAAGATACAATAATATCAAGCTTCTCGAATTATCCTAACACTCCTCGAGGATACCGACAATAAGGTTTTCAATATAAACATTAGATATTTCCATAAGATTACATGCGAAGAAAATATCCTAATGTAGATCCACAACCTCTCATAGCTCCTAACCTAAGTAAATACATTTTTCTAGTTCAAAACAATATGGCTCAAGGATTTAAATAGTGTTATCCTTGTGGTCAACTGCATAATCAATATACATGTGAAGTCGAATCAATTCTTTGTCGAAAAAATCTATCATGGTTCAAACACCCTCTTACTTGCAATACCAATCCACGTCTCCTTCAATAAAAATTGTAGAATAAATGCAATAATCCATCGTTGAACCTAACTTGATGCTCTTTGGAATTGAATATTTTTTTGGTTAATCAAGACATGAGTAACTTAAATCAGACCACAACTTCATGTGGAAGACAACACAAGTTCAAAGAAGTGGAAAAGAGATGTAATATCTCCTCTTCCTTTTCCCCCAACTCTCTATAGGGATCCCAATAATTCCATGGAATTAAGTAGAAGTTCAACTTCATCCATTCATCCATGGGTTATTCAAAAACCACAAAATGAAAAAGTTCCACGGGATATACTAAACCTATGAAACACTATAGATCCAAGGAATATACAAGTTCCATCAACCAAAGAACTTTTGTAGGTAGAATAGAATAACAAATAATAATTCCCTTCTTTATTACATAAAGTTTAGCGTATATGTCTAAACATTACGTAGAAGGTTAAAAATAAAATTATTAATGTCACAATGAAAGATGCCATGTCTTTCCCATCTCAAAGGGATATATTGCAATAATCCTTAAAGTAGCTTCCACCTCTAGAACCCGTCATGCATAGAGTAGATTTTATGCTTAACATATGTTAGTCAAGAGAGGAATATTTAAGTTCAATAGTTAAACCTCCTCCATTCTACATGTGTTCATAATTTCATTATAGACTCAAGTGCTAGTAATTCATTCATGTGAAAGAGGATTGCAAAGATCTTTGGAATTGAGTACAATCCAATTTCTAAGGGTGTTTTACACTTGATGGATCAACATTGCAAGTATTAGACGTAGTTAAGGATATGTAATTTACTCTTCATGTTTTACAAAGCCTAACAATAATTCAATAGATTTATATGATTGAATTTCCACCATTATCCACCATTTTCCTCTCCAAATATTTCACATCCAAGGTGGGCAGATATTTGTTTTCAGATTGGTCTCATATGCTACTAAGAACAAGGTATGGAACTATATTTACTAATAAATTTGAACCAATTTCATCTTAGCATGTGGAATTTCATGATCTTAGTCTTCTTACTGTTAATTGCATGATCCAAGGAGAAACAAGTAATGATCCTTATCCCACTAAAATAGTGCATTCATCATTTTCAATTCCTGACCTTATGCTAGATGAATGGGAAAAGGAGCACTATGAATTTAACAATTATGACATAGTTTTGCAATTATATTGGGTACATATTACATCCATGAAGAAAATTTCACCATCCCCATGCCACACAAGGAAGAAGATAATGATACTTCTAGGTTATGGAAGATGTATTTTGATGGTTCCAGAAAAAAATGGAGTTGGGGAAGGTGTAGTTATTTTTCCCTTGGGATAGGAAATTCCTCTTCACTTGTAGGTTACAATTTATATGCTCCAACTCGTGGTGGAGTATGAGGCATTAGGTCCATGGTCCCGATTATAGAAAAGAGGCACATAAAACATATTCATAATTAGAGACATGGAATTTTTTTTTCACTAAGTCAAATTGGTATGCAGCCAAAAAACAACATTTTAAGATCATATAAGCATTGAGTTTGGTACCTTCTAGAAATTTTTGAAGCTATCAACCTTCGAGTGGTGCTGCAGAAGTAGAATAAGGAATAAGATCAAATGGAAACCATTTGTTCTTAGTTCTCTCGTAAGTGATCTTATTAAAGGAAAGAAAAATATTAATATGGTCGTAATACCATCTATTCCATATAATAATGTCAACTAGGAATTTTTATAATAATGATAAAATAATCCAGTTTATTCGTAATGAGGTCAAATTTGCAATCCAATTTGTAAGGTAAGTATAGTGATCATATGATTCAGCTACAGATAAAAAAATTAATTCAAGGATTAGTTACCCTTGAAGACATATTCATTTCTTATGATGAAGTTAAAGGTACAAATAGAAGCATGTTTTTGGGTCAAGAAGATTGCAGGTCAGTCTCCATTGCACAAGGGAAACAAATTTTTCTTGGAAAGGTATGTATTTGTAATGAAGAATAAGATTATGTTTCCCTCTATCAAAATTTCATGATGTGTTCTCATGGAATTATGAGTATTTAAAGGGTTTTGATCCTAGTAAATGTTAACATACCATATATTTGGATCCTAAGGATAAGCCTATGAGACAAAAACAAAGAACTATGATCCTCGGAATTGAGACCCTTGTGGGGGAGTTATCCAATATCATTAAATCAAAGATAATATTTCCTATCAAATCTTCCTCTTGGGTGGAAAATTTGGTCCCTATTAGAAAAAATAATGGATAAATTAGGCTCTATGTTGAATTCATGGATTTGAATAGGACCTCCATAAAATATCATCATCTTCTACCTTTTATGGATCAAATCCTCCAACAAATTATAGGATATAAGAGACTCTCCATACTTGATGGCTATACAAGTTTCAATCAGATTAATATCAAGGAAGAATATCAATAAAAACCATGTTCATAACTAGTTGTGGAACATACGCATACTAGAGGATGCCTTTTGGTTTATCTAATGGCGACATCTCCTTTTAGAGGGAAATAGATATTGTTTTTATGGAATCATGGAATCATCAACCAATTCTTCCTTGTATTTTTATATGACATCAAAGTCTTCTCAAAGAAGGTCCAAAATCACGTGGAGTATTTGGAGAAATTCCTTGAGAAATGTAAATATTTTGGAGTATCATTGAACCCCAAGAAGTGTGTTTTTGTAGTTCCACATGGTAGGTTTTTTTGTCACCTTGTTTCAAAAGATGGAACTGTAATTGATCCGTAGAAGAGTCTCTATCATTCTCTCTTTATCACTATTAAATAAAAAAGTATCTTCAATCCTTTCTAGGAAAGATTAATTTTGTTAGGAATTTCATCACTAACCTTACACGATAAATCGACTCATCACTTTGATGTTGAGGAAGGATATAAATCAAAACATAAATTTCTCAACCTCAAGAACTCATAAATCTAGATTTTACAAAGGATTTCATCATTTATGTTTATGTTGAAGATCATAGCATAGCCACGGTTATCACCAAGAAAGACAATGAAGACATGGATCAGCCTATGGCCATCTTTAGTCAAATAATGAAATACTTTGATACAGGTATAGGAATTTGGAAAAATAGGATTTTCCCATCTTACTAGATATCAAGACATTCAAACCCATGTTATCTATCAAGTGCATTAAAGTTTTATTCTCACATCCCGTTGTGATATATTTCATCATGAGGGTGGAAATTAGTAAAAGGTATCCCTATAAAGGCGACTAAGATCATGGAGTTTGACATAACCATCAAGAACATGAAGTTGGTTAGAGGCAAAACTCTTTGTGAATAACTTGTTATGGATGCTAGGGATAATGAAGAAACATCCTTATTTGTAGATGAAGAAAAAACAAGTAGACGTTAAGGATCCAAAATAATTGAATGGTATTCAACAATAAATCCCACGTAATATAGAAAACTTGTGGTATGATTAAAACCCGCATAACATAGAGAATCCACGTGATGTAGGAACTTAACTTGGCCACATCAATTACATAAATAACATGGAAAATTTCTTAATAACTATAATTTACCCTCCTAGTTTGAGTAAGGAAAAAATAATACACCTCAAATTACAAGAAATTCCTTGTGTATTAATTTATGGTATTATTTTCAAAAGGAATTTGGATGGTTTTTTGCTAAGATAAAGTCTTGATGAAATTACAAAATGGTTTCTTGGGTGTAAATTTCTCATCCAAGGCTATAAAAATGAATATCCTTAGATCAGGATACTTTTTTCCCACATTGTTCATGGATGCACATCAATGGGTTAGAAAATGCAAATAATGTGCATTCTTTACAACTAAGAAGAAGATAGTGTACCTTCCCCTTCATCCTATTCAAGATGTTGAAACGTTATCTTAGTGGGGACTTGATTTCATTGGCATGATTAATCCTCCTTCAAGTGTGGGTCACAAATGGGTCTTGATGGAAAATAATTACTTTACCAAGTAGAGTGAGGGCATACCACTCAAGGAGGATACTGATTCAATCATCCTTAACTTTTTAGAATGCATTACAACAAGGTTTGGAGTTCCTCAAACTATTATTCATGATAATGCTAACGTATTTCTAAGTTCCAAAGTATCTTTTGGTCCATTAGAAATGGATTTTACTTGAAAAATTCCTTAAATTACTACTCATAAGGTAATGTATTCACATAATCAACTAATTAGAACCTAATCTGAATTGTGAAGAGGACTATGCAGGTTTATCAAAGATAATGGCATACTAAAGTGAAGAATTCTCTTTGGGATGATAAAATCACTCCAAATAAATCAATTGGAAACTCCCCATACAATCTTGTATGTGGTATAGAGGATAGGATCCCATTTTCACTTTAACTTTCTTCATTGGAAATTTCTAAACATTTGTAATTTGAAGTAACAGTCAAAGAGAAATTAGGATGGAGGAATTGATTGAAATTGAAGAAATGAAGCAATGACATGATGTTGTATATTGTGTCTTTGGTTTTGTAATTGATAGCAAAGGTCATTAATGTTAAATTTATTGTAAGTGTCATATGATTTGAGTTTTCATTCATTTTCAAGTTTGAATGCTGATTGGTAGTGTCCAATCTCGGTGTCTAGTCATGGTGTTTAGAAATGGTTTTAAGCATGGTCAAGCGATTATGATATTTACAAAGGTTTTAAGAGAAATGTCTGATATCAAGCATGGTTATTATGATGTGTGAGAGATTTCTACATGTCAGCAAGTGGTCATCATAGTATGTTCATGAGAAGTCATGGTTCAGTCATTTCATTCTAAGCCTTTTCCTAGACCTAGTGCATGTAATTTTTCATGGTGTCATGTGATATGAAGAAGGTTAGTACTGAAAAATCATGGTAAAGGTGTTATGATGTTTCATATCATGTTTATGAGGATTTTCAAGTCATTTTTAGAGATTTGATGATGTTTCATAGTCCTTTGAAGCAACTTTCCTTAGAACAAGACTAGAAAGGGAAGGTAAGCCTTAGTGTTTAGAGAGTTAAAGATGTATTTGAGAATGTTTGATAGTTTAAACAATTAGAGGAGGTTGTCATGGTTTTTTATGCCAATTTTAACTTCAATATGATGATATTTTCTCAACATATGAGGTTTTGGAAAAACCGAGTTCTAAAGAAGGCGAAATCCAACTCGATGGGTTACTTCATATGCTCACCCACTCACACACACTTTGAATGGGACCTTGTGGATTTTAGGGATGATATTTAATTGATCCAAGAGTGTTTTTCAAAAATAATTAGTATATTTTATTTTCATACATTTATGAATAATTGTTAACAAGGAAAACAGGTCTAAACCCTAGCTAAAACCCTCCTAACAGAGTAATATGGAAGATTTACATTTTATGGTATTAAAATTAAGTTTGAAAGAAAATTTTATGTTTCATGTTTATAGATAATTCTTCTAGGCCCATTTTGGTGGTGTTTTGGTGTTCTAGCTATTTTAGGAAGTGAGAGAAAACCCTATTTTGTGGAGATTTATAACTCCAATGCTGATGTGGAAGCTTTAGGATGCAAATTTAAATGTTACATAATATTTTTGATATGTGATACATGGAAATGAAAAATTATGAGTAGGTATAGTGAATAAAATTGAAGATACATGTCTCCAAAGTTTCCCTACCGATTTTGGCCTTAAGGGCTAAAAATGCTAGTCTTTTGGTTTGAAGTGAGTTTGATTTTTTTGCATCGTGAAGAAGTGTTTTATGTTCTTTGATAGCTTGTATACATCTTATATGTTGTGTTTTATCTCTTTTAATGGTATGATGGGGTAGTTTTTAGTCAAATACCTATTGGTATAATGGCTAGCCCTATTAGGCCTCTTAATAAGGCTTGATGAAACATGTGTGATAGTGTGTTTTCTCCGCATGACATATACATATTATTGATTGAGAAAGTGAATCAAGGCTCCATTGATGTATTCCATTATTTTTGTGAGATTTTAAGTTTCCTTAGAGGTTATGGATCATGTTTCTCTCAAGACTAGTTCTTGAGCCCATTTTGGTAGTTTGGAAAAATTTCAAAGCTTGAGTTGGTTGGAGACATTATGTTATGATTTGTGGGATGAAATGAGTTGTTCCATAAATTATACTTATATATAGTTCCATTTATATACTAATTGAGCCTTGATGATGATTTTTACTATATGAACACAATTTTTTTCTTGGATTGAGTTGTGGATGCTTGAAGACCTAGTTGTGCACATTTACTTCTTGGAGTGTGTCATGGTAGAGAATTTGGATGTTGTAGATGTTCCTAAGAATTTTCATGATGTTGAGATGTTTTCTCTGAGTTATATTGTGCTTCTTGTGTCTTTTAAAAGATTCCTTGTTCCTTTTGATATTTTTTGAGAAGCCTCTAGATTTTGGTATTTTCTTGACCCTTTACGACCTACTTTGGTCTCTTAAAGAGTATTATATGATGTTTTTATGTTATTTCATGTTTTTATGACTAGCCTACATTGTAATGGCCTATATAGATGATATTATAATATTTTTCATGTATATAAGAGCATTGTATTAGCTCATTATGACTAGTTGTGAAGATGGGGATGTGAGTTAACCAAATGAGGAAGAAGAGAAGAATAGAGTTTTCAATGATAGAGATAAGAAGAGTGATGAATACCTAAGAAATATTGAAGATAAGGGTTGCAATTTTACTAGACATAATAAAAAGAGATGGGAATATTTGAGATATTTAGGAGAAAGCATGTTTGAAGAGGTATTTGAGAGAGAGGAGCTGAATTTGAGATCACTATAAGTTGTGGGAGAAATATATATTATTTGATCATCCATTTTAGGTGGTTGAGTTGGTTTTTTATCACCTTATGGGGTTATAGTCTCCTTGCAGGATTGGTGTCCTACTAAACTAGGGGTTAGTGCTCCTTGTGGGGTTGATGCTTCACTAAATAAATATTGTTTAATGTGTAATATTCATGTGAAGTACACTGTTTATGAGTAATATTAGCATAGGTTTCAGTGGTTTTTATTCCCTTGATGGTTTCCCACTTATATTTGGTGTCTTTTGTTCTCTCTCTTGTTGCATGCACTTGTGAATGTTTAATACACACCTAATAAGCTCACATGGTTTATGGATATTGAATGGTTGAATTGAATGATGAATGTATGTAATGGTAAATGAAGTTAAAATTGTTGTATGAATTATTCACCCCCTAAGTTACTGTATTTCTAATAATGTGTATCGAGAGCTAGGTCCTTATGAAGCAAGTTTAACAACTTGGAGGAGATCCTAGAAGCATAATGGGAAAATCATCTAATGTTGAGACTTCATTGGTGACCTTGAAGAATAAGTATGAGATTTTTGAGTCCCTAATCTATGGATTTCAAGAGAAAATCAGTTGCATGGAGGTTGAGCATGGTCAAGCCATCAAAGATTTGGAATCTCAAGTTGATAGTGTGAAAAAATCCCTAAAGGAAAAATAAGAAGCTTTCCTCATATGTTTAGATGATTTGAGTTCTTTAAAATATAATGTATAAGAATCGTATAATAGGTTGAAGATGTATGGAAGGTTGGATGAGATCTTTAAAACTCTAGATAAGATCTTGGAGAGTCAAAAATAGCTTGTGATAAGACATACATAGGTTTCAAAGGAGAGCATATGGAGAAGCATGAAGATAACATTGTTGGACCAAGTACTCAAGTAGACAAGAAGGAGACAAAGAAGACAAATTCAAGAAGTTATAACCCTATTAGAAAACCCAATGCAATGAGGTATGGTTCTTCATTTAATGGTTATTTTTATACTTGTAATGGTTTTGGTCACAGAGCTAGAGATTACAAGAAAAGTATCTCGAGAATGAGTATTCATGGAATGGTGAAATCTCCTTTAAGGGTCAACGTTATTCATGTTGTGAGTATGTTTATAAGGTAGATAAATATTATTAGAATCTTATCTTCTATCATTCAAAGAGAAAGAATGGTGTTGTGTGCTATAATTGTCATAAACAAGGTCATATTTCTAAATTTTTCTAGGGTTTCAAGCTCCCAAATTGAAAGATAATAAAGTGTTCAAGAGAAATATCGGTCCTAAGAGTGATTATAGGAAAGAAAAGGATATTGATCAAGAAAATAAGGTCAAGAGAACTAATTATAAATATGATATGCTGAGTATGATATCAAAAGATCCAAGGAATGATGACAAGGAGGATGTTAAACAAGGTCATGTGATGCATATTTCATATCAATCTACTAGTCAAGATGAATTATTTTCCAAGGTTAAAAAGGTTAAGAAATTATAAAGTGTAGAGGATGTAAAGGAGAAGGAGTTAAAGTCAATCAAGATGCCAAAAAGTATTGACAAGATCAAGGAGGAATTCAGGATGGTCAAGCCTAATAAAATTCATAGAGGAATGCTAGACCTAATTATAAATGAATAAAAACACGTGTGTCCAACAAGTCCCCGATCAGAATATGAAGGGTTTACATATAAGATTATCATTTCTGAAAATGAGAGGGTCTCAAAGGGTATTAGCAAAATAGAGAGAGAGAGGATAGATTCCTTGGGCTCATTTGATGACTACACTTTGTTTTATCACACTAATTGGCTTGTGTGTCTTCTCTAGGCTTCTAAAATACATTCATCTACTAAAGGAAGCATGAGTTTGATGTTTCTTATATAATTTCAAGATTTACTTAAAGCTCTAATGGTTCTATCTTGATAAGAGAGTGATAAAGGTATATCTATGTTCAACATTGTCCTATAACATATATGAATAAGTCAACATGGCATAAGGTGTGAGTATGAAAAAGTTAAAAATTATAGTCTTGAGTTAAAAAATTGATATCATGACCTATTTTAGATCCATTCAGGGATCATGTGATAATACTGAAAAATCCTTACCATGATGGTCCATGTATGTGTTTGGTATTTTCTAGAAGGTGCAAATAATATTGTATAAGTAATCTATTAGATTATTATCTTAAGAGGATGCAAGGTTTTCATGAAATATCTATGAAGGATAAAATGAAGCTTAAAATAGGGTATTCTAGGTTTACATGTGATCTCAAGTTCTATGAAGGAGTTATTGGGAAACAAACATGAACATAAATGAAGGAATGCGTGTCAAGGTTTGGAAAACAACAAGTTTCTTCTAAGATGGGTTATGAAGGAAGATATCTAGGCATAATTCATGATCTAGTGCTCTTAAAGTTTCAAGGTATGATTCCAAGTTATTTTAAGGCCTCAAAGTGAATATATTACCCCAGGGAAGGTTTTTTTGAGCTTGTTGATCATTGTGCTAGAGCATAATCTAAAGAAGTTGAAAGTATGTCAAGTTTTGTTGAGTCTTGAATGGGGGTATTGACTATGTCTCAGTCCATTGACTCATATTTTATGTTGTCTCAAGAATGATCATGTGTCTTGGACTTAGTGTGAAGAATTACAAAAGCATAAAATATGAGGCATGTCTCTAAGTTTAATCTCTTAAAGAGTTAGAAGAATAACAAGGTACAAAGTTTTTTTGTTCTAAGCAAGAGTAAAGAGGTAAGATAGAGATATGATTGTCATGATCTCATCTGATGAGAAGTGTCTTAAGGATTCATATAAGGTCTCATTATTGAAAAAGGTATGCTAATAATTGAGAAGAGTTGAAAATTCAAGGAATTCTCTATGTTTATGCTTTCAAGATAGATTAGTTATATTAATTCCATGAGAAGAGTGTTGACAGGGTTCGGGAACATGATATCAAGAGAAAGATATATTATTTCTACTTGTATAATAAGGTTCATGGTTTTGTGATTTCTTGCAAGTAATGATGCATGGGGAGAAAATTCATGTGCTATGAAATTTGTAATTTTATGAAATAAAGGCAAAAACACTAAAAGATTGTTTCGAACTATCACATTTAGACATGATCCATTTCCATGATTAATGCTTAAGGTATATGCTTTTATACTTGCATAGGAAGTTATATTATATTGAATTGTTGACATGGGTAGTTATTATATAGTGCTCTATTTGTTTATTTTTATCATGTGGTAAGGATAAGTTTGGCATTGTTGGACTTGAAAGTGTGTGTTAGGGATCGGGGTCCTAACGAGATGTAAAGGAAATGTTTGAGAGTAGATTTTGTTGATTTAGTATGGAACAGACCTAGATGGTGATGTATAGTAGATATGGATCCAAAATATGGAGAATATATATTCTCAGGGGGATATGTGTTGATGCTTACATCAGGTCCATGGATCTCATTAGTTATTGTTGAGGTCAAAGAAGAGAAAGTATAATCCAAGGTGTCATGTGAGCAAACAAGTTTGAGTCTTTTTCATTGTTTCCATTGTGTCTTATAATTTTTTTCATGTTGAGTTGTCATTATATCCTTTTTCATAGATGTCAAAGGGGGAGATTAGCATCAAAAACATGAAAAAGGGAGTCATGTAGGTGCATTGTCTTGAGGTTTCCATCAATGTTTCTGAAGGTGGTTCCCATCAATGACAAAGGGAAATTGGCCTTTTTTATTTGCTGTTTTCATTGATGGAAAAGGAATTATAGATGTCATGTGAGTCACCATAATGTTTCATTCATTGTCAACTCGAAGGTTGATTGGTAGTGTCCAATGTTTGTGTCTTGTCATGGTTTTTAGGCATGGTTTTAGGTATGGCCAAGCTAGTATTAGATCTACAAAGTTTTTATGAGGATATGTGATTTCTTGTATAAGGATGTGTTCCTCGATTTAGAAATCATGCTTGATATGTATTGTAATTTCCTTGCAGATTGCAGATCTTGACTGAGTCAGAATATGATTAGACTCTTTTATTTATTTCATTTTGTATCTGAGTATTAATCTGATCTCGGAATGAATTATAGAATTATTCATCTATAATATCTAGTCTTGGATCAGTGGAATTGATCCAAGTAATGCTTTAAGTTTGTTTGTGATGAATTAGATCACAGACCTTGAACAGGTTGCAAGGTATGGAAGCATTGATTAAGCTGGTCAGGAGTATGACTCGGGCTGATCTTGTGAAATAAAATTGGTTCCCGATATGGAAGTATATCTGGAAGGTCTCGATTGTGGACCGGGTAATATTTCGTTACATACAATTCTGCAGCAGAACTGGAGCTAACTCTGTTCGAGAAGGTATGATACAGGTCTTTCTGAGTTTACAGGACGAAGACCTAACTGGAATTATTAATGGTTAGTAACCTAAAACTAAAACCTAACCTAGGGGTTAGATTATTGTTAATCTAACCTAGACCTAGGCTATGTGTTAATATCCTAAGTTAGTAACTACGTGTAAATTGGTTAGTATGGGTATTACCCTAAATTCTAACCTAAGTTACTAACCTAACTATTGAGGAGGATGTAAAGGGGCCTATGGAGGGGTGCGAACCATGGGCGGCGTTTTCTATGGCAATTAATGCTGGGGATAAGGATGAGGGACAGGTCATGGCGGAGGCTTAAGCGACGGCTAACCTGTGCAGACGTGGCAATTTGCTAAGTTTGGAAATGAACTTGAGTTTTAGTTGGGTACTGCACCACCCCGCGGCGGTCGGTGGAAGTTGAGTTTAAGCGGGAAAGTTGGTTTAATGGCATTCAATATTCTCGGAAGTCGAGCTCGGAACTCGCGAGAAGGCATGCAAACGGAAATTTGGGGGTTTGTTTGGCTTGTCGCGATTTTCGGTCTTCTCTCTCTCTCTCTGCTTGTTTACTGGTTCTTCGCACCAGTTCTCTTTGTGTTGCATGGCAAGTATGAACTGCTCTAGCTCTTTTCTCTGTCATGGAGGATATATATGTGATGGAGATAGCGAAATTTTGTTGGTCGCTTTATCTTGGAAAAAGAGAAGGAAGTTTGAGCTCTTCCTGTGGTCTACTTCGGAAATTTGATCAAAAATCCAGGCATGTTAGGCCCTAACCTTTAAATAGCTTGCTGTCTTTCAAGTGATTTCATTAGAACAACTCTGTTCAAATGTTTTGAGAAAATGGATGATTTTCTATGGAGATCTTGTTTGATTTTGGTATTGTATCTCTTCTGGTTCGATTTTTCAATTTCCTCTAGATGGGTGTTTGTTAAATTCGAATTTCGGCTCTATTCCCTTGTGTATTCTTTCTGGTTTAAATATGTGAGATATTTATATATTTAAAGGTATGAATGCTCGGCCTGTTTGGCATGAACCCGTCGAATATACTTGTGTAGGGTATAGACCACTGTTTTGTTGTCGATTTTTGATCGCCAATACTGTTGTGAAACAGTAGGGAAGGATACTGGTGTACCTGTTTGATTGTTCAGTGTTTTAGGAAATTTTGGAAACTCTGTCGTGGTTTTGTTGATAGTGACTAATGATACTTTTGGGTTTCATTTGTTTTCTAATTTTTGGCTTGGGAACAGGCAACTGTTGTGTTACCGTAGTCTAAACGACCCAGTGGAAGTTGTTCTTCCTTGTTATTGTGGTAACGGGATTATTTGTTGACTGTGTACAATATTGATACATCTATACTTTATTTTTACGACTCAGTGGAGTCCATGATTGAATCGTATATTGCTATCTACTGCTGAGAATGTAGATTCATCTTAGAGTTTTATTATTTGATTTTCGTGGAAGCCTTGTAGAGAAAACAGGTCTTGAGGCCGCGGTTATTTGTAATAAATAATGAGTATAGATTTCCTGAGTATGCATTTGCATTCCTTTTGTGTAAGCTGTTCGAAAGCTTCGAAGCGGCTCAGTTGATTTCCTTGCTTTGAAATGGGTATTCGATGGCTTACACTTGTTTAATTCTGAATGATTACCATGGATGGCATTGAAGGATTTATCAACCAAGTTTATCTTAAGATGTTGTTGGGTTCAGCGGTTATGGGTATTAAAATCGATGGCAGTGCACAGTGTGAATATACAGATTTATAATTGTTGCGATTTGAATGACTCTGTGGAGTCGATTGAATGATTACGTGTTTAAGTCACTGTTCATGGTTGAAATCAGAGATTAATTTGTTGTCTGATTCTTTTTATGCTTCGTTGATGAATATCAGTATGAATTCATATGCAACTGTTGAATTGTTACCTCTGTTTGAATCATTTGAATTCTGGAAAGGTAACTGGTACTTCTGTCTCTTTCTGAACTTGACATTTGGACACTGTCTTTGTCATTGTTTGAGATCCCTGAGCATGAATATTTGTCTCGTGTTCTAGCTTCTGCTGAAGTGAACCGTGAATATCAAACTTTAGATTTGCATGCGCCAAGGTAAGTATAGATTTGCTATATTCTATTCCGTTCACTCCTGTCTGATTGAGACTGAGCATGTTCGGAAATTTTGAGTGATTGTCTTGGCATAGTTTTGGGAAACATCCAATTGCCTAAGGCAATATAGTCTATTGCTGACCGCATTACTGGATTTCTTGATTTCGAATTCGGGCCGTAAAGCCTTGTTGTGTTCGAATTTTATTATGACAGTGATTCTTCCTGTTGTTTGAATGACTTGTTCGTATGCTTACTGGATGAATGTATTTCATTTGAGTAGACGGTACAGTAACGAACTTATGTGAAAGGAAGTATGATTGATTTGGTTCTTTCTCTTCTTTTGCTTATTAGATGATATTTGTCTAACAGTGGGAATTTGTTTGTAACATATTGGTGGAATTCCGAATTGTTATGTTATTTCCCTTTTGGAAGAATGAAACAATCTGACCAATGTTGTGATTTTGGATTCAATGATTGTTTGGGTGCATTCGTTCCTTGTTTCTTATATTTGATGAAATATTAGAAAGTGATTAAGACTATTTTGTAACAATGACAGAGTTACATATTTGTAATCATTTTGTATTACAAGGGCATAGTCTGATTATGTTTACTTATGTGAATATTTGACCTCATTTAAACAGGGTGTTTAATGAAAACAATTGATGGATTGCAATTGTTTTAAAAGTTAGTGCTTATCATGCTCAGTTCATTGAACTGACTCATGTTGACTATTTTTGCAGATGGTTGCCGTAAGAGGTAAAAGCAATGCAGATCTGACAAGCTGATCAGATTGTTTATTTGATTTATAATGAATTACAGCTTGATTTTATAGATGTACTATATGTGAAAAGATGTTTCTTTTCCGTTGAGCATTGTATCAAGTATGTTGTTGCATAAAATGTAATTGTATAGTTTTGGAAGGAATGGAAATAAGTGTTTGATACTTATGTGTAGTATTCTATTTCTGAAAGTTGACCTTCTTCGGTTTATGTAACGAAGGGGCATTGTTATCATTGTATAATATGGATGCTTTTGTGATTGACAATGAAAGCTTGCAAGAAAATGAGATTGAATTCTTATGAGTGTTTAGTAGTTCTAATTTGTTCTAGCAAAAGCAATATTGGATTTAAATAATTGTCTTTCTAGAAGATAGGTTAAAAATGAGCCTAAGGAGAACACTAAACAAGCTGGATTAAATTACTAATCCCTAGTCCTAAGTATGACAGGACAATATTAAATTGGATTCTTAATCATTTATATCTTTATACTAAAAGTATGATATAAATTCAATTAAGAGAACTGATATACAATCAAATGGAGTTCAGATGGCAATCTCAAGCAAAGGTTATGAGATATTGTCCCATTCTGTTGCTTTAGAATCAGGTGTATTCTAATGACTCCTTGATGAGAACTTGACCGTAATACCTCTACCATGTAATGGGTTTTATAGAGGAGGGTCGTCTTAAGACGAAGAATCCAGGGATCGGAAAGGCTAACCTTAGGGTAAGGTCTTTAAAGTAATTTAAACTCAAGTGCGTAACGCTTGTTGTTGAGTAGATCTTTTCGAGGCGGATTTAAAGGTTGACGACATAAGTCAACTGCAGGGCTGTATCTCCGAGAAGATTAGGATCTTCTCGAAGTTACAACAATGCAGATGACTTATGGCGACACCCTTTGCATTGATCGCTAAGATTTACACTTGATTTCGCACGAGTTACCCTGGGACCGATTAAGAACGTGGTCATGTTATAAGGCTGCCTAGGAGATTCGGGGTATCGTGACACACTGGTTGAACTGCAAGGTTGAACCAGTATGTCATCATATCCCTAATCCTCGTGGGCATCCATATAACATTATCACCTTGTTAATCTGCCTCCGAGTGATTCAGTTGTGAAAGGAAGGACTGACAGTAGTCAGTGTAAGACATTCTATATAACATATGAATGGGGTAAAGGACGTATTCCAGATTGACGAGTATGCCGTTAAGGAATACGAGACATAAGCAGTATGTTTCAAATCTTTGGCCAAAGTATCGCAAGCTGCTGATTGCGTTGTCCTAATTCACCTAGTCTAAGGGATGAGATGCCGATGAATAATAGTAACAATTATTCAGTTAGATTCCTTGGACAGAGCATTCTGAATCCCAGATTAGGGAAGAGAACCGCAAGAGTAATGTGTTAATTAAAAGCACCGACTCTTATTACACATGAATAGATCGGTAGATTGCCGAGTCATGGAATGAATAGATCGGAGGTACTCCGAGTCATTACAGCTGCATATGGTTGTCTGTTATATGAATGGTTATTTGAATTGTGAGTTCTAAATTATGTATTTAGAACCAGGATGCAATTATCAAAAAAAAAAAAAAAAATTCACTTGTTCTAAAGTTTAAAATGAGGATGTTACATCTTGGTATCAGAGCTGAAGGTTGCAGCTCTTGGACCTATTGAGTCCATAATCTGATAAAAACCTGAATTTTCTTGTAACAGAAAATGGTTAGAACAAGGGGGAACGTTGCGAGTAATGCTCCACCTGAAGGAGGAGCGGCAACAACCCAGAAACTGGATGAGATCCTTGCTGCCCTGTTGGACACAAGAGATCGCTTGGCTGTACTTGAACAGCAGGTGATGGGAAATGAGGAGGATGAAGAAGCTGATAATAATAATCAGCAACCTCCTGAGGACAACCCCGAAATGGGTGTTGATGTTAATGCTGGAAATGCACCTGTCCAACCAGAAAACAAAAAGGCCAGATTGGCAGCAGAACTCACTAATGATATAAAAAGGATAAGTCCACCTAAGTATGATGGCACCACATTAGGAGATGGAGCGAGAACGGCTCGTGAAAATGGAGAAGTACTTTGCAATAAGGAACTTCTCAGAGGAAACCAAAGCTATTTGGGGAGCCTATCAGCTTTCTCACGAAGCGTCTTCGTGGTGGGATAGCCGAAAAGCTGAGCTAAACATTGATGAGACCAATATTACTTGGGATCAATTTAAAGGCTATTTTAGGCAACGTTGGCTGCCACAACTTTTCTATGATCAGAAAATGACAGAATTTCAGAACTTAGCTCAAGGGAAGCTAACGGTAACTGAATACTTTGGGAGCGGTTTACAAAACTCCTCAAGTATGTACCGCAGTATCAAACTGACGAAAAGTTCAGGATACGGAAATTCATCATGGGATTGAATCCTGTGATAGGGGGAGAGGTCGATGTTCACAGTCCAACCACTATGGAAGGAGTTGTTGAAAAGGCCATAAGGCAAGAACAGAAATTAAAGGCTATTTCTGCTCATAAGGAGGAAGTGCGGAAGAAGACTGCAAACCCTTCTTCAACCTCTCTTGCACCCAGAAAAGGACCATGGAAAAAGTTTGGAAACAAGAGTAAGTTTCCAGGAGATAATAATAAGAAAGCGGCAGTAAATAAGCCTGCTGGAAACGTGAAGGATAATTTTGCTAAAAATTATAATAATGGACAGAAGTCCTATGGAGGACAGCGTGACAATTATAAAACTGGAGGCAACTTTGAGCCTAAAAAGGGACCTGTAGGAGGCTGCTACACTTGTGGTAAAGATCATTACGCAAATCAGTGCCCTTTGAAGAAGGATGATCGTAATCAGCAGCATAAGATACATGCTTTGCAAAGAGCGATGAAAGCAAGCTGAAAAGCAGTGACACCTATAGAAGTTCCGGGTAAGTTATTCGGCATACCTGTCACTATTCTTTTTGATACAGGAGCTACTGAATGTTTTATATCTAATAAACTAGCTTCTAAACTTAAAAGAAAAGCTGGAAAAATGGATAAATCTTGGACTGTACAGTATGGTAATAATTCTGTTCATACAGTGAGTATGTGTCTTTTTGGGGCAGTCCTTGACTTACCTAACTTTTCCACGGAAGTTGATCTCTATGTTGCACCTTTGGGATCGTATGACATTGTCATCGGTGTCAATTGGTTGGCAGACCATAAGGCAAAGGTAGATTGCTATGAAAAGAACATAAAATGTTTAGATGATCAGCTGGAATCAGCAGAGATTCAAGGTGTGAAACGAGAAATTTCAGTTAGAAAACTGTCAGCTATGCAGCTTAAAAAGGCTAAAAATAAAGGATGTACCCTTTATGCGGTAAAGATATCTGAATCTCCTGAAGAAGATGATGATTTCATGGAACAATTCCCTCTGCTACAAGGTTTCAGGGATGTTTTTCCTGAGGAATTACCAGGGTTACCACCCAAGAGAGAATTTGATTTTACCATTGAAATCAAGCCTGGAACGGAACCTATTTCCAAGGCGCCTTATCGGATGACTACTACTGAGTTAGTCGAGCTTAAGGCACAGTTACAAGAGCTTTTGTCTAAAGGACTGATTAGACCAAGTGTTTCACCTTGGGGAGCACCTGTGATATTTGTGAAAAAGAAGGATGGAACACTAAGGCTGTGTATTGATTATCGGATGTTGAACAAAGCAACAGTCAAGAACCGATATCCACTTCCTAGGATCGATGATCTGTTTGATCAAATGCGTGGAGCAGCGGTTTATTCTAAGATAGACCTTCGATCTGGTTATCATCAGTTAAGGATTAAAGAGGAAGATATTCATAAAACAGCTTTCCGAACAAGGTACGGACATTATGAATTTACAGTTTTACCCTTTGGGTTAACTAATGCACCCGCAGCCTTTATGAATCTAATGAACAATATTTTTCAAGAATACCTGGACAGGTTTGTACTTGTATTCTTGGACGATATTCTCATTTATTCTAAAAGTGTTGAGGAGCACAATGAGCATCTGAAGATAGTTTTGGGAATTTTGAGAAAGAGAAAGTTGTATGGTAAGTTATCCAAATGTTCTTTCTTTGATTCAGAAGTTCACTATTTGGGTCATGTCATAAGCAAAGAAGGAATTGCTGTAGATCCTTCAAAAATAGTGGCAATAACTGAGTGGCCTGCACCAAAGAATGTGCACGAAGTAAGAAGCTTCATGGGTCTTGCTGGTTACTATAGGAAATTTGTAAAGGATTTTTCTAAGGTAGCTGCACCAATAACTTCATTGCAGAAGAAGGATAAGAAATTCATGTGGAATGACAAGTGCGAAGCGGCTTTCAAAAGTCTGAAAGACCAGTTGACTTCTGCACCTATATTGGCTGTACCAGATCCTAATGGGAATTTTACTGTTGTAACGGATGCTTCTGGGGAAGGCCTTGGAGGTGTTTTGTTACAAAATGATCAGGTCATAGCTTATGAAAGTAGAAAACTTAAGTTACATGAGCTGAATTATGCCCCTCATGATTTGGAACTTGCTGCCATTGTTCATGCGCTTCAAGTCTGGAGACACTATTTACTTGGGAAACCTTTTGAGTTGAAAACTGATCACTTGGGACTGAAATACATTTTTACTCAGCCCAATCTGAATGCCAGACAAAGAAGGTGGTTAGAATTTTTATCACAATATGACTTTGATATCAGCTATATCAAAGGGAAGGAGAATAGAGTAGCTGATGCTCTAAGTCGTAGGAGGCACATTTCTGCTCTTATAACGTTGAGAACTCAGTTTAAAGACGAGGTAAAAAGTGCCTCAGAATCAGATGCATACTTTCAGCAAGTAAAAGCAGCGCTTGCTGCAGAACCTAAGGATAAAAGGTATGAAGGTTTTCATTTTGATAATGAAGGAATCTTGCGTTATGAAAATAGGGTATATGTACCTGTGCTGAATGATTTGAGAAAGAAGTTGTTAGTTGAATTTCATAATTCACCTTTCTCTGGACACCCCGGTATCACAAAAATGCTTGCCGATATGAAACAACAATACTTCTGGAAAGGTATGAAAAAGGATGTGATAAATTTTGTGACTCATTGTCTGGAATGTCAGCGGGTGAAGGCAGAACATATGCACCTGGTTGGATGTTTATATCCTCATAGCATACCGCAGTACAAATGGCAAGTAATAACCATGGATTTTGTACAAGGACTACCTATGTCCAGGAATAAACATGATGTTATCCTGGTAGTTGTAGATAAACTGACTAAGGTAGCTCATTTCATCGCTGGAAATCTAAAGGATGATTCACCAGTGCTGGCCAAGAGGTTCGTACACGAAATTTTCAGATTGCATGGTGTACCAGAATTGATTATATCTGACAGGGATCCTAGAATGACGTCAAGGTTTTGGCAAACGCTTAACGCAGCCCTAGGAACGAAACTAAACTTCAGTTCTGCATATCATCCAGAAACGGATGGGCAAACTGAGAGGGTAAATCAAGTGTTGGAGGACATGTTGCGAATGTATTGCATGGATCAACAGTATAAATGGGAAGAGTATCTTCCATTAGTTGAGTTCGCATACAACAACACTTATCACTCATCTCTTAAGATGGCACCATTTGAAGCACTTTATGGAAGAAAGTGCAGAACCCCTGTTAGTTGGGACAGTGTTGAGGATAGAGTGGTAATTGGACCAGAGATTCTCACAGAAATGGAACAGCAAGTTAAGCTGATTCGTGAACGATTAAAGGAAGCAGCGGATAGACAGAAGAGCTATGCTGACCTTAAGCGGGTTGATAGAAAGTTTGAGCTTGGTGATAAGGTTTTTCTGCGTGTTAAACCCAGAAAGAGTTCTATAACTTTTGGCAAGGCTGCCAAGTTGTCACCACGATTTGTGGGACCTTTCGAAATTGTCGAAATAATCAATCCTGTAGCTTATCGTTTAGCATTGCCACCTGCTTTATCTCGCATGCATGATGTTTTCCATATTTCTTTGCTTAAGAAATACGTTTCAGATCTGTCACATGTTTTAAATTGGAATTCCTTGCAGGTCCAAGACCCAGGAATAATCGTGGTTAAACCCACACGAGTGCTGGAAACTCGCCAATTGCATTTAAGAAATCGTGATATACAGCAATGTAAGGTCCAGTGGGACCAGTTTAGCGAAGAAAGTGCAACTTGGGAAAATCTGGAAGAGATGAAAATTGCTTTTCCTTCTCTTTTTGCAACAGAATGAAAACTGTTGACAAAAATATACTTTTATGAACTGATTGTTTCTAAGTATTTATTAAAGCCAGATTAAGGCAGACTTTATTCAGGTTGAATAAATGTGTTGTGACATTGAATTCTGGAACTATTTAATATGGAAGTAGTCACATTGTTTGTGTACTAATAAATTGATTGACCTGAAGGTTAATTTAATATGTAATTCATCGGGACGATGAATCTTTTTAGGAGGGAAGCATGTAACACCCTGAACTGTTGTTACTTTCTCCTGGACATACAAGTGTTGATATGTGATTTCTTGTATAAGGATGTGTTCCTCGATTTAGAAATCATGCTTGATATGTATTGTAATTTCCTTGCAGATTGCAGATCTTGACTGAGTCAGAATATGATTAGACTCTTTTATTTATTTCATTTTGTATCTGAGTATTAATCTGATCTCGGAATGAATTATAGAATTATTCATCTATAATATCTAGTCTTGGATCAGTGGAATTGATCCAAGTAATGCTTTAAGTTTGTTTGTGATGAATTAGATCACGGACAAACAGTTTGCGAGGTATGGAAGCATTGATTAAGCTGGTCAGGAGTATGACTCGGGCTGATCTTGTGAAATAAAATTGGTTCCCGATATGGAAGTATATCTGGAAGGTCTCGATTGTGGACCGGGTAATATTTCGTTACATACAATTCTGCAGCAGAACTGGAGCTAACTCTGTTCGAGAAGGTATGATACAGGTCTTTCTGAGTTTACAGGACGAAGACCTAACTGGAATTATTAATGGTTAGTAACCTAAAACTAAAACCTAACCTAGGGGTTAGATTATTGTTAATCTAACCTAGACCTAGGCTATGTGTTAATATCCTAAGTTAGTAACTACGTGTAAATTGGTTAGTATGGGTATTACCCTAAATTCTAACCTAAGTTACTAACCTAACTATTGAGGAGGATGTAAAGGGGCCTATGGAGGGGTGCGAACCATGGGCGGCGTTTTCTATGGCAATTAATGCTGGGGATAAGGATGAGGGACAGGTCATGGCGGAGGCTTAAGCGACGGCTAACCTGTGCAGACGTGGCAATTTGCTAAGTTTGGAAATGAACTTGAGTTTTAGTTGGACTGTCGCCAATTCTGGCGGTCGGTGGAAGTTGAGTTTAAGCGGGAAAGTTGGTTTAATGGCATTCAATATTCTCGGAAGTCGAGCTCGGAACTCGCGAGAAGGCATGCAAACGGGAAATTTGTGGGTTTGTTTGGCTTGTCGCGATTTTCGGTCTTCTCTCTCTCTCTGCTTGTTTACTGGTTCTTCGCACCAGTTCTCTTTGTGTTGCATGGCAAGTATGAACTGCTCTAGCTCTTTTCTCTGTCATGGAGGATATATATGTGATGGAGATAGCGAAATTTTGTTGGTCGCTTTATCTTGGAAAAAGAGAAGGAAGTTTGAGCTCTTCCTGTGGTCTACTTCGGAAATTTGATCAAAAATCCAGGCATGTTAGGCCCTAACCTTTAAATAGCTTGCTGTCTTTCAAGTGATTTCATTAGAACAACTCTGTTCAAATGTTTTGAGAAAATGGATGATTTTCTATGGAGATCTTGTTTGATTTTGGTACTGTATCTCTTCTGGTTCGATTTTTCAATTTCCTCTAGATGGGTGTTTGTTAAATTCGAATTTCGGCTCTATTCCCTTGTGTATTCTTTCTGGTTTAAATATGTGAGATATTTATATATTTAAAGGTATGAATGCTCGGCCTGTTTGGCATGAACCCGTCGAATATACTTGTGTAGGGTATAGACCACTGTTTTGTTGTCGATTTTTGATCGCCAATACTGTTGTGAAACAGTAGGGAAGGATACTGGTGTACCTGTTTGATTGTTCAGTGTTTTAGGAAATTTTGGAAACTCTGTCGTGGTTTTGTTGACAGTGACTAATGATACTTTTGGGTTTCATTTGTTTTCTAATTTTTGGCTTGGGAACAGGCAACTGTTGTGTTACCGTAGTCTAAACGACCCAGTGGAAGTTGTTCTTCCTTGTTATTGTGGTAACGGGATTATTTGTTGACTGTGTACAATATTGATACATCTATACTTTATTTTTACGACTCAGTGGGGTCCATGATTGAATCGTATATTGCTATCTACTGCTGAGAATGTAGATTCATCTTAGAGTTTTATTATTTGATTTTCGTGGAAGCCTTGTAGAGAAAACAGGTCTTGAGGCCGCGGTTATTTGTAATAAATAATGAGTATAGATTTCCTGAGTATGCATTTGCATTCCTTTTGTGTAAGCTGTTCGAAAGCTTCGAAGCGGCTCAGTTGATTTCCTTGCTTTGAAATGGGTATTCGATGGCTTACACTTGTTTAATTCTGAATGATTACCATGGATGGCATTGAAGGATTTATCAACCAAGTTTATCTTAAGATGTTGTTGGGTTCAGCGGTTATGGGTATTAAAATCGATGGCAGTGCACAGTGTGAATATACAGATTTATAATTGTTGCGATTTGAATGACTCTGTGGAGTCGATTGAATGATTACGTGTTTAAGTCACTGTTCATGGTTGAAATCAGAGATTAATTTGTTGTCTGATTCTTTTTATGCTTCGTTGATGAATATCAGTATGAATTCATATGCAACTGTTGAATTGTTACCTCTGTTTGAATCATTTGAATTCTGGAAAGGTAACTGGTACTTCTGTCTCTTTCTGAACTTGACATTTGGACACTGTCTTTGTCACTGTTTGAGATCCCTGAGCATGAATATTTGTCTCGTGTTCTAGCTTCTGCTGAAGTGAACCGTGAATATCAAACTTTAGATTTGCATGCGCCAAGGTAAGTATAGATTTGCTATATTCTATTCCGTTCACTCCTGTCTGATTGAGACTGAGCATGTTCGGAAATTTTGAGTGATTGTCTTGGCATAGTTTTGGGAAACATCCAATTGCCTAAGGCAATATAGTCTATTGCTGACCGCATTACTGGATTTCTTGATTTCGAATTCGGGCCGTAAAGCCTTGTTGTGTTCGAATTTTATTATGACAGTGATTCTTCCTGTTGTTTGAATGACTTGTTCGTATGCTTACTGGATGAATGTATTTCATTTGAGTAGACGGTGCAGTAACGAACTTATGTGAAAGGAAGTATGATTGATTTGGTTCTTTCTCTTCTTTTGCTTATTAGATGATATTTGTCTAACAGTGGGAATTTGTTTGTAACATATTGGTGGAATTCCGAATTGTTATGTTATTTCCCTTTTGGAAGAATGAAACAATCTGACCAATGTTGTGATTTTGGATTCAATGATTGTTTGGGTGCATTCGTTCCTTGTTTCTTATATTTGATGAAATATTAGAAAGTGATTAAGACTATTTTGTAACAATGACAGAGTTACATATTTGTAATCATTTTGTATTACAAGGGCATAGTCTGATTATGTTTACTTATGTGAATATTTGACCTCATTTAAACAGGGTGTTTAATGAAAACAATTGATGGATTGCAATTGTTTTAAAAGTTAGTGCTTATCATGCTCAGTTCATTGAACTGACTCATGTTGACTATTTTTGCAGATGGTTGCCGTAAGAGGTAAAAGCAATGCAGATCGACAAGTGATCGATTGTTTAATTGATTTATAATGAATTACAGCTTGATTTTATAGATGTACTATATGTGAAAAGATGTTTCTTTTCCGTTGAGCATTGTATCAAGTATGCTGTTGCATAAAATGTAATTGTATAGTTTTGGAAGGAATGGAAATAAGTGTTTGATACTTATGTGTAGTATTCTATTTCTGAAAGTTGACCTTCTTCGGTTTATGTAACGAAGGGGCATTGTTATCATTGTATAATATGGATGCTTTTGTGATTGACAATGAAAGCTTGCAAGAAAATGAGATTGAATTCTTATGAGTGTTTAGTAGTTCTAATCTGTTCTAACAAAAGCAATATTGGATTTAAATAATTGTCTTTCTAGAAGATAGGTTAAAAATGAGCCTAAGGAGAACACTAAACAAGCTGGATTAAATTACTAATCCCTAGTCCTAAGTATGACAGGACAATATTAAATTGGATTCTTAATCATTTATATCTTTATACTAAAAAGTATGATATAAATTCAGTTAAGAGAACTGATATACAATCAAATGGAGTTCAGATGGCAATCTCAAGCAAAGGTTATGAGATATTGTCCCATTCTGTTGCTTTAGAATCAGGTGTATTCTAATGACTCCTTGATGAGAACTTGACCGTAATACCTCTACCATGTAATGGGTTTTATAGAGGAGGGTCGTCTTAAGACGAAGAATCCAGGGATCGGAAAGGCTAACCTTAGGGTAAGGTCTTTAAAGTAATTTAAACTCAAGTGCGTAACGCTTGTTGTTGAGTAGATCTTTTCGAGGCGGATTTAAAGGTTGACGACATAAGTCAACTGCAGGGTTGTACCTCCGAGAAGATTAGGATCTTCTCGAAGTTACAACAATGCAGATGACTTATGGCGACACCCTTTGCATTGATCGCTAAGATTTACACTTGATTTCGCACGAGTTACCCTAGGACCGATTAAGAACGTGGTCATGTTATAAGGCTGCCTAGGAGATTCGGGGTATCGTGACACACTGGTTGAACTGCAAGGTTGAACCAGTATGTCATCATATCCCTAATCCTCGTGGGCATCCATATAACATTATCACCTTGTTAATCTGCCTCCGAGTGATTCAGTTGTGAAAGGAAGGACTGACAGTAGTCAGTGTAAGACATTCTATATAACATATGAATGGGGTAAAGGACGTATTCCAGATTGACGAGTATGCCGTTAAGGAATACGAGACATAAGCAGTATGTTTCAAATCTTTGGCCAAAGTATCGCAAGCTGCTGATTGCGTTGTCCTAATTCACCTAGTCTAAGGGATGAGATGCCGATGAATAATAGTAACAATTATTCAGTTAGATTCCTTGGACAGAGCATTCTGAATCCCAGATTAGGGAAGAGAACCGCAAGAGTAATGTGTTAATTAAAAGCACCGACTCTTATTACACATGAATAGATCGGTAGATTGCCGAGTCATGGAATGAATAGATCGGAGGTACTCCGAGTCATTACAGCTGCATATGGTTGTCTGTTATATGAATGGTTATTTGAATTGTGAGTTCTAAATTATGTATTTAGAACCAGTATGCAATTATCAAAAAAAAAAAAAAAAAATTTCACTTGTTCTAAAGTTTAAAATGAGGATGTGTCATCAAATGACATTTCAAATAAAATTTGATGTCTCAAGGTTATAGATAATTCCTCTAGGATCATTTTGGTGGTGGTTTTGTGTTCCATCTATTTTAGGAAGTGAGAGAAAAACCCTAGTTTTATGGAGATTTGTAGTTTTAGGGCTGATATGGAAGCTTCAGGATGAAAAGTGAACTATTATAGAATATTTAGGATATTTGATACATTTCAATGAAAATTTATCATTAAGAACAATGGAGAAAATTTAAAATACCAGTTTGCAAAGTTTCCTTACTAATTTCGTCCTTAAGGGCTAAAAGCTAGTCTTTTGGTTTGAAGTGAGTTTGATTGTTTTGCATCATGGAGAAATGTTTTATGGTCTTGGATATTTTTATACATTTTATATGTTTTTTTATCTCTTGGAATGGTATGATGAGGTGGTTTTTATTTGAATACCTACTCGGCTTGATTATCCCTATTAGGCCTCTCAAGAAGGATTGATGAAACAAGTGTGCTTGTGTGTTTTTCTCCACATGACATATGCATATCAGTTATTTTGTAAGTGTTTCAAGGTGGAATTTATTTCTTCCATGATTTTTTTAGCATGTAAGTGGCATTTTAGGTGATGGATCATGTTTCTCTCAAGATTAGTTCTTGAGTCCATTTTGGCAGTTTGGAGCAATTTCAGAGATTGAGCTGGTTGGAGGTCTTGTGCTATGATTTGGAGATGAAGTGAGTTGTTCCAAAAAAATATATTTAGATATATTTCCATTGATATACTACTTTATCCTTGATGATGATTTTTTATGTGAACTCATTTGTTTTTGGGATTGAATTTTGGGTACTTGAAGACCTAGTTGTGCATACTTGCTTCTTAGACTATGTCATGGAGAATTTAGATGTTGCGTATGTTCCTGATAATTTTGGTGATGATGAGAACTTTTCCCTAAGTTTTATGGTGCTTCTTATGTCTTGAAAAATCTTCCCTTTTCATTTTAATATTATGATTCATTCGTTAGTGATGAAGACCTTGTTTTGAGCTTGTTTGAGAAGCCTTGAGCTTGTTTGTATTATCCCGACCCTTTTCGACCTCATTTTGTGTCTTAGAGAGCCTTATATTATGTTTTTTTATGTTATTTCATGTTGTTATGACTGACCTACATGGTCATGGGCTACCTAGATGATATTATAAGCTTGTGTTATGTATATAAGAGCATTATATAAGCTCATTATGACTAGTTGTGAAGATGGGGATGTGACCGAGAAAAAGGAGGAAGAAAGGAAGCATAGAGGGGTCAAGGACAAAGATAATAATATTGATGAATACCCTATAAATATTAAATATCAGGGATGTAAGGTCATTAGACCTAATCGGTAAGAGAAGAGAAGATTTGAGAAAGTTACGAGAAGTGTGTTTGAAGAGGTATTTGAGAGAGAGGAGCTGAATTTGAGATCACTATCAGTTATGGTAGAAACATATATTATCTGATCATCCATTTTAGGTGGTTTATTTGGTGATTGATCTCCTAGGGGTTGTATCCTCATTGTAGGAAAGGTTTCCTACAAAAATAGGGGTTAGTGCTCCTTATGGGGTTGGTGCCTCACTAAAGAAATCTTCCTTGATGTGTAATATTCTTCAAAGTCATTTTTATGAGTAATATTAGTAGAAGTTTGAGTGAGGTTTCTTCCCTTGAGGTTTTACCAATTATATCCGGTGTCTTGTGTTCTCTTTCTTGTGTCATGCACTTGTGAATGTTTAATACACACCTAATAATATCATATGGTTTATGAATGCAAGAAATGGTAAATGAAGTTAAAATTGTTTTTGTATGACTGACTCACCCCCATCTTAGTAACTATACTTATAACACATGAATAGGTTAAAATAAAATCAAAGGTAAAACAAACAATGGTTTGATTACAAGGCTAAGCTATGGTATTTTAACACGGGAGATTTAGTCTTGAAGTGGGAAGCATATAGAGCTAAACTAGGGTGACATTCTAAGTTTGATGCATTTTGGAGTGGGACATATGTCAAAATTACTAACTCATTTTATTTATCCAACCTTAATAGAGAATAATTATCAATCCTAGTCAATGAGATTCATCTTAAACACTTCCATTAATTTTGTATGTTATGTCTTGTAAATACTTGTGTTGTTAGAAGTCCCCTCCTTTCATTTTGTGTTAATTACTTATTATTATTATTCCTTAATCCTTTTGGTGATCCTTTTTTGTAATAAGTGTTATGCACTCTCTGCATGTTTCACTTTAAGCATGCATAATATTTCGTTTTATACATATGTCTTGGATCCACTTACATTCCCACATGGATCATCTCGGAGACATTTCTTTCATGAGAAATTTGGTAGTTGGAGTAGTTCCTAAATTTTATATTCCATATTTATATATCAACTTTAGTTCGGTGATAATTTTTATAGATTCAAGAGACCATTTTCAAGTTGAGATCATTTTTCTCAAGTTTATGCTTGACTCCATGCCAAATGGATGCTTCAAGAAATTTATCTCTATCATCTAGTAGGAAAGTTTACCCTAGAGATTTCCAAATTGTTGTCCAAAATTACACACCTTATAATTTTCAACAACCCATCAAAAGGAATTAGTCATTTTTATTCTTAGGAAAATATCTAGGACACTCTTTCATTCTTCCATTGAAAGAAAGAACGTGATGTTCCACTGATTTCCCTAACCCTAGAACTAAAGGAATGAGCAATCTAAGACTTAGGAAAATTTTAGTCATGAAGCAAAGAATGGGATAAGTTTATAGGAATTCGCAACACATTGAGAAAAAGTTTGGTAGGCTGGTAAATACTGTAATTTTAAAAAAATAGAATAAGTTCAAACCCACGTGTTTGTTAATTTGTAATGTTCCACGAGTTTCTCAAAAAATCATGCAATAAAGGTAATTGGTCATCAGGTTATAAGTTGTGAGTCAAAGAATTAGAACATCATAGGTGGTGCAAATTTTTGGAAGAAAAATGGAATGAGAGGGGGTTGAATCAGTCCTAAAAAACTTTAACTTCTTTTACCATGTCAAACATTCATCATTCAATTAACCATTCATCATACATAACCACATGTGAGCTTATTAGATGTGCATTAACCACTCATATGATCATAAGAAAAGAGAGAGAAAGAGAAAAAAACCAAATATAAGTAGAAACCCCGAAGGGAATAAAACCCATTCAAACCATTTCTTATATTACTCAAAGCAAGTACTTGCAAGAATATTACACATCCTACAAGATTTTTTTAGTGAGGCACCAACCCCACAAGGAGCACCAACCCCTAAAACATATAATAGGATTCTCACACAACTAATTGTGATCCAAGTTCAGCTCACAAACACATCAAACCCTCATCAAACTTCTCTCTTTTAACTTGCTTAAATTTGTCCTCTCATGGTTGATTATGTAAATTTACTTTTCACATCTGATTCTATATATTATTAATGTATTCAACAGTCTTTTGATATCTTTTTAGAACACATTTACACTCCTCTTCAACCTCTTTTAGGTCACACTTTTCCTCTTTTACTTAACAACTCATAAATGACTCATTTCAAAAGCTTATATACTAGACACTAGCTCATAACACTCCTAGGTTGCCCATGACCAAGTAGGTCAGTCATAAAAACTCAAAAAAATATCAACAACATAATATAAATAAACTTAAGAGACCCACTTAGGTTTGAAGGGGTTAATACAACAATAAAAAGCTCTAAGATACACAAGCAAGCTCAAATGCACTCTTCAAGCACTAGTCAATGCTCTAATATCTTCAAGGTCTTCTAAAAACAATTCACAAATATATCAGCTCCAAACAAGTCAAGGAAATCCTCTAAAAACCTTAAGAAAGCCCAAGAACCTCTGCATCAGCTCCAAACATCATGAAGTATGCCAAGAAGAAAGAAAACCCCACTAGGTCTTCAATACCTAGAAATTTAGTCCTAGAAAATGAATGAGTTCACATAGATAAAATCATCATCATGGTTTAAATTAATATACCAATGGAAAGGTATCTAAATCCTATTTCTAGAACAACTCACATTTTCATCCAAATCATAGTGGAAGACCTCCAAACATCTCAAACTCAAACTGCTCCAAACTAGCTTCAAGACCCCAAAACTAGGTATTCAAAACAAAGTTTATGCACTCATCAAAATAACTCACCAAGAAGAAGAAAATATACCATTGTAAAGTTTGTTAATTCTAGTTTCTATAAAAACTCACATTTTCCTCGAAATCATAGTGGAAGATCTATAACTAGTCCAACCTATGAAATCACTCATTCAGGCTCTAAGGACTCAAGAACTAGTCTTGAGAGAAAAAGCTCCAATCACCTTCAAATTCACTTACAAGATCAACCAAGGAATGTAACACATCATGGGAGACCTGAAAATCATCTTATAACATTAAGAATCATTTTCAATGTGGAGAAATCAGACCCAACAAACATGTTCCTTCAAACCATCTTGAGAATTCAACTAGGGCTAACTAGACCATAGGCATTATACTGAAAATCTCAAAAAAATCATACAAAGTTTCAATCAACTCCATCAATTAATTTCATCAAACTCACATCAAACCAAAAGATTATCATTTTATCCCTTTAGGCCAAAATTGGTAGTGAAACTTTGAGGATCTATATCTTCAATTTATCCAAGAAATCTTCCTATAAAAATTCATGGATGCGTATCACATCCCCAAGGATAATGGAAAAGTTTTTTTCATCATTTAACTTCCATATTAGCCTGAAACTACAAAAATCATAATACTAGGGTATTTCTCTCTTTCCAAAATAGATGGAACACCAAACCACCACCAAAATGAACTATGAGGAATATTCTTCAACCATGATGAATAAATTTTACTTTCTAATACATTCTAGATACCAAACAATTCACTTTTCTTGATTCTCTCTAAAAGAAGGGTTTTGTTAGGGTTTCAAACTAACTGATCTTCTTAACAATTGTTCATAAAATCTCGATGATAAAACCACTTAATTATTTTTTCAATACACTTTTAGTTCAATGGAAAACCATTCCCCAAAACCTATAGGTCACATGAAAAGTGTGTGTGAGTGGGTGAGCATATGAAGTTTCAAATTCAAGATGATTTATCGTTCTCCAAAACTTAGTTTGACCAAAAACTTCATAACTTGAAAAAATTCATCATACTGCCCTGAAACTCATCATACATGTCATATACACCATCATAATGTTGCTACCATAATTTAACAAGACTTATCTACACCAAACCACATACCTCCAACTCATTCTACTTAGGCTAGGACTAGGACTAGACCTAGAATGACCACCTTAAACCATGTATCTTCATGAAATGATTGTGATGACTCATTACAGACTCATTTACACCTGTAATACACCTCTAGGACTATGTATGACCTCATGATATCCTTCAACCATATTTGTAGTGCTCTCCACAATGACCATGTTTATTAGACCATGCTCCAAAAAACATGATAACTCATCAAATATTGTCACTACCAATCAACATTCATGTTTGACTATGAATGACACCTCATGGAGACTTATATGACACCATGTAACCATTTTACATCAATGAAATTTAACATCAATGAAATCACCAAGAAAAAATGGACAACATGAAGTACTTTTTCTCATCAAGGAAAACATGGAGAAAGGTTGTGAGATTTCGTGAAAGAGAAAAAAATCAAAAGTCACGAAATGAACAAAAGCTACAAAAATATCAAAGCCACACTAGACTCAAAACTAGAAGCCTAACCACCCCAACTAGTAGAATTTAATGAAGCATGATGTCCTACTCTATGTAATGATGGCATGCGATAAAATCAAGGAGTCATGCTACATTTTTCTTTCATCTCAAAACATCCATGCCTATACTACAAACAATCTCTCCAAGAATTCATGGCACCCATCCTTATTCATCACATTTTCAAGGGACATGATTCTAGCTTAGTGGTCATTTATCCTCACTCATTTTTCTTTTTCTTCTTAGTGGCAGGTATTTTATAAATGTAAGTGTTTACTTAATTTGTAAGGGTTCTTCCCCATTTTCCTTAGCATATATTTGATTTCTTACCTTTGAAACTCAAAAATTCATACATATGACCTATATAACTTAAGAATAGTGATTTTCTCGCTCTTCTCTATTTGTAATCTATAAAAGATCATTTAATTTTAGTTTGGTTCTCTGTTTTTCTTCAATATTTTGTACTTTATGTGAATGGTTTTCCCTCTTACATGTTTTTTTTTCTATTACAATTCTTCATTGAAGCTTCATGCATATTCATAATCCTAGTCTTGCAATCTCACATCTATTTCATTCGAAATTGGAGAAGTTACACCTTATTTTGGTGCTATCACCATCTCTATTAGATTAGGTTTTATTTCATGTATATCTATCTCCCTACACCCTTGGTATTATTAGTACATGATTAGCTATATGATTATTTTTAACATTATAAGTAGGTTATGTCCTACGGGTTTCTCCAAATCTATGGAACAAGGAAAAAATCCTTCTCCAAAGGCCTGTCTCAAGATGTAACTCCTACACTTGGAGATAGTCCCATGTTGCCTCAAAATTATTAATCTCCATGATTCATAAAAGGTTATAATTTTTAGCTCCAACATAACCTCAATCTAAAATCAAATGCAACCACTAAATTTAATGCTCATTCAAAATAATGGTCACAAAAACATTACAAATACTTGGTACATCATGCATAATCCATCAAAAATAGATACAATGTGATCTCAGTCATCATCTCTAAAGAAACTATTGACAACTTATAATATGATGATGATGGGATGTTAAACTTCACAAATCATGGAAAATACACTTGAAATATGTAGAGTAGATGTGATTTATAAGGGTAAAATTTAATGTTTCTTATTTAAATACGGTGGGGATGGTGGATCTGGTGGGGAGAAGCATGACCGCTTGTCATTTCATCTTAATGCTTCCAAAATGTAGAGAAACAAAATCAAGAGAACATAACCTTCAAAGGGTAATTTGCATTCATTGATACCAAATTCATAAAAACACTACCACATAACCTTTGAATATTTAGCACAAACACTGTGCATGAATCTTCAACAAATACTTATCATATGAATTCATAACACCTAATATATACTCAAGGGTTGTAAGAATCCACTTCTAAAGTAATATTGCAGAAAGGATTTTAAAATCAAACACACATTGTAAAGTAACACTATAACACAATATTCATTCAATCATCAATGTTATGAAATAACTAGAAAGAAATTCTTCGTATTTAATTGATTCGACAAGAATAAGATTGTATAAAAGTTATATCCATCAATCATGTTCTCATTTACATTCCAGGATGATAGATTGAAACATGGAAAATAGTTATGTATACTTCAATTTAGGTAAGGGTGACATACCAAATGCTCTTAATTCCTGCTAATGACTATAAAATGTAATCAAATTATCAAAAACCCAAAAATATAACTAGAGGTAAAACCAGAACTTGACCCTAGAATGAATACATTACATCACTCTTATACAAAATTTCCCTAAAAGGAATATACCCAAATACCCCTCAAAAGCCCTTGAAATGTAGAAAAATGGGATGATAACCCTTGATCCACCAAAATTAATGGAAGGAAAATTCCAACTAAAAATATTCCTTCTTGATGTTTCATTATAAAATAGTTTTAGATCGTGATTAAGCATGTGGATAAGTGGAGAATATTCATTTTGTAAACAAACTCTTTTTGGTATTTTTATACCTTGTCACTATTATGCATGTTCTCTCTTGGATAGTTTGGTACTCACTATCATCATTTGATTTGATTCGTTCATTTGGAATAAGGATGAATAGAAAATAATAAATAATGAGGATGAAGAATAAAAATGAATAAAATGTTCAAGAAGGGTTTATTTCTATGTGTTCACCCTTTGCATTCTTTTTTAGTTTATTCGTTTATGTATCAAGAAATTCAAACATCCCAAAAATGGGGTCTTCATCTAGCCCCACATGATAGAGAATGATTATTTCCTGTTAAGACAATAAATTTTCAATTTCAGTAGAAATAGATTTCTTCCTCTTGAATCTCTTGGCCAACTTATTGATACAACCCTCTAAATGAAGGAATAATTGAAATCCTTTGAAGCTTTTATCTCCATCTTTGGAAAATACCTCCCATTTCCCTTGTGACTTCATGTTTAATCCCTTCCATGGTTGGTTTCTCCAATGTTACCTTGGTGATATGGTAATTAGAATAGGAATATTTATCCCTTAAGACATCACTTGTGGGGTGGAAACTTCTACAAACCTTTCTTCTTAAGGACCCATTATTTTTCTTGATATAATTTTTGCTTTCTTTCTTTTTTTATATGGTCTTAAGGAGATAATGGTTTCTTGTTGGGAAAAATAAAATGACAAGAATGGAGACAGTGTAAAGCCTCAAGGATGGGTGAAGGTGCAAGTGGAAGTATAGAAGAATAATTTTCAAAAGTTAAGAGATGCACAAAGGTTTACATGGAGTTATGTAGAGAATACACATGAAGAGTTACACACCAGGATGACAAAATCAAGAATTAGATGGAATTAGAAGATAGGTTATAAATAGGAAAAAGCGGTGTTGGCATGGACAACAAGGAAATATATAAATAGAAAAAGTATGGTTAAAGAACCACCAGAGAAAGGTAAATAACATGCAACACATGGGCTACATGTGGATAAGGACAGTCTAAAAATAGCACATGTGGAAGAAGCTATTTATAAAAAAACAAGATAAAGATGGAACTTCTAGATTAAAGTAGGTTGTACATGTAGAACCAAAGGATGCAAACCTAAATATAGGAAAGCACAAGTTAGGAAAGCATGTAATCTATGTATAGGAGTATTCTAATTATATATTAAAGCACATAAAGTAGTGAAGGACAAATTCCCACCCTATATATAGTTTTGTTACATCCTTTGTTAAGCATTTCTATTATGATTAATAAATGATTAGATTATGGAGAGAGAGAGAGAGAGTGTGATTAGTAGTAAAGTGTCATGTATGCACACATCTATGTTATGAACTATGTGACTATGTAAGATGATTGTGATGACATTTATGTAATCGTGAAACATTGATACTAATGAATATAAATCTCCTTCTAGTTAATAATCTATCATGGTTGTGCATATTTGAATAATTTAATACTCTCTTTATGGAATTTTTCATGTTATAAAAGCCATGAATGCAAGAATACATCTTGAAAAACCTAACAAAGGAGGGACCTAAGAGATTTGCACACACTCTAGGTGAGTACTTAGGCTCTACCTATATGATGTGAGATTAAGGCCAACAACATTTTGTTGCATACTAGACTATAGTGTAACATTTTGGCTCCATTTTCGGACCTTATTTCATTCATTCTTAGATGTGGTGTGCAGATGACATTTTGGATATCTCTTGAAAGTATTAAATGGTGGATACATGAAGGTGAGGAGGAATTTATGTAACATTACGAGTACTTGTACTATTTTCAATCCTTACAAATAGGTTAAATACAACCTCTATGATTTATTGTATGAGACATTTACAAGCTTATTCCCATGGGAATTATATGAATGGTTAGCAACATATGTAAAAAAGGAAGTAAGATTAGACATAAGCATATTTGGGATCAATCGAAGTATCAATAATTTTATGATTTAGATGTTTTATGGATGTGCTTAGTTTATTGTTTCATGAAAATTGTTATGAATAGCTATATGTTAGAATATGATTTTTCTACGTATTCATGTTTAGAGGAAGCGAGTTTGAGTTTCTTCATGAGCCTAGAATATCATACTTACGCACACTTCCTCTTACTACCAAGATCTTGATGATTTAAATTGGATTGGAAAACTTACTGGTGGTTGGCTAAAACCTCATTGCATGTAAGGATGAGGAAAGGGGTTGGGAAAGACACCATTGGGCTAGATGGAAAATGAAAGAGAAGAAAAAAATGCGTAGATACAAAGTGATCCACGAGATAGTGTGATTGAGGAAGTGCTAAAGAAAATAGGAATAATGTCTAGCGGTAGTGTTTAGAACCTTGTAGGAAGTGAGGGTTGTTGAACTATGTCCCTCTCATATTGGGAAAGTGGATTAGGAGGACCTACTCAACATCAGAGGAAAGTGATTCTAGTAAAGATTTGGACAACATTGGAACACATCTAGACCATCCCTGGACCCTTATATGTTTTATTAGGCACATAGGATTCAAGAGTTCATGTAGAGGATCATCATATTGACAGAGAATGAGAGAGTAATAGAGGATTTCCACTTTGTGATGGAGACATAGGCAAGTACGGAATAGTGTAAAATAAGGTGACATAATAGTTAAAGGAAGCACATGTGGAAGTGAAACAGATCACGTAGCTTAATAACAAAGTTTTTTAAACTAATCAAGTAGGTGCATCGTTAGGAGAGACCGTTGGTGCACTACCCAATTGAATTAATCCCATAGGATATTAGGATAGATGATTGGTGTGTAGTTTAGTTCTACTATGGTCATAAATAGCATTTTTCATCAAGTATCACCATTCATTCTAGCAATAAGAGGCTCAAAAGGCTCCAGTCCTCCTGAATGGAGCTAATCCTAGTGGAGGATTAGAATTAGGATCCAGCCCCACCTAGGATAAGGACCTATACCACCATAGCATCAGCCAAAAATATTTTATGATATATCTCTCCATCTACCAGGGGTATAGGGGAGTTAAAGATGCAATGATGCATGTGCACAAGTGTGAGATGTTATAAAGGGCCAAGGGAATCATAAACTATTATAGGAAGGCTTGTAATTTCATGAAAATGTTATAGGGGCACGCGTATATCTAGTATAGGAATTATGATCCACATCAGACTACATTGGATTATAATACCCTACATAATACCTTTTTAGTAGAGTTTCACATTCATAAGTTTGAGAAATAGAGCATAAACGTGCTAAAAGACATCAAACAGGGAATATTTGAGAGTTTCTAGAAATATGATCCATGGTTTAAAAATCCTTTTTGAAAAGTCTCTCCATACATAACACAAATCCAATATGAGTAGTGGTTTTTTGGTGTGTTTTTACACCTTTCCGCAGGGGACTATCACATAAAAAAAAATCATTGATCCACACAAATCCATAAAATAATCCCTACGTAAAGACGTGATTGGAAGTTTTAATCCTTGAGGGTCCCATTCTTAAGAAGCTTAGATAGTAGTAATAGCTACCTATTTAGAGAAGCTAGAAGATATTTTAGCACATTACATGTGTAATGGGATATAGTGTAGATATTGTGAGGTGGAGGGACATACAAATAATATTTTTCCATGCAAAAATGTGTGCACACTATTATCATCTTGTGAAATATTCCACAAGGACTATGATGTATGGGTTTGGCCACTCCTTCATGAGTAACACATAATAATGTTTCAAGTTGTTGCAAGATTTGAAATACACATATTCAAGATACTTACGATTGTTACTTGATTGATAAAAACCATGAGGTTTGTGAGACGGGATTGTGCCAAATGATTACAAAGAGAAATCAATAAGTGTGTGACAATTAGAACCATAATTCTAGTAAGAATGGAAATGGGGATTTAAAGGAGGCTATGGGTACAATATGTGGTGTTCACAGAGGTAGATTCAGTGAGGGGAATGTGTTATACATGTGGGTCGCATGATCACTATCATCATGAATTCCCAAATAACTTATCATGTGCATAATGTAGAAAGGGGCACAAAGTAGAATACTACCCAAATTTATTTATGCACATGAACAAGATGAATGGGTGGGGTGTAGAAATGATAAAGGTTGAGTGTTCTAGATAAAGGAAATAGAATCCTAAGGAGTTAGTAGTGGATAAGAAAGAGATGGTATTGATGACCACACATGATGATGATTCACCCATGTGGGAGGAGGTGAAATAAAAACTAATTATTAAGCATGAGAAAATAGTACAAGCTATGAAGTATAGTGATCCAAGGTAATAAAAGGAAGTTCTCCAGGATGCCATGGGCATGATCAGATATCTAGAGGAATAAATTTTTTTCTTAAAAGAGTAGGCATGAAATAAGGATCATGCAAAGCATACGAGTACCTAGAGATTTTGATAAACTAAGGTAAGTGTGTCGATGCTTTAATAGGAGAACATCACCCCATTTCTTGGAGTATGGTTGCATAAAAAAGGTTCCAAACATGGAGAAAGACTAGGATAGGAAAATTCATCATATAAATGTGTCACCTCATAACCACAAGTATGAAAAGGATATCACATTGGATGTAGTGATTGATGAGTGGTTAGTAAGTAACATTTTCTTTGATACATGCATGGAGTTAAAATTATTACGTTGGATGCTAGAACATAATTAGAAGACAACCATTTCAACCTTCCTCTCATGTGTTATACTTGGAAAACAAAACAAGGGCACTACCCATTGGATTTTTAAATGATCCCACCATCATGATACAAGGAGAAAATTTGAAGGGTTACTTTGAGGTTCTTATAAACTTGAGCAATAGGGGTACAAGCCTCGATAAACTTTATAAATATCAAATCAACCCAATTACATTGGTATGAGATGCAATACTTATAGGTATTGTAGAGTTGAATACACTTAAGAAAATAAGTTACATAGGTGCAAAAATATCCCTAATTACATAATATTCCAAAATATCATACGGAAAGCACAAATGAATAATCACAATAATATTGTTAAAACAATATAACAACACCCATAGTGTTTTGAATACAAACAATAAGATGGTTATGATTAAATATAACCATATAAATAATAAATAAATACACTAATTAATATGTAATGCATAATTAATATAGGTAAATAATAATTAACCTAACATTCCCCCCTTAATTATGCATTGTCTCAAGGGATGAGGAGAGGAACTCTCTGAACAACTCAAACTTATCACGTGCAAGTGACTTTGTGAAGATATCTAATATTTGTTCAACTGTTGGATAGAACCAAATTTTTATATTATACTTCAACACATGCTCGTGTATGAAATGAACTCCGTACCTCAATGTGTTTTGTTCTTTCATAAAAACTGTATTGTGAACAAGTTTGAGAACACCTTCATTTTCAACATACATGGTGGTCGGTTTGTCTTGTGGTATTTAGAGTCCTTCGATTATGTGACATAACAAAATCACTTCACGAGACAACTTCTCCTACAAAATGATACTCGCTTCTATGGAAGAATGAGAAAAAATGTTTTGTTTCTTAATTACCCGTGATATTGGTATAGATCCCATAAAGAATACAAATCCTAAACTTGATTTTTGTCATCAATATGGATTCCATGATCTGAATCCAAATAACCCGACAAGAAGAAGTTGTTTTTCTTCTTGTATTCTAGACCAAGATCCACCGATCCTTTGAGATATCTCAAGATGCACCTTGCTTTGCTTTCTAATGACACACTTTTGGTTCCTGCATGAACTTGGATAGATAGCTTACTACAAAGCTAATATCTGGTCTAGGGTAGGTCGCAAAATGAGAATCCCAATAAACTACCGATAGAGAGTGGAATTTACCTTAGGAGATGGATTTTAATTAGATAACCGCAATCTGCTTCTCCATAGGTGTAGCAATCGATGTGTAATCCATCATCCCAATTTCTTGAGTGTTTTCTTGGTATATTTCATCTAAGAAAAAATATGCAATTCTCTTTCGACATACTTCCAATCCAAGAAAATAGTGAATTAGCCTAATATTTTTCATTTTGAATGACCAATTAAGATCTTTCTTCGTTACATCGATCATCCTCATTGAACTCGCCAGTGATGACTAGATCGTCAACATGAGACAATGAAAATCACAATCTACCCCCTTATTTTTGAGGTAAAGATTAGGATTGTATGGATTTCTAAAAATTCATGTTCTATGAGATACTTATCAATTTTGATGTACCATGCATGGGGTGCGTATTTGAGGCCATACAGATATTTCCCGAGTCCGCATACATTTTCTTCTTGACTGGATACTACATATCCCTCGGGTTGAGTCATGTAGACTTCTTCTTGTAAATATTCATTCAAAGGCACTTTTTTACGTCCATTTGATGGACTTGTTGGTGTAAATTCACAAAGACCCCCAAATGAGTAACGGATCTACTTTTTAAAGGAAAATTCATTTGCTATTATTGCACAACATTAGATCATTCCCAAGTTGTGGGACTTGTAAATATAAATGATCCTCCGCAGAAGGTTGGTTCCTCTTCCAAAATTACTATGCCACGTCCTTTACGTCCATTTGATGGACTTGTTAGTGCACCCCAAATGAGTAACGGATCTATAAAGGAAAATTCATTTGCTTTATTATTCACCAACATTAGATCATTCCCAAGTTGTGGGACTTGAAATATAAATGATCTAATCTAACCTAATATAAAAGTTCCAAGGAGACAAGGAGAGGAAGAAAACAAGGAAAAATAGAGCCTACACTAAAACAGTGATACACCAGAGAAGGAAAGTGTTGATTATCTATCAAAACTGTCATGGAACAAGAAGAGGTGAGCAATGGAAAGGATGGACAAGTGCATCACAGACCAAAGATGGATTTCACATAGAAAATGTTCCAAAACTCCATGAACACAACTCCAAAACCTAAAATGAATATCCAAACATGCACAAATACCTGTAATGAATGAGAGGTAAGAAAACAACAAAGTAAATGAGCCAAGGATGGAAAATGCATCACAAAAACAAGTTTTTTTTTGCTCGAATTTACACAGTGCATCATTTCACGGGTAAGAGGAAAAATGCCATTACAGAGTAGGGGAGGAGGTTCAAACTCCATTTTTGACCCTGGGAAGAAAAGAAGGGAGAGGCAGAGAAGAAGGATGAACAACCCCTTTTTTAATGAGCTAAAAGTGGCTTTATTGCTCAAACAGAATCAAGGAAATGAGAAAACATGGAAAAATCAATTTTAAAACTCTAACCACTGACAAGATCCATTTAATTAGCCTGCAAAATGATGGGTTTCCATGAAAAATCCCATACTTCATCATACATTGCTTCGCAGAGCAAGAAAGAGGCCCATACTTCATTAATTTTGGTGGTTGGGGTTATTTTCTGTAATTTTTCCATGCCAGAGATGTTTTCCCATTTTTATCTTGCAAAAATCCATAAAAATTTAAAATTGAAGTGTCCATTGTGTAGAGGATTTCAACAGCTTTCCATTGATACCAAAATCATGAAAATCTAAGCTCTAGATCAAAAGATATGGCCTTCTAAAGATTTAGGGCAAACAAGGCAAAATTAGGGCAAAAATCGGGTCATAGGCCAAAACTTGACCTTTTTCCTTTTTCACAAAATTGGAAAATTTTCCAAAAATCCTCCACGTCCCCACCGCTCCGATGACACGTGGCGCTTTAAATTTGGTCCACGGGTCTCAAAATCACATTCTACCCATTTTGCCCACAAGGGAAAATTTTTCCAAGGTCTTCTGCTGGTGAATTCCCCATCGCTGATGTGGACACATGGCACCCTGTGATTGGCCATGGGGATGCGGTTCTATTTTTTCCTTTGACACATTTTGACCAAAAGCCAAAAACTTGAAGTTCTCTCCAGCGCCCGCTACTCCGCCTTGACACGTGGTGCATCTTGATTGGTTGCGGGCCTCAAACAATTTATTTTACTCTGCGGGATTTCGGGCTGAAATTTTCCTTTGAGTTTTTTTCCCAAAAGGGCTAAGTGCCAAAAATTTTCCCGACGGGTCTACCTTGGCAAATTTTCCCTCCAAACCCCACCAAGCCATAACTCAAAAAATACAAGGAGTTAGGAGGACTTCTTTACCTTTCTGGAAAGGGGAAGAAATTATCTATCTATTGAAGCCATTTCCAAAATATTTTGAGTGCTTGAAATGTGTGAAAATTGAATTTGAATCACAAGGAAGGAAAGGATGAAGGAAAATTAGCCAAAATAAGTAGGGGCTCATTTTGGATAACAATTTTGGCGACTCGAGGGGTCATCTGCTTGCTAGATGAATGATCAGTGGCCTTTGTTGCATCCATTAGGCATGGAGTCAAGCCTGATAAACTGATTCTGATTTGAACTCTAAAATTTTGACCTCTGAGTCACTTAGAAACCCACTAAAACTTGAAATTGATCTTCACCAAAATGCCACTGAAATGGATTGTGCAAGAGCAATACAACAACACCAAAAACTATGTACAAACTAAAAATCATACATGCTCCAAATGGAACATGCAGAGTGTGCAAAAGCACTTCTTCTGCTGAAAAAAAACCTACCTACACTACTCTAACCAAGAGAAAAGGGAGCTCAAACAAAGCCTAGTAACTGACGGGTGAGAAATAGCTTCCCTTCCTCAAAAATGGCAGCCATGCAACTGATTTGGCACTGAACATGGCTGGTTGGATGAGTGAAAAACTAACTACAAGCTGATCTTCCACCCAAATGACCAAAGTATCAACTGAAGACAAATCCAATACCTCTTTTAGTTGCTCTGCATTTGGATTGAAGAGGTATGGTGCAGCTGATCCTTGGTACTTTGTAGCTCATCCTCATGCCTAGAAGCAAGCATGATGGTTGTGGATTCTTCTTTGGCTCCAATGAAGCCAAATACTTGATTGGGCAAGGTCTAGTCCGATTGATATGCCCATTGCTCTAATTTTCCAACTCCAAAAAATGGAGTCTCTTCTTAGACCTCTTTGGGTGAATGAAGAGGAAGGAATGGTGGAACTCTTTTGATTTTCTCTCTCTTCCTCCTGTGAAGATCATGGAAGGTTTGAGTCTCCAAAACTAGATTCCAAAAGGCTGCTATAAAGTGCAGACTATTTTTGCAAATGAATGCTCTCCTCCATGACAACAGGCTCAAGTGTTTGGAATGTGGATGATGAAGGAGAAAATGGTGTGATTTCAACCGGTTCCTCTCCATCAAAATAGTCCTCCAAATCAGACAAGTACTCTACTTCATTGTTGTCTTGCTGCAAATGTTCAACCTCTTCCATGGTGTCTTTTTGACCAGCAACTTGTTCACCATGTTTTCTCTCATCTTCAATCATTGAGTTTGAAAGATCAAACTCTTCTTCAACACTAGAACTCGAGGGAGATGAAGTAGAAGGAAGAACTAAAGGTTCTTTTATAGCCTGTTTCACGCTTGAAGCTTTTGGATCTGCATTTCTCTCCTCCATAGCTGGAAAGAACTCCTCTTCTTTTGCAGCTCTTCATCTCTGATTGCAACATCCACTTGCTCCTTTCCAATGGGACTTTGAGCTGATTTTCTTTCCTCTTCCATGGCTGATTGTGTAACTTCTATTGGATCAACATCTTCTTCCAGCAGAGTGCCAACATGGACACTACACTCTGAGCAACTTGATGACTGATCTTCTTGCTTCTCTGATGCTATAAAATCAGCCTTGGCCACCACTTGTTCTTCAACCTTTACCTCCTCTATAGGCTTAACCAGCAAGGGGATCTTTGTAAACCCAAATTTAGTAGCCCAACTCATCAGATTGTCTGGTATTTCTCTTTTGTTGGGTTCCTCTTCTTTTGTCCTTGATTGGATTCTTGAGTTTCTTCCCAACATGGACTTGGGAAAGTAAGAGGAGTGGTAGGTTGGGGTTCAACCAGCTTTGTAATTGTTTGTGGTGGGGAGGGAGGTGGAACTTCTTGTTTGTTCAGAGGGGATGATTGTTTGGAAGGGAAAAGGGTAGAAGAACTAAATGGGATGGAAGACTAGGGGATGGAGAAATGGAACCAACATTTGGAGTAGCATGGGCTGGATTTGGAATTTGGCATTCAAAATGAGATGGTGTTGCTTGAGGAATGGAAAGAGAAAAACTAGATGATGGTGTAGAACTTACCCATTGACAAGGTTTCTCAACACCAAATTCATAGGCCCCTATCTCTTTAGTCCATTGTGCAAGTTGGGGCAGCATCTCCACCATGAAGTCTAGCTTCTCTTGAGGGATGAAGTGTCTTGGAAAAGGGCCAACCCATGGATAAGGTGCCCTGTAACCAATTTTGAAAGCCTTCATTTGAGCTGTTGCTCTTGATTGCACCATGCCAATCTCCATTTTTTGGATCTTCTCCAATAGACCAGCATCTTGCATTTGATTTTCTTCATTGTTGGCATACCCTTACTCTTGGAAAGCTCCATAGCCAAACTGATTTTGACACTGCTGCTCATAGGAGTAAACATGTTGATCTTGAATTTGCTCAAAATGCTGATTTGAAGGAGTTGTAAAGCACATTGGAGGTGGAATGTATTGCTACTGCTTTGTGAATGTGAATTCCATGATGGAAATGAAGTCATGATTGCACAACTTCATGGAATGGAAAGAATGAAAGAATATGGAAAGAAAAAATGAATGGAAGTGAATGGAAAATAGGTCTGAATTCAAAGAATGAGTTATTTACTAGATGGAGTCACCAGATGTGAAAATTGAAGCTTCTAATAAGATGGAAATTGCAACAAGTGCACATCAATCTTGTTGCAATGAAGTGAAGACCTCTAAGGTCCCATCGGGCATGCCAAAACTATTAGTGCAAATTCACAACACCCCCAAATGAGTTATGGATTTGCTTTTCTAAGGCAAAATCATTTGGTGTGATTGCACAACATTGATCATTCCCAAAGTGTGGGACATTTGTAAATGGGAATGATCCTCTAGAGAAGGCTGATTCCTCTTCCTAAAATACCTACCACAAGCTATTCCAATGCAGCCAAGATAATCTAACCTAATATAACTTCCAAGGAGACAAGGAGAGGAAGAAAACAAGGAAAAATAGAGCCTACACTAAAACAGTGATACACCAGAGAAGGAAAGTGTTGATTATCTATCAAAACTACCATGGAACAAGAAGAGGTGAGCAATGGAAAGGATGGACAAGTGCATCATAGACCAAAGATGGATTTCACATAGAAAATGTTCCAAAACTCCATGAACATAGCTCCAAACTCCATAAATATAGGTCAAAACCTGCAATGAACATCCAAACATGCAAAAATACCCTGTAATGAAGAGAGGTAAGGAAAACAACAAATAAAACGAGCCAAGGATGGAAAAATGCATCACAAAAACACATTTTTTTATTGCTCAGAATTTACATAGTGCATCATTTCACGGGTAAGAGGAAAAAATGCCATTACAGAGTAGGGGAGGAGGTTCAAACTCCATTTTCACCCTGGGAAGAAAATAAGGGAGAGGCAGAGAAGAAGGATGAACAACCCCTTTTTTAATGAGCCAAAATCTGCTTTTATCACTTAAACAAAATGAAGGAAATGAGAAAACATGGGAGTAAATCAATTTTAAAACTCAACCATTGACAAAGATGTTTAATTAGCCTACAAAATGATGGGTTTCCATGAAAAATCCCATACTTCATCATACATTGCTTCACAGAGCAAGAAAGAGGCCCATACTTCATTAATTTTGGTGGTTGGGGTCATTTTCTACAATTTTTCCATGCTAGAGAATTTTCCCATTTTCTCTTGACAAAACTCCATCAAAACTTAAAATTTAAGTGTCCATCATGTAGAGGATTTCAACAGCTTTCCATTGATACTAAAATCACAAAAATTCAAGCTCTAGATCGAAAGATATGGCCTTAAAGATTTAGGAAAAACAGGGGCAAAATTAGGGCAAAAATCGGGTTGTGGGCCAAAACTTGACCTTTTTCCCCTTTTCGTGAAATTGGAAAATTTTCCAAAAATCCTCCACGTCCCCACTGCTCCGATGACACGTGGCACTTTAAATTTGGTCCGTGGGTCTCAAAATCACATTCTGCCCATTTTTCCCACAAGGGCAAATTTTTCCAAGGTCTTCCATTGGTGAATTCCTCACTGCTTTGATGTGGACACATGGCACCCTATGATTGGCCATGGGGATGTGGTTCTATTTTTTCCTTTGACACATTTTGACCAAAAGCCAAAAACTTGAAGTTCTCTTTGACACCCACTACTCTGCCTTGACACGTGGTGCATCTTGATTGGTTGCGGGCCTCAATTATTTATTTTACTCACTGCGGGATTTCAGGCCAAAATTTTCCTTTGAGTTCTTTACCCAAAAGGGCTAAGTGCCAAAAAATTTCTTGTGGGTCCGCCTTGGCAAATTTTCCCTCTAAACCCCTGAAGCCATAACTCAAAAATACAAGGAATTAGGAGGACCTTTTTACCTTTCTCGAAAGGGAAGAAATTATCTATTTGTTGAAGCCATTTCCAGAATATTTTGAGTGTTTGAAATGTGTCAAAATTGAAGTTGAAGCACAAGGAAGGAAATAATGAAGGAAAATTGACCAAAATAAGTAGGGGCTCATTTTGGATAACAAGATTTTCCATCAAAACTATGTAGCTAGAGAAAAGATAATCTTGATCATCTTGATCTTAGTTGAGGGAGAAAATGTCTCCTCATAGTCAATGCCTTATTTTTGTGCATACCCCTTTACTGCAACTAGTTTCAATTTGTAATTTTCCACCGTCCCATCTACTTTTACTTTGTTTTGAATATCCATCTACATCCGATGGGTTTCTTCTCAGATGGAAGATCGAAAAGCTACCAAGTGTTATTTTTCATTCCTTACTTGATATTCAAATTTCGTCACATGTTTCCAAGCTTTTACTTGTAGGGATTCTTGGACTATAGAGGGCTCATCAAACGAAATAAATCTTCTCATCAAAGCAAAGTTAACTTCTTCTCTTTCTTTAATGTGAGTTTATTCTCCAGGGGTGGATGTATTTGGTGGAGTATCCATTCTTGCATCTTATAACATGTTAGTACACCACTTGGGCATGCACTAAACTATTCCCGTGGGTCGTGGTTCTATTTGATCAATACCATTATCCCCATCATCACTTTCATCATCTGTGGGAACATCAACTTCATTTTTACAACTGGTGAAGAATATACATCAGGTGAGTCTGGAGGAGGAGACTCTTCTTCCTTCTTCTAAAAACAATCAACATCTCTGTTGATCTAGACTTTTTGGTTTTTGGATCCATCAATTTGTACCCAAGTTTCTCTTCATTATACCCAATGAAGATGAGTTTCTATGACTTCATGTCTAATTTGTTTTTGTTTTTCTTGGGTATGTACATACTAGATTCGCACTTGAATACTCTAAGGTGTGCAATAGATGGTTTTTGATTTGACCATGCTTCTTGTTGTGTTACTCTGTCAAGAGCAACTATGGGAACTCTTTTCAAAAAATACACTACTATATTTTCTTCTTTTACCCAAAATTTCTTTGCAAGTCCAGAGTCATCAATCATGCATCACACCATTTCCATGATAATACAATTTCTTCTCTCAACAAAACCATTCTACTACGGTGTGTGTGGAGGAGGAATTTGTCGATGAATCCCATGAGTTTGTAGGTAGTCTTTGAACTCATTAATGGTGAATTCCCCCCCTTGATCTAAGTGGAGATTTCTTATGTGACGACCAATTTCATTCTCAACAGCTACTTTGAAATTCTTGAAGGTTTCAAAAGCTTCACTTTTCTTACAAAGATAAAAAATCCACATTTTTCTTGAATAGTCATCAACACATAGCATGAAGTATTGAAATCCATAATGAATTAGTTGCATCAAACCACAAATATTGGTATGAACCAAATCAATCTTACCATGAGCTTGATATGTAATCTTCTAGAATGAGGCTCTATGTTTTTTTCCTACTAGGTAGTGAGGACACTTTTCTGTATCCTTCTAAAGAGATGGTAGCCCATGTACCATATTACATTGGTGAAGTGTCTTAAGATACTTGAAACTAACATGACCAAGTATTTGATGCCACAACTGTGCTAAGGTAGAGTTCTTAGCCACAAGTGTTTGATCATCTCTATGGAAAAAATCAAGCTGGAACATGCATCCCACATTGGAGGATTTTGCAACTATCTTCGTGCCTCATGATTTGTCTTGAATCAAACATGTTTTCTTTCTGGAATGAATATCAAAGTCAATTTTTAAGTTGTGATCTATGAGTTGATACTGAAAGTAGATTCTTTGTCAACCTGGGACATATAAGACATCGATAGTATATAGTTACATGAACCAAGGGGTAGAGAAATGTTCCTAATCCCCGAATCGTATATGAAGAATCATCTTCTAACGAAACATGGTTTTTCAAAGGTGTGTCCCTCATTGAAGTAAACCATTCTTTGTGGCCAACCATGTGTTGAGTGGCTACCAAATCAGCATACCAAACATCACTATATGATGTGGATGGTTCACTTGATCGAGAAATGTACAAGAAGTCTTCATTATATAAATGTTCTTCTTGTTCAACAATATTTCCTTGTTGATGGGGTCTTCTTTTCTAGTTCCCCTTTTTTTGCCGTTAATTGTATTTTGTATGTACCTTGTGAGATTGTTGATGTTGAGGTCCAAAATTACTTGATGAAGCTTTTTTGTATGTAGTATACCAATAATATTTCAATTCACGTCCTCTTTTTCTGATTGGACATTGCTTCTTTGTTGTTTTTCCCTTGATGTTGATACTCCTTGATTTAGATTTTGGTACTTTTGATAGGAATTAGGTTTTCCTTTACCTTTTCCTTTCCAATTTTAATGAGAAGAAAGTGCCTACTCCTCTTCATCATCCTTGTTATGCATTACTTCCTCTTGTTGTAGTAGGTTTACTAAGCTCAGTTGTATCTGACAAGTTTAGTGTTTTGACAAAATTGCGGTAAGAAGAGGGGATTGCTCTCATAACAATGGCAATGAGAGCATCATCTATGTTGCTTTCTCCTAAGGATAGAAATGAAGCCCTAAACTCTATAACTATTCTTAAAAAAGCTTCAATTTTCTCATTTTCCTTAAACTTTGGTGTGTTTACCCGACTCTGTAAATTTAGTATGATGTTCTTGTTTTTGGCCTCATATAATGTACTCAACGTATCCCATGCTTATTTGACTATTTTGGCCTCTCAAATGTGGGGTTACACATCATCGAAACTCCAAACAATATGATGAGTTTGGCCTTCTAATATTATTTATCAAAGTGTCGTTGTGTTGTATTAGTTGTTGATCTGGTCGAGTACCATCCACAATAGGATAGATCTCTTCAAACTCAATCCGTGTCTTTATTTTTGTCTTCCAGGTAGCATAATTGTTTCCTCCGAGTAGTTGTGAATTTGGAAGAAAAATTTGGGGGCATTGGTGCCCATTTTACAAAAACCATTGATAGGGTTTGGATCTTATCACTCCAGGTATAAGGTCTCCCAATCTATATATCATCATTACGATATACCAAACCTTTCTATATACACGCCCTTCCGATATACCCAACAGTGCGTGAAGAAGCTCTCCTTTCTATATACATGGGTGGTATGTGAAAGAGGCATTAACATACAAGAAATAATTCAATACATGGTACCAAGACAATACTTGAAAGGGGTGCTGTGTGATTATTGACACCGTCTCAAAGAAATATTCTCATATGCATGCGTAACTTCACTATATACTCAGATAATTTCTCGGTCTGGATTTATGTCATGTAATTGTTCAAAGATGGATGGGATGGCTATAATGTGTGCATTATGACCTTATTACTCCCCGTCAATTTAAAGGGATGATACCTAGATGACATTCTTGTAGCTATATCGGTGTTACATGTAGTAGTAGTCATAACGACTTTACAGTAAGTGCTTCCCAGAGGCACTATATTTACCAAATCTTTGTGAATGAGATATAGGATATTGTGAGTGTTTTCAAACCAAATTTCACTATTTTTATTACAATATTTTGCAAGATTCTCGAGTAGTCATAATATTTGTGGTTGACTATGGCAACCTACAAGTTAGTACAATATATTGAAACATGCAATTACATTCAAAACTACGGAAAAAAATTGAATGGAGGAAAAACATTTTTAGGACCCCTAGGTGGCCTCTAACCCAATACGACCCAAAATGCAAAGAATTGCAAAACACCGATTGAAAATGCAATTTTTAGCTATCCTCCCTTTGGAAAATATTGTTCGGAATCAAAACATGGGCCTAATAGGAGAACTTTTTCCCCTATATTAGGGTTTTTCTCACTAAAATTTTAGGGGTGGGTTTAGCTGTAACTAACAGGTTTAGCAGAGGTTTTCCACTAAATGTGCCTCTAACTATGGTGGTTTTTCCAAATTCGCCACTAGAGTCAAAAAAACAAGTTGGGAGTGGGATTCAAACCCCACACCTCTCGCTTCTAAGTCGTTCCACTTAACTGCCTAGGCTCTATGAGTGCTTGTGATATGAAATGAAATATATTGTATTTAATATATTCAAAAAATGATTAACCTTGTTTCAATGGTGATGTGGCAAAGATAGATGCTCCACGTGGATCATGAGCTTGGATGAGGGTGGTTAGGGCTTGTGTATGCTCAAAAACCGATCAAAAATCATGTTATCTCTCCTTTGCCACTATTTTATTTGATTTATTCCTTCCTTTTTTTGTCCTTTTTATGTTTATTGATTAATCAACTTTGATTTTTATTTACTTGTGTCATTGTTGCATTTTGAAATGTATATGCAATGTATTTTATTTTCGACATCATTTTTTGTTTATGATTTTAGGTTGTAGGGTCCTTGGAGCAGGGTTATCTTAGGCTCGAGCTTAGGAAAATGCGAATCAATTTGCTTTCGGTATCATTCATCCTTGGCCCTTGAAAAAGGATGTGGGCGATGATAAACTTGGCCCAATACTCCCAAACGCATCAACTCATTCAATATGTCTTATTGTTTGCAGGTTTCGAGTTACATAGTAGCTCAATCAAATTTTTCTTAGCTCGTTTACTTCATTGATGCCTATTTGTTATATTTTTATTGCACCAATTTATAGAGGCCAATCAAATTCAATGATCATCGTGATCAACTCACTAACACACACAAGAAGTTTGGTTTGTATTACAGGGATGATGTTCAAGTATCCAACAAAGTGACTAAGTGCAAGCTCGGTCGGGAGTTCTTTTAGGATCTCAATAGGGCCCCTTCAATAGGCCTCTAATTTGATAGTAGGCTTTGCTCAATTTTGTAGTAGCTAAATACTCTCTAATATTAGAGATAAAACCCTAATGGGGAAAAAAATTAATAATATTTTTAAAAAATTTCTATATGTGTAGAAAGTTTTCCGGTGTCATGTGCATTAGTGCAAAAAAAAATTTTGTTCCAAACACTGGAATGAACAAGACGATGTAAGGAGGAAAGGATGAGGCAAGGTTACGGGAGGATTCATAGGCTCTCAATTTCGTAAACGCTTCTCCAATATCCTCTATCTCTTCTGCTCTCTCTTTCCACACCTTCTCTCGCTTCACAGTCTAGATTCTTGGTCTAGTTCCAAATGTAAACTTGAGAAACAAGGGCGGAATCCAATAAAATTTATTAATATCAAATCGGACCAATTACATTTGTATGAGCTGCAATACTTATAGGTATTGAATAGCTGAATACACACAAGAAAATAAGTTACACAGGTGCAACAATATCCTTGATTACATAAGCTTCCAAAATATCATACGGAAAGCACAAATGGATAATGATAGTAATATTGTTAAAACAATATAATAACACCCATAGTGTTTTGAATACAAACAATAAGATGGTTATGATTAAATATAACCATATAAATAATAAATAAATACACTAATTAATATGAAATGCTTAATTAATATCGGTAAATAATATTTAAGCTAATAGTTCTAGAGTTGATGGATGTAGAAAATTTCCAAGCACTACCGGGTTGACATTGGTTCTACTCAAATAACGTGGATCTATGTTTTAACAAGCGTTATTTTAATTTTGAGAATGATAAGGAGAAGGTACTCATTCCAAAGGATGGTACTTAGATTTTCCTTATACACAACCTATAAGCAAGGAGGATCTTAACAAGATCTATGCGTAAGCACTATGCGATCCAAAAATAGCAGAGCCTACCAATGAAGGAATGATTAAATGGGGAGACATGTAATCGATTAGACAACCACTAGTGTTACATGTGATAATTGGGTACATAGAACCTATGAAATGGTTGGGTGTGAGTATCATGGCTAAGTGACTAGGGTAATCATACCTCAAGAAATAAGGAAGTTAGGAAAAACTACACTTTTGGTATACATAGGATTAGAGATACCTAAAAATTTATTGCACACAATGAAAGAAAAGATGCACAATATGAGGGTGATAAAAGGAATATATTAGTATAAAATATAAGAGGAAAAATAGCGTGATGGTGGGACAAACACAGAGATAACTTGTTGGGATGGCACGAGATTAGGGTCACAATTTTCAATCATTTTGTATGGAGTAATCTCAACTCAAAGATCATAACTTATGAATGTAAATCAACCCCATGGGATCACATACACTAGTGTGAGGAAAATTTGTTAAGATGACCGGATGCACTACCACCATATTTATGGGTCCAAAAATTGTATTCTACCTTGTGTGGTTGGACATGCGCATGATACATACATGTTGAATTAAAATAAGAAACAACAAACTGGAAGAGTCGACATCATGTATTACCCATAATTTGAATTAATTTTCATGTAACCCTCCTATACATGATGATCTATAGTTGATGAAGCACATCATAGTGGGGGTAGGGAAAATTTTGTAGATATTATAACTCAATGATATGGTGAGACTATTCCAAAAGAGCGTTATGATGATTTTTGCACATGGGTAGAATCTAAAGAAAGTATGTTAAATTTTTCATGGAAGGAAAATGAGAAAGGAAAGATGGTATACCTAATAGATGATGAAGAAGTTGAAGAGATAAATGTGGATCACACAAAGGTAGAGAATGAGGTCCTTGATACATTATATGAACAAGAATACAAATGTCATTTACCGTTGAAAACTAAGAAGGTAGATATTATAATGGATGCATGTAAATGAAATAAATTATTGTAGTTTATAGGTCAAGATCTGAGGTTACAAATATCATTGAACTATTGTGTGACTTATAGAATATTTACCTAGTGGTCATCATGAGGTGAAGGGTGTTCACCCTTTCTACGGGGAAATAAATATCAATACAAAATATGGAAAGTGACTAGTTCATAAGTGGTCATACTAGATGAATCCAAACTTGCGCATCAAGGTAAAGGATGAGATCAACAAAATTCTTGAATTACATATCATTGAGCTAATTAAGGAATAAAAATGGAATAGCCTATGGTCATAAACATAAACAAGGATGGAAGGATCCATATATGAATAGATTATAGGGTACTTAACATGTCTTTTGTAATTGATCCATTCCCACACCCTTCACCGTAGAAATTCTTGAGGGAGTGGCGGGGCATGAGATATATTCATTTACATATGGTTTTTGTGGACATCAACAAGTTATAATTATGCAAGAGAATCAAGAAAATACTATGTTTGAAATATAATGGGGTTGTTTCACATATATAGTCATGCCTTTTGGTCTGAATAATGTTCAAGGAGTCTTCTCTCACATTGTGGTGTAATCCTTTCAAGACGTCATCCATAAATTTCTTCAATTATATTTGAATTATTGAATAGTGTATGAGTTTGTAAAATACCATTGTGACTACTTAAGGTTGATGTTTGAGAAATGCGGTAGTTTAGTATATCCTTGAACATAAAAAATTGCATCTTTACTGAAACCTTTTGGCACTTTTTGGGGCACATAATTTTTAAGGAAGGTATTCTAGTTGATCCTACTAAGATTATAGTGCTACTAGGGTTAGAGGAACCAACTAACCAAAATGATGTGTTTGTATTTCTTGGGCATGGAGGATATTATAGGAAATTCATCAAGGGTTATGCCAAGATAATTGTGCCACTAGAATAGTTGTTGAAGGTAAAAGGAAAATTTTATTGGAGAGATGTGCAATAGTAGGTGTTTGAGACATTAAATTAAATGATAACTACTATTCCTATCTTATACTTTCCTTCATGGAATTTTCCATTCCATATTCATTTAGATTCCTCGGGAACAATAATTTGGGAAATATTAGCACAACCTTTGGTGAGGGAAATATTGATATACGATTTTCTTTGCAAGTTAAAAGTTAACACCTCTTGAAAAAAATTACACAACCACTAGAGTGAAGCATTGTCAATAAGTGTACACACATCACAAATTCAGAAATATCTCTTAGAAAATACATTAATAGTTTACATTGATTATATGAAACTTAATTATTTAGTTAAAATTCCAATTTTGTAAGGGTGCATATACATATAGATCCTTATACTCCGTGAATTTGAGTTTTTTTTTAATTTTTAAGCTTTGATAAGAGTAACTCGAGACCAGACCATCTCTCGCACATCAACTACGAAAAGGATGAACAAAGTATAGATGATACAATGTTAGATGGACAATTATTTGGGTTTCATTACATGCTAACATATTTGGATGATATATAATTTTTTTAAGAATAGGTATTACACCACATGGAATGATGAAAATGAAGAAGAAGAAGCTAGCTATCCATCAGACTTTACCAATTGGGTGGGTGATATTTATAAAAAGGGTAGAGATGAGGTATTGCATAGGTTCGTATTAGAACATGAGCATGAGGAAGTATTTGAATAAGTGCATGGTGGAATATAAGGATGTCATTATGACGAGGATGTCACTATACAACAGATATTCTTCACAAGATTATGGTTAGAAAAATCGTATAAGGATCTGAAAAGGATTTTCAAGGCATGTGATCATTGAAAAATTATTGGTAAGATAAGAAAAAGGAGTGAAATGCCACTACACCCAATAACATCTATAGAACCTTTCAAAAAGTGGTCTATAGACTTTGTTAACCAAATTGCACTGGGCCTTCCAAAGGAGGATATGTGTGAGCTACATTATTACCTAAATAGAATAATTGACATGATATGAAGAAGTTGCACCTGAAAGCATTGTATAAACACTATATCTATGTTCTATCTATGAGAAAACATCATTAGTAGATATGATTTTCCTTTTAGCCTTACAAGTGACAGGGAACTCATGTTTTGAATGAAATAATCATAATATTTGTATTTGAGTTTATGGTTACTCATCACAAGAACACCTCTATCGCCCACAAAAAATGGAATGGAAGAAGCATTTAATAAAAAATTTGTTCAAACCTTGACTAAGATCTATGATGTAGGAATAAGATATTGGGATGACAAAGTGTTAGCTATAATTCGGGCATACAGGGACTACATACAAGAGGTTAAATAAAGAAACACTTTTTAATTGGAATATGGAATACAATTTGTATTGCCGAGTTGATTTAATGTTACCATCCATACATATTATGTACCCCAAAGGACTTAGTGATAAAAAAGTCAAAGATTGTATTGAAAAATTGATGCGATTAAATGAACGCAATGCGTAATTGCAAGATATATCCAGTAGGAGAAATCAAGATTTTTTTGGCATGATAGGAATATTAATAATAATATTTACATTAGGTGGGTTGGTGCTTTTATATGATTCAAATTTTTCACACCACCCAAGAAATTGAAATTCCATTCGTTGATACCCTTTAAGTAACCAAGATTCTGGAATCATGGGCATATCACTTGAAATCTCTGTATGGAACACTATTATCTGGTTACTTTAATAGAAGTAGGTTGAAGCCATACTATAAATAAGATTGATTTTATGTTTGTAATAAGGAAGTATTTCTATTAGGTTGACATGAAGGTGTGCACAGGACCACACATGCCTTACTTTGTGGGGTAGAAAAGAAAGAGCATAAAATAGATGAATGTGTGAGTATGCATGTGCATGATGAAGAAGTGAAATAGGGCATTGTTCTTACTTAATTGGATAGAATGTGTGTACCTGGGAGCAATAATGGTGTGAATTTCTCATTGATGGATTGGGTTGCTTAAAAGTGTATGGGTATATGTAAATACTTAATGGTGATAAAAAAAAGTGTATGTGGTCGATAGAAGGAAAGATAAAGTGAGGAAGGAATTGCAAGAAGAAATAGGTGTGGCACGAAGAGGCGTGCGTAAAAGGATTAGTAACTTGGGAAATAATTTTTGCAAGCATGGAAGGGCACACCTAGAAGGATTTACAACATAAGAAAGTAGTTCTAAACTAGAAGGTTGTGCATGCTTTGCATACAAACGAGGAACTTAAAATACCCACGGTTTGCTAGAAAAGTGTGGGAAAAAGGAAAAACTTAGCAAGAAACTATCACCTACCACCACCAACTTCATTTAATGCAAAAAAATTGGAAACATATAAACATGGACAATAGTTATAATCAACCTTATGAATTGAGAGATTTTGTGATTCATAGCTCAAGAAACCTAGTGTGATCAAAGGAAATGTAAAGCAACAAGAAATTTGTGAAGAACCAAAGATCTCATTATGTTTAGAGAAAAGGGAAATTTTATTATCCTATTATTTAATTATGCATAGTTGGATTATTTAATTAATTTTAAATAATTATATTGTTATATGGTTAATCAACCATATTTGTCTGTATTCAGATTGTTATATTGTTTTAAACAATATATTTGTCTTTATGTAATTTTGCTTCCCGGATGTTATTGGAAGCTTGTTTATTCTGGTTTGTTTTTGGTCAGCACTGCGCAACTCATTTTCCCGGATGTATTTGGCTGTGCAATATCTATAAATATTGCAGCCCATCCTCTGTAATTTTTACTGATTGAGATCAATAAAATCTACACAGGCTTCCGTCCCTGTTTCTCAATCAACATTTGGTACCAGAGCGAAATTCTGGCCCTGTGAAGGTGTGGAAGAGAGAGCAGCAGAGAGAGAGGAGATTGGAGACGTATTTGCAGCATTCGAGAGCCTGTGCAGCCTCGTGCAAACTCCCAGCCCCATCCCTGCCTCCCCCACATCCTCCTGTTCCTTCCAGGTACTTGGAAGGCAAATTTTTTTTGCACTGGTGCACTCAGCACCAGGCAAAATTAGCTACAGGTATTGGAAATATTATTTTTTTTCCAATAAAGATTTTTTATCTACTATATGTGGAGGTTGTTTTGCTTGTTTTTGGAGGTCTGTCTGTGCACCTGCAGTGAACAAACAAGCAAAAACAAAAGTGAATCAAACAGAGCAAAAATAATAAAAAAGAGGAGAAGGAGGCGCCCACGCTGGACCTGCACAAAATATACAGTGGAAGAGGAGAATAAGCGGCCAGGGAAGGAAGAACAGCAAAAATGCGGCCTGTACAGTGCGTGGCATGATAAAAACACGGCCACAAGGTAAAAAAATGTTTTTTTTTAGCAAAACCCGCGCCCTTTGCTGTCCCCCACGGCCTGCATAAGAAAAAAACGTTTTTTTTTTGAGCTAAAAAACCCCATTCTCCTCTCGCCCGCGCCCTTTGCTGTCCCATGCGCGGCCTGCACAAGCAATAAACAATTAAAAACGCACCCAAAGCTAAAATCCACGCCATTTTTAGTCTCCCACGGCCTGTACAAAGGCAAACAACATTAAAAACGCAGCCAGGAAAAAATACAAAATGCGCCTGTGCATTGAAAAAAACGCGGCCAGGTGATTCAAAACGCGCCCAAAGAAAAAAAAAAACACATCCAAGCATTCAAAACGCAGCTTGCTGCAAGGCAAAAATACAGCAAAAATACATGCTGTACAGTGCATCCAAAGGCAAAAACGCGGCCCAGGTGATTAAAAACGAGCCCAAACACAAAAAACGCGGCCTGCACTTGTAGATCAGTGCGTGGAAAGAAAAAAATGCGGCCATAGGCGAATACAAAGGTGTGGAAGTGAAAAGAAAAGCTCCAGATCCGTTTTTTGGGCAAATACAACCCTAAAAACGCCCCTTCACCAGCATGCGCCACGTGGAGGCTCACCAAGTTGCATTTTTTAAAAGGTAAGTCAATTTATTTGTCAATAAATACAAATTGCTTCCTTTCATAGTCCAAGCGCCCCAAGTGGGCAAGTTGGTTAGTGCATTTGCCTTGGGAGTGAGAGGTTTGAGGATCAAATCCCACTAAAAACACTCAAAAACTCTCCTTTTGCATCTGGCGGAAATTTTGCGAAACTGCTAAATTTAGCAGGCTTTTTTGAATTTAGTTACGACTAACTAAATTTAGCGGAGCAATCCCTAACTTAGGTAAAAAAAAAATTCTCCTATTTGGTCTGTTTTCTCATTCCAGACATTTTTTGCAAAAGGAGACCCACCTAAAAATTGCATTTTCAGCTATTTTTTTGCAATTTTTAGCATTTTGGGTTCAGGAGGTCACCAGGACCCCGAAACTGTAATTTTTTTCCTGTCATTCAAATTGTATTGTATATTGTACTAATTTGCAGGTTGCCATAGTCAACTGCAAAACTTTGAATCGCTCGTAAACTGCACTAAAATTGTAATAAAAAATAGTAAATTTGGTTCTGTAACACTCACGAGATCCTAGATCTCATTCGCAGTGTTCGGTATATACAGTGCCTCTGGGAAGCGCTTACGGGTAAAGCCGTCGCGACTACTACTGCACTTAACGCCTAATATAGCTGCAACAACGTCGTCTAGGCATCGTCCCTATAAATCGACGGGGAGTAATAAGGTCACAGTGCACACACTATGAACCATCCCATCCGTCTGTGAACGATTGCAAGACATAAATCCAGACTGAGAAATTATCCGAGTATATAGCGAAGTTACGCGCGTATGAGGATATTTCTTTGAGCCGGTGTCAATAATCACACAGACCCCATCAGTACTGTCTTGGTACCACGTATCGAATTCTTTCACGTACGTTAACGCCTCTTTCACGTACCACCGGTATATAGAAAGGGCGAGCTTCTTCCACGTACTGACGGGTATATCGGAAGGGCGCGTATATAGAAAGGTTCGGTATATCAGACTGATGGTATATAGATTGGGAGACCTAATACCTGGAGTGATAAGAGCCAAACCCCGCGCTGATCTCTCGCAAAATGGGCACCAATGCCCCCAAATTTTTTCTTCCGATTCACAATTGCTCAGAGGAAGCAACTATGCTGCTTGGAAGACAAAAATCAAAACACAACTTGAGTTTGAAGAAATCTGGCCTGTTGTGACTGGTACTCTAACCAGATCACCAACGGATGCAACACAACAACGACAATTTGATAGAGCAGCGATCGTAAAGCAAAGCTCATCATTTTGTTTGGAGTGTCCGACGATGTGCAAGCCCACATTCGAGATGCCACATCAGCAAAAGAAGCGTGGGATAAGCTGAGCACAATATATGAGGCCAAGAACAAGAATGTCATACTCAATTTGCAGAGTCAGTTACATACATTGAAATTCAAACAGAATGAGAAAATTGAAGCCTTCCTAAGAAGAGTCAGCAGAGTTGAGGGCTTCACTTCTAGCCCTGGAGAAGAGGTCAAAGATGAGTCTCTCGCTCCCATTGTTCGAGAGCTCTCCTTCTTCTTACCGAATTTTTGTCACAACTCTAAACTTGTCAGATACGACAATTAGTTTTGACAAGTTAGTAAACCTACTGCAACAAGAGGAAGCAATGCACAACAAGGATGATGAAGAGGAGCAGGCACTGTCTTCACATCAAAAATGGAAAGGAAAAGGTAAAGGAAAACCTAAATCCTATCAAAAGTCCCCACATCAAAATCAGTATCATGGGGACAATCAACAGAAGAAGCGATGTCCCATTTGCAAAAGAGGACATGACTTGCAAGAATGTTGGTTTAACACATATAAGAAAGGTTCATCAAGCAATTCTGGACCACAACAACAACAAACTTACAAGGGACATTCAAACAATTATCACGGGCAGAAAAAGGGGAACTGGAAAAGAAGACCCCACCAGCAAGGTAATATTGCTGAGCAACAAGAACAGTCAGACAATGAAGACTTCTTGTTCACTGCTCGATCAAGTGAACCATCCACGTCATCTAGTGACGTCTGGTATGTTGATTCGGGAGCCACTCGACACATGACCGGCCACAGAGACTGGTTTATTTCAATGAGGGACACGCCATCGAAAAATCATGTTTCGTTGGGAGATGATTCTTCATATACAGTTCAGGGGATTGGAAACATTTCTCTACCCCTTGGTTCACGCAAATGCAAACTATCAGATGTTCTATATGTCCCTGGGTTGACAAAGAACCTTCTTTCGGTCAGTCAACTCCTAGATCACAACCTGAAAATTGACTTTGATAGTCAATCCGGCAAGAAAATGTGTTTGATTCGAGATAAATCCAGAGGCTCGAAAATAATTGCAAAAGCCTCAAATGTGGGACGAATGTTTCAACTTGATTTCATTCACAAAAATGATCAAGCACTCGTGGCTAAAAACTCCACCTCAGCTCAGTTGTGGCATCGGAGATTTGGTCATGTAAGTTTCAAATATCTCGACACACTTCGCCGGTGTAATATGGTACATGGGCTACCATCTCTTCAGAAGGATACAGACAAGTGTCCTCACTGCTTAGCAGGAAAACAACACAGAGTTTCATTCCAAACAAGTACTTTTCGAGCTCATGGTAAACTTGACCTGGTTCATACCGATCTGTGCGGTCCAATGCAGCCAAGTCATTCAGGGTTCCAGTACTTCATGCTCTGTGTTGATGACTATTCACGCAAAATGTGGATTTTCTGTCTTCACAAGAAAAGTGAAGCCTTTGAAACATTCAAAAAGTTCAAAGTGGTAGTTGAGAAAGAAACTGGTCATCACATCAGAACTCTCCGCCCAGATCGAGGGGGAATTCACCAGTGATGAGTTCAGAGACTATCTACAAACTCACGGGATTCGTCGACAAATGCCTCCTCCACACACACCGCAGCAAAATGGTGTTGTCGAGAGAAGAAATCGTACTATCATGGAAATGGTGCGATGCATGATCGATGATTCCAACTCAGCAAAGACATTTTGGGCGATGCAAAGAAAAAACAACAGTGTATTTGTTAAACAGAGCGCCCACAACTACTCTTGATGGAATTACACCACAAGAAGCATGGTCAAAGAGGAAACCATCCATTGCACACCTCAGAGTATTCGGGTGCAAAGCCAGCATGCACATACCCAAACAGAATAGAAAGAAATTGGACATGAAGTCACAAAATCTCATCTTCATTGGATACAGTGAAGAGACTCTTGGGTACAGACTGATGGATCCTAAGACCAGAAAAGTCTACACAAGCAGAGATGTTGAGTTTTTCGAGAAGAAGGAAGCAGAGACTCCTCCTCCGACTCGCAAGATGTAGATTTTTCACCAGTTGTAAAAACTGAAGCTAATGTTCCCTCAGAAGATGAAAGTGATGATGGGGATGATGGTGTTGATCAGATAGAACCACAACCCATGGGAACAGCTCAACGTATGCCTAAATGGTGTACAAGTACATTACGAGATGCAAGATTGGATGCTCCACCGGATACATCCACCCCTGGACCACGGACTCGCAGTAAAGCAAGAGAAGAAGTTAACTTTGCTTTGATGAGTAGAGTTATTGAAACAGACGAGCCATCTACAGTCCAGGAAGCCCTACAGTCAAAAGCTTGGAAAGATGCCATGGATTCTGAATATCAATCAGTGATGAAGAATAACACTTGGCAGCTTGTTGATCTTCCACTGTGGAAGAAACCCATTGTCATGCAGATGGATATTCAAAACTAAGTACAAAGCAGATGGGACAATGGACAAGTGCAAAGCAAGACTTGTAGCAAAGGGGTACGCACAGAAAGAAGGCATTGACTATGAGGAGACATTTGCTCCCACAGCTAAGATCAAAACGATCAGGATGATCTTTGCTCTAGCTGCTCAGTTTGGTTGGAAAGTCCATCAAATGGACGTAAAAAGTGCCTTCCTGAATGGAGATTTACAAGAAGAAGTCTACATGACTCAACCTGAGGGATATGTTGTACCTGGTCAAGAAGAAAAGGTATGCAGACTCAGGAAATCTCTGTATGGCCTCAAACAGCACCCTGGCATGGTACATCAAGATTGATGAGCATCTCGTACAACATGGATTCGTCAGAAATCCATACGATCCCAATCTCTACCTCAAAAAGCAAGGGGGGGAGATGGTGATTGTTGTAGTTTATGTCGATGATCTAGTCATCACTGGCAGTTCAGTGAAGATGATTGATGAAACAAAGAAAGATCTTAAGTGATCATTCGACATGACAGATCTCGAGCTTATGCACTACCATGTCTCGGACTCGGAAGTATGGCGCAAAGAGAATCATATCTTTGTTTCTCGATGAAATATACCAAGACAACGCTCGAGAAGTTTAGGATGATGGATTGCACACCAATTGCTACACCTATGGAGAATAGATTACGCTTATCTCGCTCGCATCCATCTCCCGAGGTAAGTGCCACTCTCTATCGGGCAAATGATTGGGAGTCTCATTTACCTGACCTACACTAGACCGTATATCAGCTTTGCAGTGAGCTATCTATCCAGTGTTCATGCAGAACCCAAAATTTGTCATTGGAAAGCAAAAGCACATTTTGAGATATCTCAAAGGATCAAGGGATCTTGGTCTAGAATACAAGAAGAATGAAAACTTCTTCTTGACCGGATATTCGGATTTCGATCATGCGCAGTAACATTGATGATAGAAAATCCACTTCCTCGGATTTGTATTCTTTATGGGATCTCGCAATATCATGGGGAAGTAAGAAACAACACTTTGTTTCTCGCTCTTCCACGGCTTTGCATCGTTCTCGCAGAGAAGCCGTCATGAAGCGATTTGGCTACGCCGCATACCGGAAGGACTTGGAATACCACAGACAAACCGACCACCATGTATGTTGACAACGAAGGTGTTCTCAAACTTGTTCGCAATCCAGTTTTTCACGAGAGAACAAAGCACATTGAAGTTCAAGTTCATTTCATACGCGAACATGTGTCAAGCACAACATCCACTTCAATTTTGTCCAACAAATTTGAACAACGAGCGTGATATTTTCACAAAGTCACTTGCACGTGACAAGTTCGAGTTGTTCAGAGCATTTCTCTCCTCATCTCTTCAGACAATGCACAATTAAGGGGGGGAATGTTAGGATAAATTTTATTATCCTATTATTTAATTATGCATAGTTGGATTATTTAATTAATTTTAAATAATTATATTGTTATATGGTTAATCAACCATATTTGTCTGTATTCAGATTGTTATATTGTTTTAAACAATATATTTGTCTTTATGTAATTTTGCTTCCCGGATGTTATTGGAAGCTTGTTTATTCTGGTTTTTGGTTGCACCTGTGCAACTCATTTTCCCGGATGTATTTGGCTGTGCAATATCTATAAATATTGCAGCCCATCCTCTGTAATTTTTTACTGATTGAGATCAATAAAATCTATGTACCTATATCAATAGATAATGTCACGAGTCAATGAAGACTATTTTTACTTTCTAGTTTTGAGAATGCTTCTCACTACAAACTTTATTAAAGGGTGACTAGGTTGTGTGATATAAAAAAGGAGATTGTGTTCGATATGCACGTTGAGACAATGGTGGAGAAGATGGCCATTAAATTACACTACTTTAACAAAAGCTCCAATTCAATGTCATAAACATCACGAGACCACGAAACTAGAATGATTGTGTGCTTGGTTAGTTGTAAGTTAGGTGCCTCACGAGAGATGGACCGAGGTGAAAAATAATTGTTTTCACATTACACATAAGATGGTGCATGGGACCAAGTATAACATTTTCACATTGTTGAGAGCATCGTGGAAGAAGAAAAATCTAAAACAACAAGGGGGAGAAAATAAAATGGGGGTCAATATTTCTTATAATAGTATTCTTGAAAATTGGAGTTCCAAATGGGCGTAGAGGAAATTAATGGGAGAACCACTTGGATTTAGCAGTGATCACTGGAAAAATATTTACAAATTACACTTATGAGGAAAAATCACCAATGTATATAAAATCTTTCGTATATAAATTTTATAAGAGGTTGTATAACACATTTTAAAATGAATAGAACATACCAGAAAAGCTACCAACGGAGTTGGAAAGGTAGGCTGATTTTTTGGTCATGCAACACTTTTGCCTTGGAATAGTTTTTTTACTAAATGGAGAGATGGACCCTTAGTGAAAAATTCCATTTGAATTCATTGAAAAATACTTGATGATCATGGTCAACAATATTAAGGATATACAACCACTCAAATTTAGTGTTGATAAGGTATACGTGGATTATCCCACTCTGTATGAGATCTATGGCTATGAAAAAAGTCATCATATGTGGAAACCATGTAGTCGAATCTGATGGATCTCAAACAAGTTATGACATTGGCGGTATGAAAGGAGGCATACCAATTGTATGTCTACTTAAAGCCCAAGTTGAAGGATGTTAAGGTAATTGAAGTGCACAATACAAATCTTGTGTAACCACTAGGAAAATGGATGAAAAACCAAAGAATCTTAAGCTAGATCCCATCTAATAGCGGTGACAAGAAGAGGAGGAAGATGAGACAAAGGATCAACTTGACCACAATGTGAGAAAGAGGAGGAAACACCAAGAAAAATATTGTGCATACTCCTCTAGTATTCCCTCCTATCCCAACCCATAGAACATGTGGAGAAAGCTTGACACAATAGCTAACTATTGTCATGAAAATATGCAAATAATGAAATTTTTAATTTCCTTGTATGACAATTATACCCCTCGTGCCAAATTTTTCATGTTTTACCCTTCCAAGACACCCCAGGTCTTCCTAGTCGGTCCAAGTGACTTCAAAATTGATTTTATCTCACCCCTAGGTGATGTAATAAATTCAAATCAACTCAACTAGGTAATTTTAGGAGTTCATTGAAAATTACAAGCTTTGGGAAGCTGTGGGAAGGGCTATCATTGGCCTTCCTAGCACTTTAGGAGTAACCCCATGGAGTGGAATAGAAAATCCAAACTGGACACATAGGTTAGTTAGAGGCCTTGGGACATCATGGAACTGATTTAGGAAGATTCAAGAAGGACTTGGAGAAGTTGGGGTGGTTTCACCAAAATTAGGGTTCACAGGCCTAGGTAGTGCATAGGCCAAAAAGGTGTTGAGCTTCAAAAGGTGATTTTGGAAGCTCTTGATGGAATTAGGATAAAAATGAAACATATTCAAAAATGTGATTCCAAGCCCTAAAAGATGGTGAAATTATGTTTTTCACAAAACATTTGCGCAATGGGTTTGAAAGTAGGTTTTCTCATGCACACGTGGAGTACCAAATCCAAAATCCACGTTATAAAGGATAAAATGGAGAAATAAATGCATGATACCCAAACCATTAGATTCAAAAGGTTATTTACATTCAATATCATAGAAAATATCATAAATATCGTCCATCACAAGCTCAAGTTATCCTCTTGGAGCGAGTTCGGGAGTTAGTCAAATTTTGGAAGGACACATGTCACTTCCAAGATCTAGAGGGATTTTATGTCTCTCATGTCCCTCAAGGTCAGGGAAGAAAAAGGTCATGAAATTTTTCCTAGCCCCCATGAATCCCCTTGGACCCACATCGACCTCCCTCCGGGATTGCCGGTTCATCCCTCGGGTGCTTACGGGAGCTCAAATCCTTCATTGTCTAATCTCTGCCACGTGTCATCACCTGGATCATAGTAGAATTAAATGTCCCTAATGTCCCTTTGAGTTAAGGGAAATTAGAAATGGAAAAATACACCCATCCCCTAAGGAGACTTTTGGTCACTCATGTCACCTCTTCAAGAGCAAATTTCCAGCCCCCTGGTGCTTGCCAAGCCTTCATTCTCAACTTTCAAATTAAGTGCCACATGTAATCACCTTGCTCGCCATGGAATTTTATGTCCCTTGCATCCCTTTTAGGTGAGGGACATAAAATATGGAAAAAATTTCCCCACCGTTGCTGTGTAATTTTTAAATGTTTGAAATCCGGCACTTAGCCATCTCCCCCCATTTCTTCTTCACAACTTCATACCTTGCCATAGCTTTGTTCATGCTTGTCTAGACACCCGGTCCACCATTGTTGCTCTAAACCAGCTCCAACATGGCCAAAAATCCTCCACTCCATGAAAATGCATAGGTCTCAAAGAAAAAATGGGTTGAAAAAATGAGAAACGGTAGAGAACGAAAAGAAAATGAATATTTTTGCTAGATAACCACAAAGTCACCCAATCAAAAATATTTATATATTTCAAAAGACATATCAAATTGAGATTCCTTTTTTGTGGACTTCCACATTTTTCAATATGATCAAGATGCAAAAAACATAAGGTTAAATGGTGCACTAAATCATTTATTCCAATAAAAATTCCATTTCATGCCCGACTCACGTTTGTTGGATTTCTTAACCATATGACACTCGAATCAAGATAAAAACTTATCCATAGACTCCAAATGAAAAACCTATCACAATGAATTTTATTTCATCATGATCATAGACCTAAACCATACCTATAAATTTCAAGCTCCATTAATAGCCTCCATGCGCAAAGCCACTTTGCCCGAGTCGAAAATTTTAAATTTTATTTCCAAGCATTATGTAATCGGTGAAATCCAGTGAAATTTAGAGGATGTGACTAATGACAACGAGCCGAGTCTAAAAAATGTCATCTAGTGTAAACCAAGCAGCGAAGTCCACTTTCTAAAAATAGTAAGTTTTCCTATACAAACTTGTTATGTTTGGGAAGTCACCATTAAAAGTGGCTATGACAAAGGTATTGTGTATTGAAGATCACCAGGAAGCTAGAATGATTTTCTAGAGTAGAAAATAGTGAAAATGACCACTTACTAAAAATAGTAATCCCCTATATGGGTGCTTACTAAAAATAGTAAGTCACCCCGAGAAGTGGTCGAGGCAAAGCGTGTGCGTAGGAGTAATTGATTGAGTTCATCACATCATAATGGTACAAAAGAAGAAAAAATCACATCTCATTATAAATAGTATGTCTTCCATCTAGGAACTTACTATTAATAGTAAGTTACACTCAAAGGGTAGTTTTGGCACAATGGGACATAAAGGGATGATCATTCAGGTCAACACCATCATTCAGGATCATCTATTGGCATTTCTCATAGGGAATTCAAGACTCATCTCAAGGAATTCAATAGTTTCTTTCGACACTCACTAGATGGTTTAGGTCACAGGTATATCATACATAGGGTTGGAATTATGGTCATCGGTAGAACAATTCATTTAACTTGACAAGTGTCTGTGAGCTAAGATGAAGGAATTTCTCAAGGTATAAATATTTTAGAGATGCAAATTTCACTACATTGGAACACCTCATCAGGTCATCTAGAAGGAGCTATGGACTTCATCAAAGGCAGATTATTCGTCATCAGTGTTTCTTCCCCCTTCTTCCTTCTCTCTCCTCTCTTCTCTCCCTACTTTCTCTCTCCTCCATGTTCTAATTTAATTCTTTGTTGGGGGTATACTTTTTAGATGTCCTTTAATGAAATTAAAATGCAACTTTGTGCTTCTAATGTAAAATTCACATGTATGTTATAAAAATGGAATTAATATTCTCCTAGGAAGTTTAAAAGTTTTAAGTTACATGAGGACATTTGAAAATCCATTAGGGGTTGATGTTTGAGTCACCTCTCATTCTATAAATTGTAAAGCCATCCCATTTCAAATGGTTGGTGATTGATTTTGTAAACTCAAGAGTGTATTGTACTTTGAGAGAACAAAGGAGATAGCCATTCTCTTCCAATTCCCTTGTCACAAGTTTTCCTCCATTCCCACACTATGTACAACTTTATTTTATACAATCAATACAAGAAGGAGTTTCTAGTATTTTTTGACTAAGGAATTTATTGATACTTTGTGGTCATTAATTCTAATCAATCTTGTTTTTATTTATAAAGTTGTTTCTTCTCATAACTTCATGTGTTGAAATTTCTAACCGGAAAATGTGTGCGGGAATCTGATTATCTATCTACAAAATTAATTCTCCTATCTCATTTATCACTCCTCTTTCTCTCTCTCTTGATAAATTCCTCTCTAGAAATAAATTGCTAGCTTTACGCGGGTTAGTGGAGTGCCCCTATTGGATACCTATCGACAAGGCCATCAGGTAAATCCACCTTTTCACTCACACATGGATATATGAAAGTTGAATCTGGTTAAGTAGAGGAACTTAGACTCCCAGTGTTGGAAAGAAATCCACCAATTTGTCCCCAAAAATTTCCTTGCACAACAGTTTTGGCGCCGTCGTGGAGCATACTTGATAAAGATCTGCACCCAAAATATGACCGTAAGGTCCCAAAATGCAAAAAAATAAATTATTGAAAAATAATTAAAAAAATTCATGGAAATCCATTTTTGAAAGATACATTGTTAATTCTTACACGTGACCCTTCATATTTCATAGTGTACTTTTGTGTTCCCACCGCAAGAGTTTCCAAAAGTTGGTGAAAGGAGATACACTAGGTTGAATAGATCGAGAGGAATGATCATCCCCACTTTTGAGACTTTGAAAAATCAGCAAGGACAGTCGAGACAATCCTTACTATTTTTCTCAAGCCCCATCCCCATCCGACTCATCAAGTAGTTCACCCGGAAATCCCATCCATAATCTTTTTGATACCCCTTTCAAATTCTCCTATTTTTCAACCACTATTGAGCATTGAGTCCTTAGAGGAAGAAGAATTTGAAGAATAATTTTTACAAGAAATTGCAGAAACAGAAACAATAATGGTAAACAAAGTAAAGGCATCAAACCATTATTCCATGGGGAAGAAACATAGGTCAGCTTGCTCTTGAACCATTTCTTCATGATCTACCAATAGGTTCCCATAAGAAAATTCCAAATTTCAAAGGCGATGGCACCTAGATGCACGAAGAACACATCTCTACTTTCACCACATCATGTGGGATTCTTGAGTTGGACATGAATACGTTGCTATAATATTGTTTGTGGAACCACTTCAAGAAAAATCTGAAGAATGGTTTTATCTCTTACCTTCCCGATCCATCACTTTTTGGAATGAAATCAAGATTTCTTGAGGAAAGACCTAAATCAATTGAATCTGCTAGGACCTCTTGAGTGCAGTTGGAAAAAATAAAGAAAGGAGAAAATGAAACTATGAGAGAATTTGTGGCTCGTTTCAATGGTTTCTTCATAGGATACCAGAAGAAGATTCACCATCTGAAAACAACATCAAGATATTCTTCATCAATTCTCAATCACTAGAGGTGGGATTTTTCCTATGAAGATTTCAATCGAGGGATATTGCAAAAGCACAAAGATTAGCCATTGAACTGGATGACGATCTCATCCTATTTGGAAAGATCAATAATCCCTCAAAGGGTAAAGCTCAACATCCTAGAGATGAAAGAAAAGATCCGTTGCTACAAAAAATTGGCAAATGATATGGCATCATTGAAGAGGAAAATTTTGATTGAACATATTCTCAAAGAAATAACACTACTCAAATTGTAGGAGCACCCCAGAAGGCTTTCCTTGAGGCCCCACTTGTCAACGCAAGTTGTAGGATTCAGAAAATGGAGAAGATATTGAACAAGAAAGTTAAGGCGGTGAGTTCCTGAAGTGACAAACTCGAGAACAATACACAAATCATATTATGTGAGTATTTTGGAGGTGATGAAGAAGATGCACCCGATTTATTTTGTGTAGTATTCACTCATTTTTAGTCCCAAAAGGAATATTTTTCTACTACTATTGCAAAGAAAAAGAAGACCAAAGATCCTCATGTGGTAACTCCAAAAAAATTAGTCAAGGATCTCCACTTCCACCTTCCATGGAGTCATCGCACGTGAATCCTAATCCTATAGCAATTAAGAATACTCTCGTAATTCCAAGTAACTCTTTCGATGCCTCTTCTAATTCTAAATTTAAATTTGCTCCTATAAAAACTAGTGCTTCAAAAGTTCCTAGTGTGTTGTTTAAAATACCCTCCATTCCCCAAGTATCAAACCATTCTTCCAAACCTACCCCAACTCCAAAATCATTCCCTTCATTTCCCTTGTCCACATATGCTCCCTTTGACTTTATAGAATATGTAAAAATCCAAGGTGCAGATTCAAAATGAATATCTCATTGACTCACCCAAAACAATTTAAGAGATTTGTTCAATACTTCAGGAGTGGTAGTTTAAAAGCCAATATTATAGCTCCTAGTTCTAAAGTATTACTACCAAACCAACTTGCACCTCCATCATAGAACATGCTTTCATTGAGTGTATCCAAGACTAATAGGTTTGACCCTTTTCATGTCTCTCTTCTTGTTGGAGATTATGTATTTACCAACTACATAATAGATTATGGTGCCTCTAACAATGTAATGCCTATAAATGTTTTCATAGCTCTAAAACTCATCATGACTCCACCCGATAGCTCTTATTAAACCTTGGAGTCAAAAGAGGTCCCACTTGTAGGGAAGGTCAAAGATGCACAGTGGCTCTTGCCAGGTTTACGACAAGAAAGTTTTAGGCTGTGATTTTGGTAGGAGACATTCCACTTCCTTTGGAATGTTGTTAAGTAGAGGTTTGTGTCGTAGTTGGGGGTAAAATTTAGATGAATTGGTATTTTGCAACCATGCTAGTGAAAGGGGACATGGAGAAATTGAATCCGAAAAGAAGATTAGGTACATGATACGAATGTCCTGGAAGCCTAGAAACCAATATATTGTATCAAGATAAGCAGAGACACATGAATCACTTTGTGACAACAAAGAAGGAAGATGATATTCCCATATTGATAGGACCAGACACGCATTCTTAGAGAGATATGGAACTTGAATAAGCATTGAGGACATTCGAGTTACAAGAGGGAAGCCTCAAATTGTAGGACGATGTAAACCATGAAGAAGAGGAAATGGTTCTTGGTGTTTTTCAAATAGAAAAATCAGCTTATGTCTTTATCTGTGATGAATAGATATTCGATTCCCATTATAAGATGAGGAATCATTTAATCATATCACATAGGAAGAGACCAAGCTAGTCTACAATGAGCCCTCAAATGGTGGAAAATAACCATTTCTACAAGAAGCTGCTAAGAGCCATGGAAGAAACATAATACCTTGAGCTTAGTATCAAAATCCGATACAAGCCATGAATCTTCAAGACAAGCATGAATTTGATTTGAAAACCTTAACCAAAGGTGAGAAGGTTGGCCATGTTGAAATAAAGCAACATGAGAAATATGATGCTCCTCGACCCAATGGTTGATGGATGCAATCATGAAATTGAGGTATTTTCTTTCCCATTTGAAGAGAAAGAATCTTTCCATGATGAAGAAATTAAATCAAGGAGTTTTGAGGCCTTTTAAGCTGAATCTCCTCTTGACGAAGGATTGATATAAAGAAATGATTCCCAAGATGATGAATTTATCCCTTCGATAGTTTCCTTGAGCTGAAAATTAAATATTTTTTGAAGGTGTACAAAGATGAGCTATAGGAAGTAACAAAGGAAATCTTTGTGTAAGAACTATTGGATGTAGTAGAAGTCGCAAAAGACCCGAAGCTGATTCTTTTTCTCTTAACTCATGCCATGTTGGTTATTCAAAATTTGGCACTTATCAAATGACATAAAGAATGTTCACAAAAAGAGAAGAGAACATTCAAAAGCTCGAGAGTATTAGAAAGGATTGTGTGTGAAGAATAGAAACATAATCTATTTTTGAATGTAGCGTGTGGAGCACACAATAAAGTCAAAGAATTACATGACATGCATTATCTATTTTTGGAGGATCATCTATGAAGTGTTTTGCATGGATACGATTAAAATAGATCTACTATTGTCGATTATCCAAAAGCGAGTCTATTGTTACCACAATTACATGTGTGGTTATTTTTGTAATGGCGTGTGGATAATAATAGCATGTTACCTATTTTCGGATTAGATATGTAGTGCGGTAAAATTCCGTACCCTTATAAATATGTATTGAACTATGTAGCATAAGAGTGAGGGTGAGAACTATGTTATAGTGAGATTATGCTACCAAATCTGATACGCGCATGAGCGTATACTACTGTTATTGTAAGGAAGCTTATGTGTATTACTGAATTTAATATAATGAAGATTATAGACTAAATCAAAGTATTATCATGATTATAGTTCAGTATTGCATGTTTGATTTCATCATGGTTATCTTTTAAGTCAGTGATTCTCTAGATCTAGATCTGAATATGTATTGTAGAATGATATATTAGGAATATAACAAAATGCTTTAATTATTCATCATGTTAACATCCTACAATAGAAACCCTAAAGAGGGTCAGTACCTTTGTGTGCTTTAAGTGAGCACTCGATCTAGGCCGAGTGATGTCCAGAAACACTTGGGCTTATATTGGTGAATTCTAGGCTACATCATTTGTTCCATTTTCGGGACCTCTTTCTCGATTGTTTTTAGGATGGTTTGTGGTGAAGACATACCGGTTGACCTTAACATGTATTGAGGAGTGGATACATGATCCGGAAGAAGAATACACACCACATTTCAACACTAGACCCAAGTTTAACACACGCGTGTGGGTGGAACATAAATTATATGATAGTTTATATGAGATATTTTTCACTATCTTTCTAGTAGAATTATACAAGTGGTTGATTACTTATGCATTTTAATGGAATTGGAGGTATCGCACACTTGTCAGACGTAGGAAGAATATTAGGCCCTTTATGTTGCTAATCTGATTTGGACTCATGTTTTACACACGTGGTTTTGTGGTGTTTTAAACATTTATATCTTGGAGTACTCAATTTCCACTTATTCATGCCCAGAGGTAGCTGAATTCCAATTTTTACGATATCCAAGGGGAACTTACCTACAAGGCATTCCACTGGTAATCAAGATCTTGATGGTAACTTTGAATTTGGAGAGTAAACTGATGGCTAACTAAACCTCACCACGCATGGGGAAGGAACAGGTTTGGTGAAAGATGGTAGACCTAGTAGCGGTAGAAAGGTAGAGAGAGGAAAGGCAACTTAAGTATAATGAGGCATGTGAGAGGGAGGTAGAGAAGCAGCGGGAGGTTGCAGAGAAAATGGCATTATGGAGAAAGATAGTTCGGGAAGGAGTGGAAGTTCATGCTGAAGATGTGGAACCTAAGCCTTAGGAACTCCCCCATTTGGGAAAACATGCTAGGAAACCTCCTTTCCCTCACGCAAAAGTGTGCCAAAATATGACCTGGGCCGTGGGCACGCATTTGAATCCACCTAGAAACCTTGCCCTTGCACTTGGTTTTCCAACATCTAGTACAACAAGCAGTTAGCAAGCTAATTCAAGTAGTGGGAGAGTAGGAGTGAGTCTTATAAGAGGCACAACAATGGCAACACAAATGGCTTCATTGTTATATGGGAGTACCTTTTCAGTTGTGTCATCTGCACAAAATTTAGGCGTGCATATTTTTGGACTATCTTTAGGGAGTAGTAATCCATCGTAGAATATTAGAGTACAATTCAATTCTAATTTTGGGACACATGGAAGCACATCTTCTGGTCCGACCCCAACTACAGGTTTGGGATCAAGAGCCATGCATAGCTCTAGTTCAAGTGGATCTAGTGGTTCTGGATGTCGAGGAAACACAGAGGTTTTGGATCGGGTGGAGAAGGTCTACACCAACCCCGAATATTTACTTTGATATGTCTCTTCATCTTCTATAGTATAGGGGCATAGAAGAAGTCATTAAACATGTGCCTATGTGTGAAATACTTTTGTGGCACACAAAAGGTATCAGCTTCGAGCATAGGAAAATCCAATTTGCTACTTTGCATTACAAGGGCACGCACATAGCTTGTACAGAAAGTTTGACCCTGATCAAACTTGTGTAGATTATATATCTTTAAAATAAAAATTCCTCAAAGAATGTCACATGCATGAGTTTAAGTAGAAGAGTATAAGTGCACTCATGGATATTAGGCAAGACACTACTAAGAGTGTTAGAGAGTATGATGCCCATTTTAAAACAATGTTATCTAAGCTTTCTTATCACATACACACAAGCCAACATGCACAATGGTTCATTAGGGGCCGATTACCCCTTTTAGGAGGGCATTATCACATAAGACATACACTAATCTACAAAAATCACTTGAAGCAGCATTACGTGCTAAGGAAGTTGGAGGCATGAGACACTTTGGGTGAGCCCATTTTTAGAAGCATAGATCATAGCTATGGAAAAGCAGTTGGAGAAACTATCGGTAAATTCAGCACATGAGACATGCACAGGATTTGGTGCATAGATTGTGAAGTAGAAGGTCACACAAAGGATATTTTTCCTCGCAAATCGGTGCGCTCATTGTTGTTGGATTGTGAGATATGTCATTTAAACCATGATGCTAGTCATTTCCCCTTACTACAATGCGTGATAAGGAAGAACGTTTCAAGCTACTATAAAATCTATAGGTCCATGACTCATGACATGGAAGAATTTCAAAATCGGATGATTGGTTAGATCCACAATGCTATAGCTATTGGTGTATGGCAGACATGAGTCTTAGATAACTCTAAATGAAAGAACGAGCATTGGGAATGGGATCATAATCGCGCGCTATGATCGTAATGACGGGTGTTTTGAAGGTGGTCATGGCGAGGGTCAAGGATACTATGGGTGATTTGGAGGATGAGGCCATGGTGGTGGAAGAAGTGATTTCCCTTATGGAACGTGTTATACTTATGGATCTTCGACCACTACAGTGTGAATGCCCCCAGAATATTACATGTTCTTTTTGTGGAAAGAGTCATAGCTATGAGGAGTGCCTAGACTTGTATGAGTATCTTAGCAAGTAGCATAAACAAGAAAACAAAGGCACAGGGATGGTTAGGATACAATGTGCTATGTGTAAAATTAGTGGATGCCTAAGTTGGAATCAAATTCCAAGGCATTGTAAGTAAATATCATGACCCGCGCCGAGAGCGACACTTGCCGGAGAAGCATTACAAAAAAATCCTACCATCAAGGAGAATTTTATTCATGCACGATAGCCCAACCCTACCCATCAAAAGGAGGTTTATTAGGAAACCATAGAGGTGCTTAGGAATCATCGGGGTGAAATACGGTATTTAAAGGAGCAATTAAGGAAGATGGATAAAAATAAAGCATTAAAGATGGTTGGACCGATGTAGATGACTTGATAGAAGTGTTCAAATTGTTACGCCAGAGAATATCATTCCACTATTATGGAAATGGTTAAAAGGAAGAACTCCATGCCTGCACAAGTGTTGAGAGACCGAATGATAGATCCTACATGCAAATATTCCCCCTCATATCCTAGATTATGATAAGGAAATCACTCTGAATGTTGTTGTGGATGGGTGATTATTGAGTAATATATTGGTTGATACAGGCATAGAATTCAATGTTATTACTTTGGATGCATGGGTACAAAAGGAAGACCACCATTATAGCCATCCTCTAATGTATTATTAATGGCTAATCGGACTAAGGCCACTCCCATCGGAGTTTTGAAAGATGCATCCATTACCATATAATGAGCCAAGTTCACTGGAGATTTTGAGGTTTTAGCACTTTGGAAGAGTCAAATAGCTTCCCACTCTATTGGGGCATCTTTGGTGCTATGAAAACAATGTTGATCTTTAGTTCAACAAGGGTTATATCTGATTTGAAAATAAGGAGGAAAGAATTATTATCCCTTTAACATATTCCAAATTTGTGCCCTATGTTAAGCCCTTGAGTGAAGAAGACTGAATAGGATTTATGTACATGCCATCCGAGATCTAGAAGTACTTGAGCCATCTAAAGAAGAAATAATTAAATGGGAGGATGTGTATTCTATTAACGATACTACAAGTGTTGCTTGTGATAATTGGGCTTATAGCACTTCCGAGTCGATAGGGCATGAAGTCAAGAGCATATTTCCTAAAGGAATAAAACCACATTATATTAGGAGGATAGGTAACAACTCGGTACCTTGTTACACTGGAGAAGGAGATCCTATGGTATTCTTGTGTGCCATGCAGGAAAAATGGATAAATCCATTGGAAAGAATAAATAGGCTAGCATATACACTATGTGGGACAATAGCATGTTGGTGGGTGGCCCACAAGGATAATCTTGTAGGATGGAATGAAATTCAAATTGGTCTTGCTACTAGGTTCTTAAGGATCAATGCACCTACTTATATCTCGCACCTATCATGGTAATCAACCTTCTCAACACCACATTCGTAAGTTTGAGAGACTCTAGATAGAGGGGAAGGAATCTTTACCACCTTTGCTATGGGGTGCACAAGTTTTATTCCACTTTATAAGGGTGAGCATGTGTTTGGTATGTATATGCGAACTCCATAGAGAGACTGAAATTGGTAGGATTTAATTACAAGAATGGCCTAGAAGTTTGACTTCTTCTCTACTAAACCTTTGGTGAAAGAATCATTAAGAGTCATAAAGCACTTAACTATGGGAGATAGTGCCAAGCGTAAGAACATCTTCAAGAGTTATTGGATGAAGGAAACTTAGGAGCATGTCTTGTTGAAGAGAAAGAGGCTGATGCCACACTACTTCAATGTGCCTACATTGAGAAAGAAAAGGGAAAAATGGTCTACTTAGTGGATGATGAAGAAGTAGAAAATCTAGATGTAAACCATTCAATAGGTAGGCGTGAGGTGTTGGATAGTGCAGATAAGACCATGTGTGCCTATCATGAACCTATGAAGACAAAGAAGGTGAATATTAGATCAAATGATGAGCCTAAGGAAGCCATAATTGGAGATTATTGGTCAGACTTTGAAGTGGTAAAAATCATAGAGTTACTAAGGATTATCAAGACTTATTCCCAAGGGGGTACCATGATCTTAAAGGTGTGCATGAATCATTAGGGGATATGAAGATAAATATTAAAAAGGGTGTGCACCCGATTAGAGAAAGAGACCCTATAGGATGAACCCCAACTTGTGTGAAAAGGTCAAAGATGAGGTTGAAAAAATGTGTAAGTCTAGGATTATCAAGCCCCTTGATGAGTCAAAATGGGTTAGTCCAATGGTTATCGATGTATCAATAAGGATGGGTGGATTGAGATCTGTGTGGACTATAGAGAGTTGTATGATACATGTGTGACTAATCCCTTTCCTATGCCATTCAATGAGGAAATACTAGAAGGTTTTACAATGTGTCAAATATATTCATTTATAGATGGGTTCTCTGCGGGTATCATCGTTTGATTTCCCGGAGGATCGGGGAAAACTACATTACCTACTAAATGGGGTAGTTTTGCATATACTATAATGCCTTTTGGTCTCAAAATGTGTTTGCTGTATTTTTCGTGCATAGTTGTTCAAGCATTCAAAGAATTTATTCACAACTTATTAAAGGTTTATTTAGATGATTGGGCAAAGTATGGGTTAGTTAAGGATCATTGTCACACAATATATGTTTAATTTTTGAAAGATGTAGATAGTTAAGTATTTCTTTGAGCATCAATAAGTGCATATTTGTTACACCATTCAAAATCTTTGTTAGGACATATAATATGCAAGGAAGGTTTTTTATCACCGAATCACAAAGACTTTCTATGATTTATACAAGTGCATAAACTTGAACTCACGGTGTGATTGGATAACATGGAATCCTTTCTCCAAGTGTGGGACTTGCAAACATGAGAAAGGAATCTCCAGAGAAGGCTGGTTCCTCTTCCTAAACTACCTGCCACAAGCTATTCTAGTGCAGGCAAGCTAATCTAATCCTAATCTAACCATGCCAAGGAGACAGAGAGAGAGAGAGAAGGGAAAAACAGAGCCTACACTAAAACGGTGATACACCAGAGAAGGAAAATGTTGAACATCTATAAAAAATGCAATGGAACAAGGAGAGGTGAGTGATGGGAAGGATGGACGATGCATCACGAGGCCCAAGGATAGATTTCACATAGAAAATGTCCCAAAACTCCATGAACACAAACTCTAAACTGTAATGAGCATTCAAACATGCACAAATACCTTCAATGAAGAGAGGCAAGAAGAGAACAAGAAAAAGAACGAAGTGGGATGGATAGATGCATCTCAAAACACGTTTTTGTTGCTCGTAAGTTTACTGAACATCATTTCAATAGTAAAAGGAAAAACGCCATTACAGAGTAGGGGAGGAGGTTCGAACTCCATTTTCAACCCTGGAGAAGAAAAGAAGGGAGCGGCGAGCTGAAAAGATGAACCACCTTTAGAAAGAAGCCCCTCCTTACAATTTATAGGAAGAATGAGAGAGGGAAGAGAGAGGAAATCTGAATCTACCCCAACCACCTCATTTAATTCATCTTATTATGGCGGTAGGTGAGAACCCTAGCAAAAGTGGCGAACTGTATTTTGCATTAAAGCTGGTTGTTGAAACGTCAGTTCTGGCCATTACCACGTGCTAGAGACATTTTTCAATTTTCTCTCTCCAAACTAAACCAAAATGCAAGATTGACCTAGGAATCGTGTAGAGAATTTCACTAGCTTTCCATTGATATAAAGAATGTGAAAATCGAGCTCGGATCGAAAGTTATGGCGATCCGAAGATTTAGGGAAAAAGGGCCAAAACGGATATTTGAATTTTTCCCGCGCTCGCCACTTGGACAATACGTGTTAGGCTCTGATTCGTTCACGGGTTCATCCTCTGAAAATTCCTGTCGGGCCCTTCCTTAATTTCTTGCTACTTGGACACATGGCATTATTTTATTGGCTCGGGCCTGAGGGGCGCACTTTGTCCTTTTAAAATTTGGTATTTTTCACTTTGGGAAAATTTTCCCATTTCTCCCCTGCGCTCCGCCACCCAAGTGCCAGATGGCACGATTTCATTGACGCGGCCCTTCCTGACCATTTCCCTTTTGTTTTTTCCTTTGGAAAATTTTTCAAAATTTTCCCGCCGGCCGATGAGGTGAAGACACGTGGCGAGATTTGATTTGCTCTCGGCTCTCTCGAATTTTCACATCCCATCGTCCCTCACGTACATTTGCCACAGGCTGTCCCAAACTACTTGGGACAAATATATCCGAACCACCCGATTCGGGCTTCCTTGTTCCTCTTTACGGTGAAGACACGTGGCGAGATTCCATTGGCTCTCAGCTCTTTCAGCTTTTCGCGTCCTCCACATACTTTTGGCCCAAATGTCCCAGACGAAAGTCTCTTGTTTCGACCGAATCGGCCGGTTCGCATCCTTTGCGTACCTTTGTCCCAACTATCCCAAACTGAGTGAAACAAGACTTAGGAAATTTTTTCCCTCCTTCGGCCGATTTGGCTTTTCGCATCCCACGTGTCCCGACGTACCAACTATCCCATGAGCACCACCCGGACTAGGACTTAGCTAATTTTCTTCATTTTTCGGCCCAAGCTTGGTACAACGAACCTCGGACCCGAACCCTTCTGACCCGAAATGCCTTAACATAGTCCCGTAACCTTATTTTTGCATTTCTTCAATTTTATCAACCTTGTTGGGATTCCTTCTTGGATGGGAGAGTTAGAAGGAAGCCGAGGGGGCCCCAGAAACATGATTTTTTTTCCTTGAATCAATATACTTTCTCGGACTCGAATAATCGATGCATGTTATCAAAATTACCCCGGGGTGAATTTTGGATAACAGTTTATTGTTGATCTAGCCAAGGTTTTAGTTATTATAGGCCTAAGAGAACCTACTAATCGTAGTGAGGTGCATGGATTTTTGTGTCATACAGATATTGCAAAATTTTTATCAAAGGACATGCCAAATTTGTCGCACCATTGGAGGAGTTAATGAAATGGAAAGGTATGTTCTACTAGGGGGAGCCCTAAAGCACGCACATTCGAGACATTGAAGGAGAAACTTACTACCGTGCCTATTTTGCATTTTCCTTCATGGGACTAACCATTTCATGTACATGTGGATGCCTCGGCACAATCATTGGCATAATGTAGGCTCAACTTGGAGAAGGTATTATAGATCATCCTATTTTTTTTGCTAGTAGAAAGTGACTCTGCCAAACAGAATTACACAAGTACAGTGTGAAGCTTTTTCAATGATCTATGCACTACATAAATTCTGATATTACCTACTATCTATACACCATTCTTCTTTTATATAGATCACATGGCATTCAATTATTTGGTAAACAATCCCATTCTACAAGGGCACATATGTAAATCGGTGCTCTTATTTCAAGAATTTGATTTCACAAACAAGTGGTAAAACCAGGGAAAAGTAATTTTGGACTAGACCATTTATCTATAATACAATCAGGAGAAGAAGCACATGTAATTAAAGATACCATTCCAAATGCACAATGATACAGGTTACAATGGGTGCCACCAAAACTAGAGGACATTGTTGTCTTTCTATGAACATGTATGGCATTAAAAGGAATGAAATCCTTAGGGAAGAAATAAATTTCTGTATACGCATCCCCCTACATGTTGATTAACAAGAACTGTACAAGTTAGTCTAGGATGAGGTATTATGTCGTTGTGTACTAGAACATGAGCACACAAATATTATGGAAGAATATCATGGTGGTATTACAGGTGGCCACTATGTAGGTGATGTCACTGCGCGTAAGATTTTACTTGTTGGATTATGGTGGGAGACCACCTATAAAGATTACAAGGAATTTTGTACATCTTGTGATCATTTTTAACGCCTTGGGAAACCCGTACCAATGAGATGAAATTCCTTTAATACTTATTACTAGTTCCAAACCATTTGAGAAATGGGATATAGATTTTGTGGGTCCTATTTCACCAGCTACGTGCAGAACTTGATCGTGCTACATCATAACTTGCATAGATTATCTAACAAGGTGGGCAGAAGCAGCACCTACAAAGGATTGTACAATGGCTACAACATCCATGTTTCTATGGGAAAATATTATTACGAGGTATGGATGTCCTTTAAGTTTTACCAGTGATAGGGGCACACATTTTCTTAATGAGACAATCGAATTTTATTGGATGAATTCATCATTGCAAACCATAAGACTAAACCCTATCATCCTCGTGAAATTGGAAATCTTGAGGCTTTCAACAAAATTCTCGAGCTAGACATTGATAAAAATATGTGATTTTGGAAGAAAGGATTCAGATGATAAAGTATCTCGTAGTACTTTGGGCATATCGAACAACATATAAAAGGTTGAACAAAGCCACACAATTTCAGTTATTGTTTGGTGCGGAAGAATTTTTCCTATGGAATTTATGTTACCTTCTTTAAGTATTGTGCACACATGAGGTCTAGTTGATGAGCAAAAATTGAAAGAATGGATTGAAAATTTACTTAATCTAGATGAGCACCAATCCATAGCACGTTGGAGTCAAAAACAAGAGAAGGCCAGGTAGAAAGCATGGCATGACTGAGACACATTAGGGATAAAATTTTTGAGATAGGATAGATGGTGCTCCTTTATGATTCTAAATTTTTGTGCCATCCAGGAAAACTCAAGGTACATTGGTTGGGGCCATATGTTATTACTCACATAATTGAATCAGTGCTTGTCAATTAGAGGAACTTGATGGAATACTGGTTTGCTAGTTACTTCAACGGGAGTAGGTGGAAGCCCTTTTATAAATAAGTCTTCTTGGTGTTTGTAATAAGGAAATGTTTCCATTTAGATTAGGTTTTAAATTCTGCATTTCCTTAATGTGTTTCTTTCTTTCGCTATGTGTTTTTCAATTTAGTTGGTGTGAATGTGTAATAAGTGCATTTATGCACCACAAGATAATTACTATTTGAATAATTTTTATGTGCAGAGGACTTCCCATACCGTTAGTTTGGGGTAGTTTGTTTATATCCGGTAAAAGACTGATGGAAATAAGTACACACGAAAGGAACTATCTACAAGTGCTATTCAAGGTTTGAAATTTAAAAAAAAAAGAGATTGCTTCTAGACACAAGGACCTTAGATAGAGAGGAATGAAGAAATAAGTATAACATGAGGTAAGTAGAGGCCATTAAGACTACTAATGAAAGATATAGTGACAAGGTACTCAAGCACATGGAAGCACACTTTGAAGGGAAGTTAGAAGCCAAAAGGTAAGAGGGCATGCTAGAATGTTATAACTTGGACGCGAGGATGTACCATGTGGAAAGAATGAAAATTTTAATTAATGAGAGGATTGTTGGTGGGTGGAGGAGAAATAACAGGGATGCGAGCTCATTTTTACCATTGCAATTGAGAGAATTTGAAAAGGCTAAGTGCAAACATGTGAGCAATCATGTTAAGGTGAGAAGAGTGTGAAACCGCACATAGAGAGAAGGGTTATGCGCAGAGAATCTTACATTCCCATAGGTGAAGGGTTTGAGTGAAGAAGATACTTGGTACAAATGAGTTAGGGCATGTAATTTCCACTAGGGCATGAAGATTCAACCTATGGTTTCAATTTTCTTAGTTATAGAGGGAAGAAAGGAGATATTATTCAAATGGCACCGAAGAAAGTACCCGCATCAGAAAAAAGGGAATAAGAAGGTTGAAGTGGAAGAAGAAATTTCTCTCGAGATTAATTTATCGAAATGCAGTATCCGTGAGGCTATTATTGTGGGACAAGAATGGGATTCTCATGTCCATCAATTAAAATTCAATGATTACAACCATTGAACATAAGATAATAAGAAGGAGCTCGATGCATTTCTAAGAAAAAATGAACAAGTGCATAGAAGAAGATATGTCAGTGTACGATAACGCTAGTGAGAAGTTACTAAAGAAAAATGGAGTCTACCAGTTGTATGAGCTAACATACTTTGGGAATTCTGAACCATTGTATCAGTGGTTGATGAGTAGAGTCCATGAGGACTTCTACTTCGTAGGATGGAGGGTTAGAATCACAACTGATTTTATTTCAACTGTGATAGGACTAAGGGCCTCAAGATTGGATCTGGATAGTGAATTAACTAATAAGGCTGCAATACTTGAGACAAGAAAGGAGATGGGTTATACCAAAGGTCTGCATGGCATGAACATCGAAAAATTTAAGAAGTATCCAAAGAGTGCGGACATAACCCGTACATCTTGTAACAAAGCTGAATGACTAAGGAAGATGGTCATAGGTAAACACAATGTGGCTACACATCGCAAAGAATATGTCTCAAGGAGTGGTCTACAATATTATAGACCGCATATCAAAGACAATCATTGAAGAAGTGCGGATAGGTGATAGAATGCGTTTTGGTGCTGTATTTTTATTTTTAGTATTTATGGAGATTGTGGTGCCTGATGGACCAAAGGAGAATATTTGGGAGTACTCCATGGAATAGAAGTTGCACGACAAAATATGGATAAATATTCAACAATTAGGGCATTGAGGAGGAGATCAATACTAAGGATAAGGAAATAGGGTGCCTAAAATAGGAAAAATACTTCGCACGAGAAGAAGAATTTTGTTTTTATCAAGATGGCAAAGGAGATTTGGGACAATGTCATGAAAGCTAGGCCACACTTAGAGCCAAAGGTACCTAATATGTTTCCTTCAGAAATACATTATGTAAGTACATTGGTGGACTTAGTGCTTGAAGATGAACCTCTGCACATGCCAACACCAAAGTACCAAACACAAAAGAAGCGAGTGGGAAAAGGATTCAATGATGTGGAAGATTGCATCGTATGAGGGGTTGCTTCAGATCTTGCAAGATGAACTAAAGAAGGCAGATCAAGCACTAAATATTTGTACAGTGCCAAAAGCCATTATAAGGACCAGGACCATTTTGGAAGACAATGAAGTTCTGAAGGCCATGAAAGATGAGACATCGGGCTGCGCACAATGATTAACACTTATTAAGAAGAAGTGTGAGGCCCTTGTAAAAGCTCAAGAACCACACAAGGAAAGGCTGGATGAGCTTGGAAAACTCATCGCACAAAATATGGACTTGTTAGAAGGGAGAATGACTGCCATGTCCAACATTGTGTTGGTCTTATAGAATGAGAAAGGATAAATTGTAAAGGATGAATTAGAATCAATTGCAGTGGATATTCCGGAGAAGGAAGTGGCGCTTAAATGATTGGAAGACTCTAGAGGCAGAAATAAAAGAAGAATATCCAGAATTAATTATTCAGGTTGACACAGAAGATACTGCAGGGTAAAGATATTCTTTTATTCATCAAAATTCTTTCTATTCTTTATTCACATTAATTAATTCATTTTGGAGACAACCATTTCTCGGGGCGGCAATGCAACTAGTGTGGGGTAATGTTGGTTATTAAAAATTTGGCACTTAGTAAAGGACATACAGAAGGTTCATGAAAAATAGTAGAGAACATTCAAAGGTGTGAGATTATTGGAGAGGATCGCATGGCAAGAATAGAAACAGTTCGGACTTAGCCATTTTCATGGTGAGGATCTATTTTGAAGGTAGCATGTGGAGCACACAAACCGGTCAAATACTTGCGTGACACGCATTATATTTTTGGAGGATCAGCAATGAAGTATTTTGCATGGATATAGGATGAAAATAGATCTACTACTTGTCGATTAGCGAAAAGTAGTCTATTGTTAGTGCACTTACATGTGTGGCTATTTTTGTAATGATACATGGCTAATAATAGCATGCGACCTATTTTGGGATTAGATAAGCGGTGAAGGGAAAGTCCCCACCCTTATAAATATGTATTGAACTATGTAGCATAAGAGGAGTGTGAGAACTGTGTTATAGTGAGATTATGTTGCCAAATCTGATATGCACATGAGCGTATACTATTGTTATTGTAAGGAAGCTTTTGTGTATTACTGAATTTAATATAATGAAGATTATGGACTGAATCAAAGTGTTATCATGATTATAGTTCAGTGTTGCATGTTTTATTTCATCATGGTTATCTTTTAAGTCAGTTATTCTCTAGATCTAGATTTGAACATGCACTATAGAATGATATATTAGGAATAGATCTGAATGCTTTAAGTATTCATCATGCTAACATCCCACAATAACCCTAAAGAGGGCCCGGCACCTTTGTGTAGTTCAGTGAGCACGCAGATCTAGGTTGAGTGATGTGCCGCAGATGCATGGGCTTGTATTGGTAAATTATAGGTTACATCATGTCATGGCCATACAAGACAAGCACAAGGTTGCTTTCGATCCTCCCCGTAGTACTTAAACACTTCATCATTGAGTAAAGATAAAGGATAAGTATGAGGTTTCCCAATGAATGGAGGTCAATGAGCATAGACCTAGGAAAGAAAATAATCTAGAATATTTAAGAAATTTGAATGAAAATCATCTTCGGGACATGCGATGAGATTCTCAATGAAGAATCATCTATGTGGATAAACATAGAAGAAACCGACATTGTGAAACCAATTTCAAAGAGTGTGAAGCTAATGGAATTTATAAGAGAAGGCCTGAGCACTAAGAAGATCATGTAGAATCACTCCTATCAAATACATAGACAATCATGAAAGCACCTAGATTTCATAAATAGTTAAGGAAAGGAGGCTACTTTTTGGAACTAGTTAATGGCTTCGTAGAACAACATCAATTAGGGGTAACATTTGAGGAATGAAAGTGGGTTGTCCCTCACCTTGTACCATAGGTGATTTCTAGTTGTGTTTCCATTTTTTTGTGTGCTTTGTTTCCTTTCCATGTGTGTTATGTGTTTCCTTTCATTGTTTTTGGTGTTTGTGTGTTTCCTTTTTCATTCTCTCTCTCTTGTTATAAGTTGTAAATGACTCTGGGGCCCAATGGATAAGGCATTGGATAATGGATTATATGGTATACAATTAAGATTATGGATTCACTATGTCATTTGTCTGTTGTTCTCAGTCCATGTTACATCCCTAAGATAGAGCCAATTGTTGTCATGCAACGTACTGAATAAGGAAATTGTCAATTTCCTTGTATAACGACTATACCCCGTACCAAATTTTTCATGTTTTACCCTTCCAAGATACCCTATGTTTTCCTATTTAGTCCAAGTGACCTCTTGATTGAGTTTATCTCATCCCCTAGGTGATTTAGGAAAGTCAAATCAACTCCCTAGGTGATTTTAGGAGTTCATTGAAAATTGCAAGCTTCGGGCAATTGCATGGGGAAGGGCTATCATTGGCCTTCCTAAGACCGGAGCAACCACACGAAATGGAAAATAAAATACAAACAAGATAATAAGGTGATCCAAATTCCTTTGGATATCATGGAAGTGATTAAAGAATATTTAGGAACGACTCGGAGAAGTTAGGGCGCTTTCACCAAATTTAGGTTCATGCGGGGCTAGGTAGTGCACAGGCCAAAACAACTACTGATCTTTAGAAGGTGATTCTAGGAGCTCTGAATGAATTTAGGAGAAAAAAAAACATCTTTGAAAAGGTAATTCCAATCCCTAAAATATTGTGAAATTATTTTTTTCGCAACAATTTGACGTAATGGGTCTATAAGTAGTTTTTCTCATGCACAAGTGGAGTACCAAATAAAAATCTAATTTTTAGGGACCAAATGGAGAAATCAAGACATGAAAACCACACCATTTCCTTCAAAATACCATTTCCAGTTAATATCATATACAATTTCATAAAAATGTCCATCAAGAGCTCACATTATTGTCGTTTCAAGTTTTCCTCTTGGAGCAAGTTCGAGAGTTAGTCAATTTTTATAAGGACAAGTGTCAACTCCAGAGCTGGCAGGATTTTGTGTCCCTCACATCCCTCAAGGTAGGGACATCAAGGTCAAGAAAATTCACCTATCCCCATGAAAACCTATGGAATAACATACGACCTACATGACCACCATTTCAGCCCTCGAGTGCTTACAGAGCTCAAACCCTTCACCGCCGATCTCCACCATGTGTCATCACCTGAGCACCATGGAATTTTATGTCCCTCATGTCCCTTTAAGGTGAGGAATATAATAGATGGAAAATTCACCCATACCCTAAGGAGACTCCTAGTCACTCATGTGACCTCTTCAAGAGTGAATTTCCAGCCCCAGTGTGCTTGTATCAATCCTTCATTATCAACCATCGATCAAGTGTCATGTGTAATCACCTTTCTCGACATGGAATTTTATGTCCCTCACATCCCTTTGAGGTGAGGGAAATCACACATGGAAAATATCATTCCACCCTTGTTTTTTAGATTTTAAATGTTTGAAATCGACACTTAGCCATTCCCCCATTTCTTCTTCACAGCTTCATACCTTGCCATAGCTCTGTTCATGCTTGTCTAGACACCTAGTCCACCATTGTTTCTCCAAACCAGCTCCTCCATGGCCAAAAATCCTCCACTCCATGAAAATTCATAGGTCTCAGAGAAAAAATGGGTTGAAAAAATGAGAAACGAAAGATAATGAAGAGAAAATGAAATTTTTTTCTAGATAACCATGAAGTCACCCAATCGAAAAATCTTCATATCTTGCAAAATACATGTCATATTAAGGTTCGTGTTTTGAAAAATTCCACATTTTTTAATATGATCAAGATACAACAAATGGATCGTCAAATGATGCCCTGAATCATTTGTTCCAACAAAAATCCCATTTCATGCCCTAGCTCATGTTTGTTGGATTTCTCAACAATCGACTCTTGAATCAAGCTAAAAAATTACCCAAAAAATCCAAATGAAAATCCTATCACAATGGAGTTAATTTCATCTTGACTGGAGACAAAAACTAGACATATAAATTTTTAGCTCCATTAATGGCCGCCATGGCAGCTCTGTGCCCAAACCCACTTTGTCAGTGAAAATTTTAAATTTTATTTCCAAGCATTCTAATGGGTGAAATCAAGTGAAACTCGGAGGACGTGACCACAATGATGAGATGATTCTGAAAAAATATGTTCTATTACAAACCAAGTAGCAGAAGTTCACTTACTAAAAATAGTAAGTTTTCCTATAAAAATTTGCTATATTTGGGAAGTCACCATCAAAAGCAGCTATGACAAAGGCAATGTGCACTGAAGATCACCAGGAAGCCAGAATGATTTTATGGAGAAAAAAGTAGTTAAAATGACCACTTACTAAAAATTGAAGCCCCCTATACGGGTGCTTACTAAAAATAAGTAAGTCACTCCAAGAAGTGGTCGAGGCAAATGCAAGTGCACAAGAGTGAATGATGGAGTTCATCATATCACTATAGTCAAGAAGAGGAAAAAATAACCTCTCACTAGAAATAGTAAGTCTTCCATTTGGGAACTTACTATTACTAGTAAGTTACACCTGAAAGGGTAGTTTTGGCACAATCGCACATAGAGGGATGATCATTCATGTCAACACCATCATTCGGGATCATCCATCAACATTTCTCATAGGGAATTTGAGACTCATCACAAGAAATTTGGACAAGTTTCTTTCGACACTCACTAGATAGCTCGTGTCACAAGTACATCATATGTAGGGTTGAATTGCGGTCATCAAAAACAATTCATTCAACTCGATACGTGTATCCGAGCCAAGATGAAGGAATTTCTTAGGGTATAAATACTTTAGAGATGTAGAGTTTAGTACAAAGGTGGAACACGTCATCAAGACATCTAAAAGGAGCTATGGAATTCATCGAAGGCATAGTATTATTCATCAGTGTTTCTTCCCCTTCTTCTTCCTTCTCTCTCTCCTCTCTTCTCTCCCTACTTTCTCTCTCCTCCATGTTCTAATTCTTCATTGGGGTGCACTTTTAGATGTCCTTTAATGAAATTAAAGTGCAACTTTATGCTTCTAATGTAAAATTCACCTTTATCTTATAAAAAGGGACTTAATATTCTCGTAGGAAGTTGAAAATTTTAAGTTGTGTGACGACATGTGGAAAGCCATTAGGGTAGATGATGAGTCACCTCTCATTCTATAAATTGTAAATCCATTCCCATTTCAAATGGTTGGTGATTGATTTTGTAAACTCAAGAGTGTATTGTACTTTGAGAGAACAAAGGAGATAGCCATTTTCTTCCATTTCCGTGCTCACGCATTTTCCTCCATTCCCACACTATGGAATTTTTTTAAGAAATCAATATAAGGAGTTTCTATCCTTTTTTATCTAAGGGATTTATTGATATTTTGTGCTCATAAATTATCATCGGTCTTGCTACTATTAGCAGAGTTGTTTTTCTCATAAATGCATCTCGTTGAAATTTATAACTAGTGTGTGCAGGAATCGATTTTCCACATGCAACATAGGTTCTCCTATATCTTTTTTCACTCCCCTTCCCCTGTTCTCTTGATAAAGTCCTCTCTAGCAATAAATTTCTATCTTTTACTCAGGGTTAGTGGATCACCCCTATTGGATCCCCTGGCCGTATGGCCACCAGAAAATCCACCTTTTCACTCATGCACGCATATATGGAAGCTCCACCGCTTAAGTAGAGGGACTTAGACTCTAGAGCGTTGGAAAGAAATCCAACAATTTTTCCCCAAAAATTTTCTCTCACCAACATTAATTGAGGAACAAGTTTTTTGAGATGCTTCTAGAGTAGGTGAATATTCAAAAGGAAGATGACGCTCACATAATACATGATATTTAATATGAACAGAAAAGAATCTTGATAAGAAAGAGGAGTAAGAATAGGAAGAAGGGAAATATGAAGATCATGTGTGAGAGGAGGAGCATGAAGAGCTAGAGAAATAACGATAACAATAGTCACCGTAAGAATGGTGTGAGGTAGGACCAAGCTCAAAGTCATCAATTAGAGAAGATAGGTCAAAGAAAATCTCACATCCCTAAGAACACGTGACTTATATTGATGACCCACAAAGGTTATAAGGGAAATTTCTAGAGCTCCTTGAATGCGTATGAATTGTATGGTCTGGGAAAGTTTTACAAATCCAAAGCTCATCAAAGGATGTGCAAGATGTTTTCATTTGATACACAAACATATATGGAGGATCTAGAATTTGAACTTAAATGGAATGTAATCAAAGTGAGCTACAAGGAAGAGAGACCCTTCAAATAAGCTCCCAATTTTGGTGTCTACAAATTTATCGATGTGCAAGCTAGCAATGTGCAAATAAATATGGGTAATGAAGTGGCATGGAGGAATATTAATAAAGGTGCAATACTACGCACCACATAGGAAAATTTTAAATATTTAATTAAGAAAATAAAAATATAACTATATAATTAATTAAAACTAAAACCCATCTAGCAATTGTAAAACACTAAACCGGAAGAATTAATAATGTACATTACATTTTTTTCCCAAATGTGGCCTTGAGGTAGAAATGAATAAAACCAAGGAGATTTATAACTTAGAAGAGATGACTAATTTATTAATAGATAAGTAAAATAAAGGGTAGGAAAAAAATAAAAGAGGATATGGTTGAGAAAATAATAAATAAGTATGAACCTAAGAACCGATATGAAAGAATCCACCCAAAGGGAAGAGAAATTTTGTGGTATATTTAAGTATTCCTCAATAACAGATGTGTGATTTTATAAGATAAAGAATAATTGGGAAGATTAGAAGCCTCATTATAGATGGGATACAAGGAGGTATGTGAGAAATTTTTGCAAGAGGTAGGGGACAATAAAAATTTCAATAAATCCATGCATGATAAAGTAGAGGAAACGATAGAAGAGGTATAGGCCATGGTGATGAGAAGAGTAGATATCCTAGAAATCATGGAAACTAAATGGGAAATCATTTTGAAGTAGTTACGGAAGAAGGAACAAGGACTAACCCTAGAGAATATACTTGAATATTGTTGAATTAGCATTAGGAAGGTCGGATATAGTGCTTCAAGAATGGAAGTAGTTAGACGCGTCCCCATCAACTTAGAATTCGCTAAAATATTGCAAATAAAATAATCCTAATTTTCAAGTAGACATTATTTATACCTTACATTCTTTTCGAAATCCCATTTTTATTCATCCATGATTATTTATTTCTCATTATTTGATTCTTTTATTTCTAAGGAAGGAAAATGTACCTAGTGTGGGATAATGTTGGGATAAAAACATAGCTAAGTATAGACACATGAAGGCAGCGTAAGGATGGATAAAAGTACACTTGGAATCATAGAAGAACAAGTTTCACAAGGTAAGAGGTGCACGAAGGTGTGCAAGGAGGTATGCAGAGAGCACGTGGGAAGGTTTGTGCACCAAGATGACAAAATAAAGAGTTAACTGGAATTAGGAGACAATTTATAAATAAGAAAAAACATAGGTTGGCATGGGCAACACGTGAAAGCTATAAATAGATGAAATAAGGGTTAAGGCACCACAAGAATAGGGTAAAACAAATAAAGTACACAGGATACGTGTGGAGGCTAAATATAGCACATACAAGTAGAAGCTATTTATAGGGAACAAGATAAAGATGGAAATTCCACATTAAAGTAGGTCATGCATAGAGAACCACATGATGACACCTAAATATAAGGAAACAAGTGTTAGGAAAACTTGTAAGCTATGTATAGGAGTTGTTTCATGACAAAGTAGAGATAAAACAGATAATAGGTAAGGGCAAGGAGGAATACCTGTGATAATAGAAGAAGGTGTGTGTGCATAGAATGTTGACTAAGATGATTGTGAAGAGCTTCCCCTTGGATAGGTGGAACAAATTGTTAAGAACATAACAAGACCACTCATATTAAATGTCAGTGGACTGCCTAGTAAAGGCTAGATCTAGGAAGTGTGATGCTTCCTCGAATGTTGTTCAATCCACTGTCATAAACAAATTAATGCAAGGAAATATTGTAAATAAATGAATCCTACTATAGTTGATAAGATTTAGGTATCTCCTATAACATGCAATAAATGAATTTAATATAATAGAAAAAGTTACGATTAAATTCAAAGGGTTGATAGGTTGGTCTAGGTTTGCAGGTCTAACAGAGACTATAGATAAGTTATGGGTTAGATTTGGTGGGGTTTTGAGAGGTTTTGAGTGAGTTGGAAGCTTGTTGGTTAGGGAAAAATACCAATCACGATACCGATATCGTTTAGGCGATTGACGCTAGTACATGTAATGGACCCACTCGGTTAGGTGAGCAATTTTGGTGGGGACGATCTAGTAAGAATATTAAAAATGGGGTTTTGGGCACTCTCTATGACTACACAGAGAGTGAAGGGAGTTTAGGTAAGGCTATGGGATTTTTGTAAGGACTCAGAGGTGATTAGATTGGTGTTTAGGAAAGGTATGAAAGGTAAATGGGTAGATAGTTAGACAGAGGTACTGTGGGAGAGATCCGGGTAAGGTAGAATATGGAATGAAATAGATAGCTAATAAAATAACTAATCTACTGAAAATGAAAAGGAAGAAATAATACTTACTTGTGGAATGTAGGTAGAAAGCAAGTGGTGGTGATGGTTGTAGGAGAAGGTGATCTTGAACGAATGTAACAACAACAGAAAGACATGTTGTTTCTCTATGAGTGCATTGGAGCTCTAAAATGATCTATTAGTAAATGGTGTGGTGTTTAAACACCGCAAGGGCCTCTGTATATCTTAAGATCACTAAAAATATTGAGAGTCATTATATGCAATATAGTAAGAGATAGAAAATGATATTTAGAGTCCGAGAAAAAAATGGAAATCTTATTAAAGGTAACTCGACAATGATTAGGTGACCAAGGTTGGATGCGGAATAATTGGCATCGGTTAAGGAGAAATGGTCATACTTGCTAAAAATAGCTCGATTCTTCCTAAATTTAGCGTGATTGGGATTTTGGTCCTAAGTGACAAGTGTGGAATCCCGCTAAATGGAGTGGGAGAGTTGTTAGATGGATAATAGGACATTAACATTAGGGTTGGAATAAGTCCTAGTTAGTTAAGGGGGATGGGGAATTAGTCTTAGGTAATGAATAGGGTTGGAATAGGTATAGGATGATGTGTAGAGGTGATGTGGATAGGTAAGGTAGATAATTAATTTAATTTTGGTAATTAAATTATTTAAAATGTGTGCAAGTGGGGATGGTGGGGTAATAATATTGATTTAATTAATCAAAGGGGTTTAGAGGGTTGCGACCCAATTTTGGTGTCTACATTTTCCCTTTTTATCATGTATCTAGTATTGATGAGAAACTTTGATAAAAAAAAGGAGTGGTTGCCCCAAGTATGGGTTGAGGTTAAGTTACCCCAGATATTGGTTGAGATAATCCCCTCAAACCGGGAACTGATGAAGTGAGAGGCTCAAGTGGTGCTAGGTTTGATAAAATGGTAGGTGATGAAAATTGAGATAAAGTGTAGGTAGAAGCAATGGTAACAAGTGATGGGTAATTCAAATGCACGCACGCGTATAGAATGTGATAAGGCATTAGGTTAAGAGCTCACAAACTCTACATCGTCAAAGGTTGATAGTTTATCTAAACAAGGTTGATGTGGTTTAGGTATCCAAGGTATAGGATATGGTCCTAAAACAAAATGAGGCTAGGTGTAGGAATGGGCATTAGGTGGGTTCCAAAGCACCAAAAGGTTTTGTATGGTCAAGATAAACATCACGACATTAGGCAAGGCAAGGTTGGTAGGCTAAACAACATGAGTAATGTTGTCACAAGGTATAACGAGTAAGTGAATTTGAGTGTCAAATTGGCACGTTTAGGTTGGGTGTATAGGTAAGGCCATAGGTAAGGACGCAGTGGAGGAAAAATGTGCCCCAAAGTAATAAGGTTGGGGTTACCCGACAAGGCTATTAGGTGAGCCTGTAAGGCTTGGATAAGTATTTGGTAGCAAGAAAATGGCATCCTGCATCATAGTCTTGGGCCAATTAGGTATAAGTGGGTAAGTAGGGTGACCGATACTAGTTAAGGGAAAACCAATATTGGTTAGGTTAACCAATGTCGGTCATCTAAGGAATGATTGACTAACGTTGGTCGTAAAAATTGGGTTAAAAAGGTAAAAATATGCATGAAAATGACTCATTTGAGCATTTTGTTATTTGGAAAATGACAAGAGAAAGCATTGGGATGAGAAAAATGATAAGGAGATCTGTTAGGCTGAGTTGGAAAGCTAGTAGAGGTTGATAGGGGTGGAGTTTGATGGTCCTACGAGATGAATATGAGAAATTCAATTGGTAGGTAGCTAAGGAGTTGATTGAGTCATGGCTAAGGCAGATAGGGAGCTAGAGGTCCTCCAAGATCAGAGACCTAAGATAACACCATAGAGACAAAGTCATGTAGAGGTAGGATTTGAAATCTAGTTGTGTTTTTGGGTAAAAACTTAAGGTAGAAAATGAAAAATTTGCTACTGTGTGATTTTGAATTGAAATTATGGGTGAATTTTGGTGAAATGAGGTATGGGGAGGGTGGAATGTAGTCTAATTAGGTGGTTAATGAACATAGAGGAAAATGGGAGTAATTTTGGTCAGGGTTTGGTCGATGTTTGTAGGTGTACCAACATCGGTGGGGTTAAACATTGACCATTATTAGTCGGGGAACTAATGTCGGTCCACTGTAAAATTGGATAAGGGTGTGAGAAAGGTGAGTTAGGGATACAAAGGGTAAGGGAATGGTAGGTAGCATGAGTTTAGCTTAGGGAAGGGTAAATGTGGAATAGTGAGAAGGTGGAAACACCAAAAAAGTATAGGTCAATAATTGGGCATGGGTGCAAGGTAAATAAGATGAATTTAATCTAATAGGCAAAGTGAAGACGTAGATAGAGTGTATATGTTTAGGCTAAGTAGAATGGGTGTAGGCCAGTAGTATGGATAAAGGTGGGTAGGCTAGGAAAGGCATGGGTAGGTATTGGGTAAGGTAGGGTCAAGTAAACAATTGAAAGGGCCAATTGATTAACATGTTTGATTAGTGATGATGCAAGTGAGGTAATAGTTGACCAAGAGAGATAGGTTACATCCACTTTTTGTATAGATGAGACCCATTGGTACACAGGAGGAGTGGGAGCATATGAGGGTTGTTAGGCTGGGTGTCGTTAGGTGATATAGGGGTATCATACGAGATCATAACATGATGGTTGATCTCATCCACAAATGGGATTCAAAGACTAACACATTGCATCATCCACTAGGGAGATGAAGATTACGTTAGGGGATGTCTACTGCAATTTGGAGCCTACTAATTTTTGGTGATTCGATCTATCATATTTTATCGATGAGTCATTCAATCTAATGTTTGTAGTGTTTGGAGAGGCCATTAAATCTATATCTTATCACAAAGGTGCTAGCATCATCTATGGAGATATGTATGTGGCTTACCCAGAGGAGACCCGATTATCAGTATTTATGAAGGTGGCAATGGGTTGTTATGCACTCCCATATTCAGAGGATGGGAGTGTTGAAGGATATGATTGAGGATTGAGAGTGTTTTTCATGGAAACCAATGTAGCTGGTATAGCTATAGAGGGATTTATGGGCGTATAAAAGGATTAGGTGGTTTGGAGTATTCTATAACTATCTACTTCATTGTTGGGCCTATGATCATATATTGTTTCTACGTCCTCCTAGCCTATCGTGACATGATTGGTTTAGAGGTGTTTACAGAGTAGGTTTCGGGAGATGGGTCCGATAGGAGCGTATGCTCGGGAAGATGCAACATCACACGATGTGACCTATTATAGGCATTTACTAGATGGGATTGTAGATACCAAAATTGGTTTACACTCCCCTTAGTCCCTTGTCAAATAACCAACTCAAACATAATCACCTAACCATGGCCTCTTCCACCCCAAATCACTATTATTTTAATTAATTAAATTAAATTAATGTATATCCTCACAATATTTATTATCTAATTATCTTAATTTCTACCCCACTACCTCACCTAGACACCTCACCTAGCCACCTCACCCTAGACCTATTCTTGACATGTTTCCATAATTAACCAAGACCTAATCTTACTTGCCTTAATGAGCTAAAATTTGGTCTAACCCTAAAAGCACATGCCTAATATTTCTCTAACCACATTCCCGATCATTAGAAAGGAAGCTTCCATTCTAATCCATAGGAATAAAACCAATCTAACCCAAGAAATCAAGGGGATCTGCCATTTTTAGTAAACCTAGGGAATCTTGCCTTAACCGACACCAATACCCCTAAACCAACCCCGGTCACCCGAATTATCATCGCTTATAATTTATTCACCTTAGCAACCTTGTTTTTGGGTTAGCACATTCTGAGAGAAAGAAGACGAGAAGAGAGTTGCATGCAAGAAGAACCAGAGACTTTTCACATACCCGCACATCTATAGCCAAAGACTGAGACAAATCCGTAAGCATTTGCACTCATGGTAACATTCCAAGAAGCATCACTATTGAATAAGCTCCATTCCACCAACCGATCATCACCACCACCCAACCATTAGACCTGCAACATTGGTAAGTGTTTTTATCATTAATCATTTCCATTCTTATTCTTCTCATAGAGTTGTTATCATTTATGTTATCATTCTTCTATTAACATTCCCATTCCTCCATAGCCTTCTTTCTAAAAAACTCAAAAAACTCACCCACCCTTTTATCAGATCACCTATCCTAGCCCTTCCACCTCTCTGAGTGTTCTCATCATTCCCACATACCTTGCCATCCCCTTCTTTAGCCCCATCTAACCTCACCTAGACTCTACAATAAGGTTTTCATTGAACTATTGTCACCCTACTGTATCGACACTTTGGTTACCCATAACCATCGTCGGTCTCCCTTAAACCATCATTGGTTATACCCAACTGACATCAATCTCTGTGTTTCATACCCTATGCTAATAATAGAACCAAACAACCTTTTACCAAATAACCTAAACAACCTAGAACTCGACCTTGACCAAGACCCAAAGACACCGACACCTACCAACCCTTCGTAGATCTGACTATAACGTAGCCTGTTATATTAGATTTTCTTATTGTGATTGAATGAGATACCTAAATCATATCAACTACAGTAGGAATTTTCTTATTTCTCACATTAATTTGTTTTAAAAAGTGGATTGACAGCCATCTAGGGAGTATCACACTTCCTAGATCCAACAAACACTAGGAAGTCCACTATCATATATCATTTAACTATTCTTTTGTGGTCTTGTTTTCTATTTCAGGTAGTTCCTCCCAGCCAAAAGGAAGCTCTCATAGTCAACATTGGATTGAGAAGTCGAACGTGCATAGTAATCATTAACCAATCAACACACCCTTATCTATTTTGTCTCAATAAAGTAAAGAAAATGGTGAAACAGGGATATCAATAGTACATATGTTTTGGAGGTCATATGTGGATTTCCCATCATATGGGAGCATGGGAGAGGATTTGGATGAATTACATCTGGTTAGGTGGATTCATGAACAAAGGCCGAGAGAGCATGAGATGATTCCAGATTGATTGGGTTAGCCAACAATTTGGTCTATAACATGATGTGCTTCCACCTTTTTATATAGATCACAGATATGATGTGGAGAGACCATTATCTCCACCACATCAAGTATATCTCGCAGGTATGAGGAGTAGGTGGTTGATAAGTGGATTGATGATGTAGGCACCACCGATGGGTATAGGTGATGGATGATAGCCCAGATTATAGGCCAGATAGCTGGACTTAGATATCATCATAATGCGAGATGGATTACAAGGTTAGGTGACTACTTTACAGCCTATAACTTATTCAAGCATAGGCACAAGTTTCCACCCTTTAGGGAGATGTGACTGGTTATCGGGGCACAGCTAGCATAGGTGCAGGCTTAGGTTCAAAGCTAAGGATCCCGCATAACCACCACCGAGAGGATGGAGGGTAGGTTACAACATTACAGGCTCATGTTGCTAAACTATAGGCATAGGTTACAACTTTACAAGGCTAGTTGGAAGCCATATAGGTAAAAGTGTATGTAGGGGATGGGGACAGTGGAAAGACTACAGGCATAGGTGACCACCTTACAAACATTGGTGGCCACCTTACAGGAACAGCTAGCAACTGCACATGCACCTGCAGTGGGACAGAGTCCAATTGTACATGTATAGGTATCGAGACAGGGTCCCATTTTATGGGTAACAATAGAAGTTCCACTATTACTAGGATATGGTCCATAGGTTGGAGTCAAAGTGATGGCCCCTCCTCAGGTTATACCCATGGCTATTTATAGAGATGTAGTGTTGGAGGCTAGGTATTATCAGAAATAGTTGATGGAGAGTGGTATCTCTTATGTGACATATGGTGAGTATAGAGCGCAATAGGTAGTGAGTATGAGGACCAACTCATGGAATCATAGTTCTAGAAGATGAGAGAGACATCAACCTCATAGAAAGGGTCAAGGAGAGGTGACGAGTTCATGGAAACTTGACTCCGGTGAGGGTATGAGAGAGAGCAGAAGAGGTTTCATCCCTTCATAGAGATGACCTAGAGATGATATTTATTTGTTATTATATATATATAAATATATATAATATCAGCCTACATGCTTAAAATATGAGATGTATATGATATTTTTGAGATATAGTATTTATATCTATGTATACATGTATTGACACACAAACATTCCATTTATATAGTTGATGATGATGGTTATATGTGATGTGTTTGACTTTATTTCCAATGTATTGTTATCATGGAAACATAGACATGTAGGCATGGTTTGAGTGATGATGTATGTTTTAATTTCATTTCCATTTTATTGATGTCATGGAAACTTAGATGATTAGGCATGGTTTGGTTTAATTTCCAAGTTATTGATATTATGGAAACTTAGATGTGTTAGGCATGGTTTGGTTGATTTAGGTTGTGAATGATAGGTTGAATTTCCATTATATTGATGTCATGGAAACTAGATGATTAGGCATGATTGAGTTGATATTTGTGATGAAAATGAGATGATGTTAGTTTGATTTCCAAGTTATTGTTCTCATGGAAACTAGGTATGTAGGCATGGTTGAGTTTGATGTGAATTCCCAATTCATTGATGTTATGGAAACTAGATGTAGGCATGGTTGAGTTGTGTTTGTTTTGATTTAATTTCCAAGTTATTGGTATTATGGAAAATAAATGATGATGTATATGAGTGATGTATGATTTTGTTTTTAGTTAACTTCCAAGTTATTATTTTGATGGAAACTAACTAACTAAATTTTTTGTTTCATGGGGGAAATGATGAGGGGGAAAAGAGTGGTTGAGCTAACCTTCAACGGCCCCATCTCCTTGGAGTGCAGCTTAAATAGCCCTTGTGAAAGGAGCCTCAGGCCGATGTAGTTCTCCCATAAACTAAGGAAGAATGTGATTGAGTTAGGTAAGATGAATAGGTAGGTTGGTTGGGTAAGTCATGTTTAACAATAGGCAAGGTCAAATGTTGAATAGGTAATAGGAAAGGTGAATTAGGCATAGACATAGATGAAGGTGTCATGGTTAAATCAATTTTGATGATCTTTTCCTATTGAAGAAATAATCAAGGTAGGCAGAGGTGAACTGAAAAGAAGAAAAAATGCTCCAAGTTGGAAAAGACCATAAGTGTTATACCCTTTAGACTTATTGAACTTAAATCCCTAGATACGTTGCATGATGGATAGGTCTAGAATTGAAATAAGTCACATGATCACAATGTGTAAAATACACACTTCGTCCCCTGAGTTGAGTTAGAAGATAATAAATAGATGGTAAGGTGGAATAGTTTGTTTAGCGTAACCTTGTTGTGAGACAGCATGCCCCTTCTGCAAGATACCCAAAACTAGAATAGGCAAGTCCATGACAAAAAGTTTGTATTTTTCTTGACTTTTTATTTTTGTTTTGTATAGACTGATCAATGCGAGAAGTCTATATTGGGATAAATAGGTTCTCCTTGAGGTCTTCACGAAGTTGATCAATGCAAGAAGCTTCATGATTATTTTATTTGAGAGATATAGAGTAGTCTTCTTTTTGGATAGACTAATTACAATAAGGTAGTGGCTTTTTATAGTTATCCTTCGAGGGAGTAGTCTACTTATAGTAGGCTGGAGAGAGACATAGATGTCCTTTTGAGGGATTCATATATTTGTAAGAATTTTGTCTTAAGGAGGAAATTTTGGTATCCCATACATTTTTAATTTTTTATTGTTGTTGAATTTTAGGTCATGAACAAGACTATAAAGGAGTATAACCCTTTGTTTGAATGCAAAACCAAATGATGAAATAGGTTATTTATGCAATACATGTTTTAAGTGACGAACGACCGTGGGATTCCATTCTGAAAGAAATCAAAATTATTCATGAGAATCATGCCATGAGTACAACCATTATACTCGTATTGAAGACAAGGCTGAACATTGATGGAAGATCACATAATTCGAGTTAATCATTGGTCCTTGAAATAGGTAGATGGAAGGAGAGGTTCACTCAAGGGACGAGCATATAAGTGACATACAGTGATGTAGTACTTTATTCAACAATAGAATGATTGAAGATGCAAATCATTAAGGGCTCAAGTTTGGGTTTAACTTCAAGAGAAGATAAACAATAAGCACCTGATCCATAGGTATGGGTGACGATATAAGCTCCAAGATAATTGGGAGAAAACTTTCCTCGTTTAATTTTCTCCTCTTTGGTTACATGTTGATTTTCTTTTAGGACAAGATCAATGAAATTGAAAATTCATTCATGAACACATTTTTCATAGGCACATTTGATAATTTTTTGGTAGATTTTGAGGTGGTTAAGATCCTTTAAATGACGTTTGTCTAATAGCTCAAGTTACGCTAAAACATTTTTGGTAAAAGTCATCATCATTGAGTATATCTTTAAGTGAGATAGAAATAGATGGAATTTGGAATTCGAAAGCTGGACTCGCCTCTATACCATAGAGCAAAGAGAAAGGTGTGGTAGTGGTACAAGCATAGATTCTAGTGTGATTATCCCATAAGGAGAAAGGAATGTGCGTATTTCAATCCTTTCCAATATCATTGATGAATTTCATGAGAATTTTGTTGAGGGTTTTGTTAGTTGATTCAACTTGACCATTTGTTTGAGGATAATATGGTGAAGAGAAACTGAGTTGAATACTGAAGTTATCAAAGATTTTACATAGGGTTTTATTTTTGAATTATTTACCATTGTCAATGATGAGGTGATGAGGAACACCAAAATGAAAAATGATGTGATGGTTGATGAATTCACATATTTTCTTAGCTTTAGTAGAAATGAGAGGGATGGCTTCCACCCATTTAGTGTAATATTCAATGGTTGTGATAATCCATTGATGACATTGAGAAGAATGAGGGTTAATATCTCCGATGAGATCCAAACCCCATTGAGAGAAAGGCCAAAAGTCTCTAGTGACTTGTAAGGTGTGACTTTGGGTGTGATGAAGGTTAGCATGTTACTGACACTTCACACAATTCTTAACATAGTCGCAATAGTCTTGGTTAAGGGTTAACCAATAATAGCCAAGGAGAATGATGCATTTGGAAATGGCATGGCCACTTAAATGTCCACCAAAATCCCATCATGGATTTCTTTAATGGTGTACAAAATTTTAGAACTAGTGAGGCACTATAGGAGGATACTATCAAAGCCATGCTTGTAGAGAAGACCCCCCATGATGACGTAATGAGAGAACTTTTGGAGGAAGGATAAATTACCATTGTGAGTGAGATTTGGAGGAAGGATTGAAAGAGAGTGGTAGTAAATGAACTTATTACACCATATGTCACGTGGGTCGGTTTCAATTCTTCCCACAAAATTTACATTGCGAGAATAGTTAAGAGGGTGACTGAAACCATTGTACTATGACAAAGATTTTAGAGTCCAAAGGTGAGGTAGGTATTTGGGAAGAAATACAAGCCATGGTGTCCACAATTTTTTTAGTTTATTTCGAGTCGTTTGAAGTTCTAATGTCATGCAAATGTGCAACAGGGAAATTAGAAGTTTCCAAGCATGACAACTATACCCCTGTGCCGAAATTTTCATGTTTTATCATTCCTAGGCACCTCAGTCAAGTCTATCAATCTGGTCACCCCTTTATTTGATGTCAAATTAGTCCCCTAGGTGATTTAGGAAAGTCTATTCATTCCCCCTAGGTGATTTTAGGGAGTGCCGAAAAGATACTATCTTTTGGTAGTATTGGGAAGGGCTATCGTTGGCCTTCCTAGGACTGGATCAAACCCTTGGAGTAGAAAAAGAATAAAATTCAAAATGGAGGTGAATTGAAGACCTTAAAACATCATGGAAATGATTTTGTAAGGTTTTGGGAAGTTTTGAGAAACTTGGAGTAGTTTGAGAAAAATTAGGGTTCATAAGCCTAGGCAGTACACATGCCTAAAACAGTTGCTGGGCTTTAGAAGATGATTCTGGGAGCTCCAAATGGAGTTAGAAGAAAAAAAAACCTCTAGAAATAGGATTAAAATACCTACATGATGGTGAAATAATATTTTTCACAACACCTTGGCACATAAGATTTGTAGGAAGTTTTTATCAGGAACAAGTGGAGTCTCAAATCAAAAATCCAATTTTGAGGGATCATATGGATGAATCAAGACATGATACCCACACCATTGGATTTAAAAGGAAATTTCCAGTCAGGATCATATAATTTTTTTCCAAAAACTCCATCGGGAGCTCAAGTTATCACTATCACAAGTTCAGACTTAGCCAAATTTTTGGGAGGACACATGTCAGCTCCAGGAGCCTAGCAGGATTTTATGTCCCTGATGTCCCTCAAGGTCAAGGACATCAAGGTTGGAAAATAACACCTAGCCGGCCACCTGAATCCCTTTTAGTCCCCTATATGACCTCTTGGACCCTCATGAGACCTCCAGACTTGAACAGTTCAAACCCCAGTGCATTTTTAGAGCATCCATTCCTTGTCGTCGAATCAGGCGCCACGTGTCAACTCTAGGACCACCGTGGAAATTGATGTCCCTTATGTCCCTAAGGTGAGGGACATAATACCTTGAAAAATGTGCCCAGACCCTATGGGGAGTCATTTGGACACCCACATGACCGACTTTCAGCTCCCAGGTGCATTTTTGGAGCATCCATTCCCTGCCGTCGATCTGGTGCCACGTGTTAGCTCTAAGACCACCGTGGAAACTGATGTCCCTTATTTCCCTGAGGTGGGGGACATAAGACATGGAAAAATGCATCCATACCCTATGGGGAGTCATTTGGACACCTACGTGACCAACTATCACTCCCGTGTTGGGGACATCGACATGAAAAAATACACCCACCCCTATTAGAGTCATTTGGACACCCATGTGACTGAATTTCAGCTCCCAGTGAATTTTTCAAGCTAACCCCCTTCCGTCAGATCAAGGACACATGTCATCACCTTGACTACCATGGAAATTGATGTCCCTCACGTCCCTAGAGGTCAGGGACATTAAGGACATAAAAATGCATCCTGCCCTCCATCTACAAGTTTTGAATATTCAAATCTGGCACTTAGCCATTTCTTTCCCCTCATTTCTCCTTCACAACTTCTCTCCATGCCATGGCCATGTTCTTTCTTTTCCAAACACCTAGTACACCATTACTAATCTAAACCAGCTTCATCATGATCACCAAACTCTCCACATCATGAATACATAGAAAATATGTAGGCCTCAGAGAAAAATGGAGTGGAATGACAAAGAATGAAGAGAAAATGGAGATTTTTCACTGGATAACTACAAAGCCACCCGATCAAAAACTCATCATATCTTACAAAGTACAAGTTGGATCGAGATGTCATCTTTTGCAGAATTTCACATTTTGCAAGACAATCAAGATGCAATAAAAAAGAGGTCAAATGGTGCTCTAGAATCATTTGCTCCAACAAAAATCCCACTTCATGCACCGGCTCACATTCATCAGATTTCCCATCATTCCGGCAATAGGAGTGAGCTAAAAACTTGCACACAAGCTCCAAATGAAAAACCTATTGCAATGGAGTTGTTTTCATCTCAAACAGAGACAAAAACCAGACCTACAAATTTCAAGCTCCATTAATGGCCACCATGGTAGCTCCGTGCCCGAAGCCACTTTGCCAGGTCAAAATTTCAAAATTTATTTCCAATCATTCTAGATGGAAAAACTATGTGAAATTCGGAGGGTGTGATTGTAACAACAAGACGAGTCCAAAAAATTATGTTCCATCTCAAATTGAGCACTGAAACACACTTTCTAAAAATAGTAAGTTTTCCTATATAGACTTGCTATGTTTGGAAAGTCATCATCAAAAGAAGCTGAGACAAAGGCAACAGGCATTGAAGATCATGAGGAAGTTAGAATGAGTGTTTAGAGTAGAAAACAATGAAAATGACCACTTACTAAAAATAGTAAGTCCTTTATATGGGTGCTTACTAAAAATAGTAAGTCACCCCAAGAAGCGGGTGAGGCAAGGGTAGTGTGCACATGATCGAATAAGGGAGTTCATTACATCACGATGGTCAAGAAGAAGCAAGAATCATCCCTTACTTAAAATAGTATCTCATCTGAGAATTTACTAAAAATAGTAAGTCACACTCAAAGGGTAGTTTTGGCACAATGGGACATTGAACTTTGTCACATCAGATATTTCCATTAGTGAGGATCATCGAAATTCATCTGGGATGGCATCTCCTCTTCTTCTTCCTCTTCTTTCTCTCTCTCTCTCTCTTCTCTTCTCATACAACACTCCCTCTCCTCAATGTTATATTTTTGCATTGAGGGTTGCACTTTTAATATGACTTAAGTGACTTTAGAAATATAATGTAACTTTAAGTCACCTTGCTATTATAAAAGGGACTTAAATATTTAAAGTGGAATATGAATAGTCTTAAGTCATATTAAGGTATTTGAAAGGTCATGAGGAAGACGAGGAGTCAATTCTATTCTATAAATTGTAAAGCCATTCCCATTTCAAAGGGTTGGCAATTGATCTTGTAAACTCAAGAGTGCATTGTACCTAGAGAAAGCAAAGGAGATAGCCATTTTCTTCCATTTCCCCCTTTTCTAAATTTCCTCCATTCCCACATTATGTACAACTTTGATTTGAGCAATCAATACAAGAAGAAGGAGTTTCTAGCTTTCTTTGACTAAGGGGTTTCTTGATACTTGGTGATCAGTGAATTCTATTTGGTCTTGTCACTATTTACGGAGTTTTTCTTCCAATAAATGCATGTGTTGAAGATTCTAACTAGTGTGTGTGTGGAATCTGATTTTCTACCTACAACATTAGTTCTCTTACCACTTTTCTCACTTCCCTTTCCCAACTCTTCGAAAAAGTCTTCCCTAGTAAGAGATTGCTAGGTTTTATGCGGAGTTCAAAGGACTCGCTCCTATTGGATTCCTAGTTGAAAGGCTACCATAAAAATTTACCTTTTCATGCGCATGCATATACGATGGTTGCATGTATTAAGTAGAGGACTTAGATTCCTTGAACGTTGGAAAGAAATCCACAAGTTGTTCTACCCGACAAATTTTCTCGCCAACAAGTTTGTAATGATCAAAGGTAGTCATAAACATGTCAACATGATGTTTATACTTTTGAAGTACCTCATTACAAAACCGGTATAAACCATTGACTTGGTTCACAACTATTCGAGTTTCCAAATATATTAATGGATTTAATATCTAGGAAATGGCAGTTTGAAGCCCTAACATGATTTCTTCGTATTAAGCCACGTTATAGGTGCATTGAAAGTCAATAATGATGGATAAAGGCATAGTCCCGCCATCAAGAGGAATGAGGATGACCCCAACACCACACCCATGTTGAAATTTAGAACCATCAAAGAATAATTTCATCCGATAAACAAGTGTCATCCAGGGAAAGAGTGTAGATAGATTCATCAAGAAAATCAAAATTTGAGGGTTGATTTCCGGGAAGGGGGCATCTACAAGTTGATTGGCAATGGTTTTTCCTTTAGAATTTTTGATGAATTAATTCAAGGTCTAGGTCAACAAGAAGCATGAGCCAATGTGAGGTGTGTTGGTGTTGGTAAGCTTTAGCATACATTTAATGCATACGGTTTATGTTGGTGATGACTAAGGTCTTGTGGTTGAGTAGGTAATGGAAAATTTTGGTAGCAACAAAGACTAGGGATAAGAAAATATTTTGGCATGATTATACCTAGTCTCATAGTCTAAAAGAGTAAACATTATGTAATAAACCGCATGTTCCATTTGTTTCTCATTAGGATGAGCGAGCATGGCACCCAAAGAATGGTCAATGGAAGAAATGTATATGTAGAAAGGTTTTTCATCTTTAGGTGGGATAATCACGGTGGTTGAAAAAGTTATTTCTTCAACGCTTGAAAGGATTTGTGACACTCATTGTTCCAATTTAAGGAAAAATACTTTTTAAGAAGATAATGAAAAGCGTGCCATCGGTCGTAAAATTTGGGAGATAAACCGTCGAATGGATTACAATTTTCCTTGCAAAAAGACGTAGTTGTTGAAGGTTAGTAGGTGGAGGAATCTCGAGAATAGACTTAATTTTGGTAGGATTGACTTTGATGCCCCACACGAAATGATAAAACCAAGAATTTTTCCAAAGACAACAAAGTGAAGACACACTTCTTTGGTTAAAGGTGAATGTAGTAGTTCATGAGATGGAAAAACATAATTTTGAGAATTGGGAGGTTTTCAAAGCATGAATTTTGGACTTACTTGATAAGGTAATTGATGTAGTCTTCCAATATGTCATGCATGATGTCATGGAAGATATAGGTCATAGCATGCTAATAAGTGGCACCAACATTTTTCAGGCCAAAGGGCATGATGTGATAAAAAAGGTCCCCCAAGGGGTGATAAGGTCAGATTTGTGTTGATTTTCTAGCACAATTAATATTTGATTATATCTCGAGAACCCATCCATAAGAGATAACATCTCATGGGTGAATTTAAGATCGATGAGTTGGTCAATACTAGGTAGAGGAAAGTCATGTTTAGGGCATGTAAGGTTAAGGTAGTGAAAATCCTTGCAGATGCAAAGTCCCCATGTTGCTTTGGTGACAGGGATAATGTTAGAAATCCATTGTGGATAGTCGATAGGTAGAATGAATGAAACAAAACAAAGGCACCGAAGTTCCTCTTTCACAAGAAGGGCAATGCGTGGATGCATTTTTTGTAGCTTTTATTTCATAGGTTTAACATTAGGGATAGTCAAAATATTGTGGACCACAATATTTGGGTCAATACTAGGCATATTAGCATAAGACCAAGCAAAAGTGTTGCTATGATCTTGAAGGAAAGAGGTGAAGGCTTCATGTTTAGCAAAATCTAAATATTAGCGTATCTTTAGAATTTAGGGGTCATCCTAAGTATGAATGTTGATCTCCATGGTCGATTCATTCAACATAGTTTGTTTCTCGAAGGTAACAATTATTTAATGTAATAATCTTCTATACCTAACTAGGTGAGAATGGAATCATCATCTTAACATTGAATGAAATTTATAGATGGTATGTCTTCATCTAACATGTCAAGATAAAGAAGAGGAATGGAAGAGGGGGCCTCACCATCACGATGATAGGTCAGATGTCCTAAGGAAATGATGTTTATTAAAAAATAAAGTTAGGAGGGATGGATTATGGATTCATGAACTGTGGGTGAATGTGGCACAATAGGCGAAGAAGGAAGTAATATAGGTGAAGAAGGTTTATCTTCCTCTATGAGGTCAATTCTATCCTTCTTAGGATTAGGTGGTTCAAAAAATCTGATACCACGATGGTCTTTATGTTTGTGGGTAGTGCAAGGTATGAATATGTGATGACCTTGTTTGTAAAGACCAAAGCCAAAGCCCTCCAAGAACAATGATGAAGAAAGGTGTGGGTGAAGTGGCGATTAGTGAGATATCGAAAATTGGATGAAAAAGGTCATGTTTGGGTGAGTGGTTTGGGAGAATAAGAATAAGTGTCAAGTCCCCCAAATGTTAGGTTGGTGCGAAGGTGGGGAGGACCATATAGAAAAACCTCACCTACATGTCAGTTGTAATGTGGGTGTTGATGAAGGCTTCCATACTCTTGAGGAGTTTATATAGTGTCGATTGTTGGAACATAATGATTAAGTGGTCCGCCAACCCTTAATGTATATGGGTCCATCACTAATATATAGGTTAATATTTAATAATATGAAATATTTATATTTCTATTATTAAATATGCTAACGTTAAATATTTAATATTATGAAATGATTATATTTCTAATTTTAAATATTATAAACCTAGGTGTATGTGTCAACCATTTTAGGTTGAAAAGTTGGGTCGGAGACATACCCAATCACCTTATATAAAAAGGACTTTAAGTCCTCATTTGATATATTCGGGAAATATATCAAAGGTGTGCAAATCAAGTGATTTGGTTTCACCTTTGGTAAATAAGGTTTTAAATAAGGAGGTGATCTTACTAGATGTAAAATAAATTATCCGAAGTAAAAGATTATTTTCAAAGTAGTTTTTACTCTATTGGGGTTTTCTACTATAAATACCATGTCACCTATGTTATTTATTTCATGTAAGTATTTCTTTATTTACTTATGTTATGATGTAATCTTTATTTAAATATTTATTGTAACATTATGTAATATGTAAGTTGATTAAATCTATTTATTAGAATCCTCAAATTCTAACATGGTAATAGAGTGAGGTAAATTAAATAAATTAAGATCAAATGTTGTGTATTTTATTTATTTAATTTTTACAGGTTTTTTCAACCAACCCGAAAGGGTATTTAAAAGTATCTGGTCCCCTTCTTTTTTTCCCAATTTATTTTGGCATTACATTTATGCAATTAAACTCTTGGTAAAAAATTTAGGGTTTTTCAATTTTAAATCCCTAATTTTTTTGGGGGAGATGTAATATGATATGATTCTTACTTTCATTTACATTTTGTAAATTATATGGAATTAATGTTTGTTTGGAGATTGATGTGTGCACAGGTGAAAGGGGCTTCAAATATTTACTTGCGTGAAAATCACATACAAAAAAAGAAAAGATTTATTACTATATAAAATAATTTTCATGTTTTCTATAATTTCAAATATTTGCAGTTAAATATTTCGGAAGGTAAATTCATACCCGTGTTCTTTGGTCCCCTCTAAAAGGATTCGATTTGAAAAACTATAGTTTATAGTTAATCTATAACTATATCCTATATAATTTGAAAACTATATTATTATTTTTAAATAAAAATATATATAATATAGAATAAGGTTTATATAATAATTTATATAAACATCATATTAAAATTTATATAGTTTTGGAAAAAACTATATATTAAAAGTCTTTAACCATATTAAAATTACATGGGATTGAGGAAGAGTCAATAGACCATATTCTAAGCCTAAGTTTAAATCATATTTAAACTTAACTTATAAATCTAGGCATATATAGTTTATTTAAAAAAGAAACAAACCTAAGTTTGAATCATATTTTATATATATGGTTAGTTTAAACCGCTTAAAATATAAATTTTATTAGATTTGGTTTATATATATTTTTAAAAAAACTTAAGTGCTTACTTTTTTTAGAAAGGGGGTCTGTGTTTATTGCTTGGCCATGAAGGGATTTTTTTAAATCTTAATACTTATTAAATAAAACCTAACATGTGTCCCTAACCATTTATATTATCCATGTAAGGGGGTGGCCCCTTTCATTTATATATTATAGTTTAAAAAAACTATATAAATAAACCTATCTAAAGAGTTCTTTTATATAAGAGTGAGAGTGGAGACTAAAATGAGATAATATCTCGAGGTATAAATGTGGAACTCTCAGGTATAAATAGAGAATTAAAAAGGGCTAGTTTATTGGTGGCCCACATGAAGTGTGGTAAATATTTATTAAAATATTGGTAGTTATAGCCACATAAAAGTTTTAAAGTTTTTAGCTTGCAAGAATTATATAAAATATTTTGTAATATTTTCATAGTTTTAAATGTGTGTGGAGTAAAATTAAGAGTAAATGAAGGGAGGAGACAAGGTTCATGAAAATAGGGATTTCAATTTATTTCATTGGTTGGGTGAAATTACTTGTCCCCTCTATAAAATATGCAAGTTAATTTATACTCTCATAAATCTACTTACACCTGGTAAAATTATTTTAACCTGGTCTATGTCCTTTAAACCCCTTTAATAAGGGTTATGTGTTTTTTATAAAAAAATATACTATAGTTTATAATTTTTATGAACTATATGTTGTTTTTTATTTACATTTTATAAACTATATACCTTTTTTTTAAAAATGTATATATTTTTACATTATAAATTATAATAGGTTATTAGAATGCGTTAAATTATAACCTCCCTAATATTATACGAAGAAAAAAAATTATGGAATTTCACATTCTCGAAATACATAGCAAGTCTTAGCTTGATTAAATTTGATGTTCAAATAACCGTCATAGTAGACCAAACATAAGACAATATGATGGTCATTTAGACATCAAATTTAATCTCATCGGTTATAAAAAAACTTTCACTTTGTTAAAATTGACGGTCAAATGACTCATCATGATGAAAAAAAAAAACCATTATGACGGTCATTTAGACGTCAAATTTAAGATACCTAAATTTTTGTCTACATTAATTTTTTCATAAATTTGAAGTTGTTATACATTCTTTGGGGTCTCTTCTTCACTGCTATATGGTCAAATATTTTTATATAAATGTAGGGTATAATGTAGAGAGCCCTTTATAATGCGGGTTATTATTTTGATCATGAGAGGTAAATTAGTATGCATTATAATGACATAATTAGTTATGATCAAATAGTGTCTTTAGATCTATAAAATTTAGATTTGATTCTATTAAAAGTGTTATTTTTATTATCGATAAATATATATCGAACTCTATGATGCATTATATATTATAATGGGGTGTGTTTTACAAGTTTAGGAAAACAATGACATCCATTTATTTCTGTCTTGACAAAACCCAAATTCTGAATGAAACTAACTACAACATTTGGGTCAATACAAAATTTATGGCGGAAAAAATATGGATGATTGTTTCTAGATTTGAGGTTACTCCCACCAGTCGTCAAGCAACTATAGATAACATGAATACATTCTTGCAATGAATGCAGGAGGATCTTTCTATGATTCTACGCAATGTGAAAAATGAGTACCTTCTACACATTGGTAATATCAAACATCCGAAAGAGGTATGGACACAACTAGAATCCATGCATGAAGGATACTTGGTATATCAAGGATAGTAATGAGAGTACAATAGCTGAAGGAATTCAAATAAATGGTTTGTATATTTTTGATGATTTCTCTTCTTATCTTGTTTTTATCTCAAATTTTAAATAATTCAAAACTATGGCATAAAAGATTAGGACAAGTTAATTATCGAAGATTATATGAAATGTCTAGATATAATCTAGTGAAAATTTTAGATGTGTTATCTTCTTATCTTGAAGTTACTTCATTAAATACTTCTAAATCATGGTTTTTATTCTGATTTAGTAAATGGTCATGATGATGTTTTGATGCTATAGATGTTTCTGAAAGTCTTATCTTCGTAGATAAGAAATTAAATTGGGTTCAATCTATGTTAGAAAGTTCAAATCTTATTAACCTTAAGAAAATGACCATAAGCCATCATATGTACCATGTATATTTACCTTGTATAAACCTAATCCGTGAAGTATTATAGGGTCTAGGTGGATATACAAAGTGCAATCTAATGTTGATGGTAGTATTAATAAACATAAAGTTAGACTTGTTTCTAGAGGTTTCACTCAAAAACCTGGTATTGATTATGTTGAGACATTTTCTGTACCTAAAATGAGTACTGTTAGGGCCTTATTTGCAATTGCCACTCAATTTGGGTGGAAAATCCACCAAATGGATAAGAAAAATAATTTTTTGAATTGTGATTTAAAATAATAACTTTACATGTTTCAACCTAAAGGATTTGAAGAAACTAGTAAAGAAAACTATGTTTGTAAGTTGAGAAATCCTTGTATGGTTTAAAACAAGTTCTTAGAGCTTGGTATGCGAATATTTTTTCCTTCTTTAAACTCGATAGATTTTGTTAATTGTTCTTCTAACAATGATATATTCATTAAGTAATAAGGCTCACATATTATCATTAAATGTATATATGTTGATGATTTACTAATGTCTGGTGATAATTATGATTTAACTCATAGGATTAAAGAGAAATTGAAGCAAAGATTTGAAATGAATGAGTTATGTCTCTCACATCATGTTATTTATATGACAGTATTTCATTCTATTATTATTTTTCAAAACACAATATACAACCATTGTATTGAAAAAATTTCTTATAATTGATTGCAAAAAAATTTCTACTTGATGGAAGTTGGAATAAATATTGATCCTAAATATGCATATGAAAAATGTTGATCGTATTTTATATACGTTGTTGGTTGATAGTTTGATTTATCTAACTATAAGTAGATAAGATATTTCCTATATAATAGAAATTACTTCAAGGTTTATGGTGGAACCTTTTTAGAGATCACTGGAATCAGCAAAAAGAATTTTTAGATATTTGAAAGGAAGAATCAATTATGGGTTGCATTATAATAAGAATGAAAATGCTATCTTATATGAATTTTATGATTCTAATCATACCAATGTTGTCTTATAAAATATAATGTATATGTGTTCAAGTTATTTTGGTGTAGCAATCATTACTTAGAACAACAAATACAATCAACAGCCTTCATTTTTTCTCTGAGGTAGAGAAGTGCAATGGAAGAAGTAAAGAAGCCATGTGGGTACAACGGTTGTTGGTAGAGATACACATGTAAGTTAAAGGAAGTATTTATCTTCTATGTAGTGGTCAGATTTGTATTACTCTTGATTAAGAATCTAGTTCAATATCAGAGAATAAAGAACATTGAGATACATATACGTCTCACCCATGAGAAGGTGCAAAGTGATGAGATAAATCTCAAATTCATGTTAATCGAAGAGTAGGTTGCGACATCTTCACAAAGTCCCCGAGGGTTGCAAAGTTTTGTAACTTTTGGTGAAAATCTTGAATTTTGGGAGATACCATTGAAGGAGTGTTCATGATAATGTCACCTCCTAATGTAACTTTTTTTTGTAAAAAGGCCTTCGAAATTTGTAAAGACCTTTGGGTAAGTGTAAAAAAAGACCTTCGGGCATGTATACCTCCTTGGATTATTTTTTAGAAAGAAGTGTAGAAATATCTTAAAGGCAATCTTCAGTAAACTCTTTAGTGCTATTGAGTTTACTGGTAAACATCCAGTACAAGCATATTGTTAAAGAGGTCCTTGGTTGTAAAAGACTCCTATATGCTTGGGTTCAATAACCTTTTATGAGAACCTATGAGAACATGTAAAACTCACAAATCATACTTAGCCACTAATCATGGGATGATCTTTGGGATTCCAAATCTTTTTTATCAAAATGTAAATTGAGTATGATGAAGGTGTTATAATTCCTTCAACTGATATGCTAGCCTAAAACCTTTATGGTTTAAGGATTGTAAATCATGTAGTGTACCACGGACAGGTAATCTATTGGCATATGTTATGTTATCCCACTTAACATTAAGGGAGAGTGTTGGAACATAATGATTAAGTGGTCTAGCTAACCCTTAATGTATATGGGTCCATCACTAATATATAGGTTAATATTTAATAATATGAAATATTTATATTTCTATTATTAAATATGCTAACTTAGGTATATACTTTAGGTTAAATATTTAATATCATGAAATGATTATATTTCTAATATTAAATATTATAAACCTAGGTGTATGTGTCAACCATTTTAGGTTGAAAAGGTGGGTCAGGAGACATACTCAATCACCTTATATAAAAGGACTTTAGGTCCTCATTTGATATATTTGGGAAATATATAAAAGGTGTGTAAATCAAGTGATTTGGTTTTACCCTTGGTAAATAGGGTTTTAAAGGAGGAGGTGATCTTACTAGATGTAAAATAAGTTCTTTGAAGTAAAATGTTATTTTCAAAGTGGTTTTTACCCTATTGGGGTTTTCCACTATAAATATTGTGTCACCTGTGTTATTTATTTCATGTAAGTATTTATTTATTTATTTATGTTATGATGTAATATTTATTTAAATATTTATTGTAACATTATGTAATATGTAAATTGATTAAATCCATATTTATTAGAATCCTCAAATTCTAACATTGATATTGTACGAAATACTCCCTAATGTAAGGAGCTGAAAAAACTTGCCAAGGGGTGGGAGGTTGATATTTTGGTGTCGGGAATGGATGAGCTACTTGAAGTTTGAGAAGAAGGGTTGGTAGATGGGATAACTTTAGAAGTTTTGAAAGAAGTAGGAATAGGTGAGCTAGTTGAGGAAGATGTAGTAATGTATGAAGTGGTAGACAAGGTAATAGTAGAAGATGAAGCGGTTGTGGTATTAGATGAGGTAGTTGTGGTGGTAGATGAAGTGGTTATGATACTAGAATAAGGACATCATTGAGTCAATACAACATGTTACAAGTTTTGAAAGGTGAATGATATGCCTGAATGGTGTAGGGGTGCCCTTCATATTTGAATTTTATGCAGTGGTGAAGGGTCAAAGGTACACACCCCATGGCACAAATCTAGGGTTAGCCAAGCAACATGTTATACTAGAATTCCACTTTAAGAACATAGAACAATTCAAGAATGGTAAGGGGACCAACACAAATGTGTAGGATGATGGTCCCAATGGTAGTGGTCATGGTATCATTGAAATAACGCGACATAATTGGGTTATTATGCATGCAGTATGTGGGTATGTGCATTTGTGCGTACGAATGGAAGGAAATGATATTAATTCTCTCACCTCCATGAATCATAACACATTGGACACAAGTATCTTAGATATAGATAGAGATGAGGAGGCGGGATCGGGACTACCCTCGAAGGGTGAGGGGAAATCTATGAGTAATAGAAAATGATAGCAAGAACTTGGTGAGTGGTAGGGGGAATAGAAATTTTAGGTGAAGTGGTGAGAGCGGCCACATGATGAGGGGTGAAGATGGTGGCAATGAGCATAGGGTCATTTGGTAGAACCTCAATAGTTTGTAGGATCTCAAGGAGGGCCTAACGATGAGACTTAGAGGTTTGGATGAGGTCATACAAAGACATTTTTAAAGGAGATTGATGAAGTTTTTTTATCATAGTGTGATGTACAACTCCATCGGATGGAATGGTAGGTGTAAGTACACTGATCAAACAACTAGTACACTAGATGGGTTCCCAGATTTCTCTTTTCCTTTGTCATTTTATGATCGAGTGGCAACTTGAACCATATTTATTTCGAAGATCGGAGGAGGAAAAGAGGGTAATGGAGGTGGAAATGACAGGTCATCTAATAGATATAGGTGGAGGCTATGTAGCATAGAGTTAAGGAGGAATGGAAGTCACCTCCAATAGTAGCTTTCATCTAAAATACCATCCGAATCATATATTTTAATGAGAATGTTTTTTTACATCCTTCAACATCATGTGCTCGGGAATGATTATATGCACATATTTTAGTATCATCAAACCCTACTAGTTTAGGTTTGAGTAGGTCGTAAGGCTTAATGGGTGGTAGTGTGATAACAGAGGTTTCTAACAATCGAGTGAGGATGTTAAAATAGGACCTTTCCAAGGGATCATAATGAGAAGTCAGAGTTGGTTTGGATGAAGGTGTGGGTGATTCCCATGAAGGATGTGGAGTTTGGGGTTGATTTGGTTTAACTACTTTTTTTGTAGGTAGTGTGGTTTTTGTTTTAGGTTGCACCTTCTTGGGTAAAGGTAAAGAAGAATAAGACGATGTAGAAGGAATATGCGTGCAAGTCAACCAAGGTGACAATAGAGGTGTGGGTAATGGCATGGTTGTAGGTAATGCAAAGGGTGGTGGTAAATGAGAAGGTAGAGGCATGGGTGATGAAGAAGACATGGGTAAAATAGCATATCAAGGTGAGGGTGTGGGTTGTTTCACTTTGATTTTTCCTTGGGGAGAGGTTTCTTGACCAAGGTTGATGGATGTGGGCCTAATATTGATGGAAGAGATGAATCTAAGTAAGAAGGTGTGGGAGAAACTGGGTTATGAGGCCTAAGAGGTTGGGTATTCCTCTTAGGTGCGGGAATAGACTTGGTGGTGGTTTGTGAAGAGGTGTTCAAATCTAGCTTCATGGGGGATGGAATAGAATTAGTATTAGTAAGGTTCCTAATGTAGTGGGTAAAGGTGAAGGCTTAGGTGCAAATGAAGGTTTAGGTGCAGGTGAAGGTTGAGGTGAAGGTAAAGCTGATGAAGAGGAGGCTAATATGACTGGCTTAGATGTGACATATTTAGTTGCCTTGAATATTTTAGGATAGATCATTGAAGTATTCAAAGAAAACATCTACATTTGGGTAGGTACTTGGGAGCCAAAGGTGCCCCCAGAGCATGGTGTGGTCAACATACTCTAAACAATCGACCAAATGAGAGAATGGCGTAGAGGTAGAGGAAGATGGTGATGACTTGGTGGTAATCCCTATGAAAAATTCTAAGGTCTATGAGATAGGGAAGTTTTTGGCTTCTGAATCTATAGGTAGAAGTGATGCAAGAAGGTTAACAGGATCCTAGAAGACCCTGGGAGACACATCATTGACAGGAAGAGAGTATAAAAGTGGCTCCTCTATGGTGTCATTGGTAGAGGTCTTTCTGTTTGATTTGATGAATGGGTATGCTTTGGAAAAAATTTCTTAAATACAAAGGTTTTGAGTTGCAGTGTGTTAGGGTTTTCCAGGATGAGATCTCCATTATCTAACATTTCCTAGATAATTTTTTTGAATTTTTACAATTTCCATCAATATGCCCCTAAAACGGTGATAGTTACAATAATCATTCTCCTTATACCATGTAGGTATAGGATGGGAAGGGTCAAAGATAGTGTGTGGTTTGATTGGTGGAAGAGTGATTGCTCTGCTTTTACCATTTTTTCCAACACGAGAGGAATAAGGTTCTCAATGGGGTATAAAGTCTTTGTTTGTACTTGTATTGGAAATTATGAATAGGGGACAAATTAGAAGGATTTTTGGTTGGTTTGATAGATGAGAAGGGCCAAATTTCAAGAACACCATTTGGTGGATCATTTTCCTTAGAATAAGTGTTTTTCTCTTTAGAAGAAGAAGGGGAGTCATTTGATTTAATAGGAGCACTCTTGTTACTTAGTTGAAGTTTCTTATCCTCTAGAGCATGGATTTCTAGCTTCTGAGCCATGGTGAACACCTCATAAAACATTCAAAATATTTTTACCTGAATATTTAGTCAAATGTGATAGCACAAAGCCCTAGTGAACAACTCTATCACTCGAGTTTTAGAGTTTGAAAGGAAATATGATTAATGAGACCTCTTAAATGGCGTGTGACAAAGTCAATGATAGAATTTTCCTCATACTGATGAATAGAGTATAAATCAATCATGGAGACCTTCTTAGAGATATTGATGGAGAAGTGGTCAAGGAATGTCTAGGATAATTGATTGAAGGAGAAGATTGAGTGCTTCGGTAAAGCATTGTACCAATCTAAAGTAGGTCCTATCAAGGACATGGGAAAAGTCCTAAGAAGTAAGGTGTCATCATGGGCGATTAGATAACATACATGTTTGAATGATCACAAGTGTTGTTTCAAATCTTCCTTGCTATTAAATCAATTGAACTTAGGCATCTCCCAATGTGTAGGATAAGGATGAATGGGTATAGATGGATGAATAGGCTCATTACAAATTTCATCGTAAGTCAAGATATTATGAGAGCCGAAAAATACTTCAAGGGTCTGCATCTTATCCATCATCATCTTTATAAGATCATTTGTAGGATTTGATTGAGGACACCCCTGTGGTATAAGGGGGTGGATGAGGTAGATAAGTCATAGACGACACACTAGTGTATGGTGGTGCTAAATAAGCAAAATGTGATGGGGGTATGTAAGAGGGAATAGATGAAGAAGGCATATACCCTAAATAAGAAGTAAAAGAAATGGGTGGTTGTTGAGGCATGGTATAGGTGGGAGGAACTTGTGTGAAGACCCTCGTAGCAATAGGTGGCAAGGTTTTGGGTATGGAAAGGACCAGGTTATGGAAGGGGGTATGAGATGTTGAAGTAAGTGGATGCTTTGAGAAGGAATGGGTACATGAGATGCTAATGATGTGGGTATCCCTACACTAAGAGTTGTAGATGATGGTGAGGCGGACATCAAAGGGGTGACAAATGCCAAAGGTGTGATAGATGTCATAGGTGTGATAGATATCAAATATGTAGGGGTGATCTGAGAAATGATAGGTGGTAAGGTGGAAGTAGGTAACACTACACTAGTGTTGGCCGATACGGAAGTGGGAAAATGCTTTGGGAGCAATAGAGACAAGCATCCCGTATTTGGTCTATCCTAACAAGTCACAAGAAGAAGAATGGGTGAGGTAATAATGTAAGGTTGTGGGATTATGATCAAGGAATTTTGTGAATTCCTTAACACCTGCAAGTATAGCGATAGAAGTGGGGTCCATGGGTGAAGAAATAGAAGGTGGTGAAGATTTGTAAGGTAGCGATGTTGGATAACATGAAAAAATAGGGTGTTGGCTTGTTGGTGAGTCAAAACCATGTGAATGGTGGAAAGATATGTAGTCTAAGCTCTAAAAATGATACAAAAACATAGAAACAAAAGAAGGAAAAATCTAGAAAAATGAAAGTAGGTTGTTGTTTTTGATAAAAATTCAAAAACATAGAAATCAGCATATGTTGGGTAACTGGTGCTAGTTGGTAGTATGGAACTAACTACGGTTGTGGGACCAGTGTCGATTAGTGAAGAGATAATGAAAAGAGTTAGAAACCTAGATACGAAAGGGGTAAAATAGATGAAACTGGACTTTGTTAATGGTGACAAAGACTCAGAAATGAGTGTAGTAAATGAGTCTAAACATATAAAAATGTATGAATATGAATTGAACACTATTTTGGAAAAAATGACCAAAACAACAAGAAACTGATGCCGATTAGTTAACGATGTTGGTATGATAAGCCGAACTAATGTCGATCACTGGACCAATGCCACCATTCTTGTGAATTTTAAGAAGATGATGAAATTTTGAATTTAAGGTGAATTAAGTCAAAATAAAAACCAACTCAAAAGTTGAGTATGGAAATAAGATGTCCTATCACACTCAGAAAGAACCAGAATACACTAGTTATGATTGTGGAGTGTGAAAGAAAAGAAAAAGTGAAGAATCATTCTCACAACTCAAAACACAATTTAAACAAGAAAAAAATAGAAAAACACACAAATCCTAGGTATCAGATTTTAGTGTTGAGTGGCTTATGCCTTTTTAAACTGACTGTGAATGAAATATATTTTTTAATAAAGAAGGTACCCTATAAGTAATCTATGGCTGGTTTCATGTTAGTTTTGGATAAAGAGGTCCGATAGACCTTTCATTGCTTGTGGTCCATGCTCGATATGGAAAACTAGATAGAACAACTGGTGGTGCCCACTGTCAACGAGTTGTTAAATCCTTGATGGCTTCTTCTTGGAAAGGGAATGTTTAAGAAATGTGTAAATTATTTAAGTGGTTTTGCCTAGAGTGTGTGCATAAATGCGAACTATGTTGAATCCAAATCCAATCACCAAGTGATCAAGACTGCCACCATGTGATTGCTAATTAAATCTATGTGATCTAATGCAACACTCAAAGGATGAAATGCACATATTTTAAACCCAAATCGAAAATGATATTCGATGTAGAAAAATGAGAACATGAAGAGGAATGCTCTTTCACTAAATGTAATATAGAAGAAAATAAGAAGTGTTCTTTTTAAGCACTAAAGGACAAATTTATTTTAGACAAATAGAAAGAAAAGAAGATTAACCAGAGAGATATTTAGTGTGAATTTTTCAGGAAAGAAAGAAACACACAAATACACCCTATATGAAAAATGAAAATAACCCACAAGAGGGTCCCACTTTGGGTGTGCCAAAATGTTTCACCACAAATTAGAGATAAAACAGATAATGAGGTAAGGGTGAGGAGGAATACCTATGATAATAGAAGAAGGTGTACACATGTAGAATGTTGACCAACATGATTGTGAAGAGATTCTCTTTGCCTAGGAGGAACGACACGTTAATAACACGAAAAGATCACCAAATGATATTAAATAACAAATAACATTGGATTACCTAGCGAAGACTAGATCTAGGTAGCGTGATTCTTCTTTGAATAGTTGTCAATCCACTATCGTAAATAAATTAATGCAAGGAAATATTGTAAATAAATGAATCCTACTATAGTTAATAATAGTTAGGTATCTCGCTATAATATATAAGTGAATTTAATATAACATGGAAAGTTAAGATTAAATCCATAGGGTTGATAGTTTGGTCTAGGTTTTTGGTCTAACATAGACTATACATGATGTCCAGGTAAGATTTGGTGGGGTTTGTGGAGATTTTCGGTGATTTGGAAGCTTTTTGGTTAGGGGAAAGTTACCATCCACAGTTAGACCGATATCGGTTAGGCAATCAACACCGACATCTGTAATGGACTAACATCAATTGGGTGATTAGATTGGTGTTTGGGTAAGGTATGAAAGGTAAACAAGTAGATAGTTAGATATATGTAGTGTGGGAGAGATCCAGGTAGGGT